>OY757546.1:4220411-4260411 GCA_963584105.1 Alviniconcha strummeri
GTTCTGTTTTACTTTATATTTTTTATTTTTACGTATAATTCTTGAGGTGAAGCTGAGGATTGTTAGCTTCAAAGAGGCATTGTGCCTAGTGAAGTTTGTCAGGCTCTTGTGCTCTGCTTACAGTTACACACCTGCAGCTTCCCATGACACTAAAAGTGAAAAAATCTGCAACAGAAAAAGTTTGGAAGTTTCCCTGATAATGTTTGCAAAACATAAGTTTATAACAGTTTGCTGTGATTGAGTGACAGACGAAATCATTGACTGATTGGTTGTCTGGTTGATTGACTCATTGGTTGCTTGGTTGGCTGGTTGACTGTTTGATTGATTTAATTGATTGGTTATGAAATGATGTTTAGACTTCAGAGGCTACTTCTCTCTCTCTCTCTCTCTCTCTCTCTCTCTCTCTCTCTCTCTCTCTCTCTCTCTCTCTCTCTCTCACTCACTCTCTCTCTCTCTCTCTCTCTCTCTCTCTCTCTCTCTCTCTCTCTCTCTCTCTCTCTCTCTGGAGCATCCAACATGCGTACCCACAAACTAAGATATGTTGCACACACGCCAGGTGATCTGATGTGTCCATTATGTAACACGGCGTACGAAGACAAAATGCATACCTTATTTTATTGCAAATTTCTTGATGACCTGAGGCAAAAATATATTCCCAGAAAATATACTGTGCAACCTTCCTATGCTACTCTTAGACGAATGATGCAAGATAAAAGTTGTCTTCACGACCTAGGTAGATTCATCTACCACTCAAATAAACGCCGCGAGGTTTGACCAGGTCCACAGCAAACTTCTTTTTCTGGAACCAAAGTTTAAAGCTCAATGTGATTTCAAAAATGTGTGTTAACTCCATTGTTTTGATGCCTACTTAGGAGCAAGATGAAGGTGTGAGGATCCCCCCCCCCCCTCCCCTCCCCAATAGTGCGTTTAATACGCAGATGAATACCAGATGTGGCAGTGCTTAGATTTGTATGTATCACTTGTATGTCGTCTACATCGTGAATACATTGTTGCTTTTTTTCTTGCTTTTTTTCTCTTTTTTTTTGGGGGGGGGGGGGGGTGCCGGTTTTTGTTCTTGTCGTTTTGTTTTTGTTTTTTTTAATTTTGTTCGTGTTTGTTTCTCTTTTTTTTTTTTTTTTTTTTTCTTTGTCTTGTCTGTTTGTTTAGTGTTGTTTGTTAACTGTTTTCTATAGGTGGTATGTGCATGTTTATAATCATACCATTTGTAATGGGTCAAGTGGCCTTCTACAATAAAACATTCTGAGTTCTCTCTCTTCCCCCTCCCCCCACCATAACGTTACAGGTTTCTAAGTGTTGGTGATTTTTTAAGGATCAGTTATAAATTATATATATTTATCATGGTTTTTATTACAGGACACACTGATGTCATATCTGACATCCACTTTTTGCACAGAGACCTGGATCTTCTGATGACTTCTTCCCACGACAAAACAGTGAGGTAGGTGGGATGTTTTTAGTGACAGCTTTCTGTGACAAAACAGTGGGGTAGGTGGGATGTTTTTAGTGACAACTTTCTATGACAAAACAGTGAGGTAGGTGGGATGTTTTTAGTGACAGCTTTCCATGACAAAACAGTGAGGTGGGTGGGATGTTTTTAGTGACAGCTATCTATGACAAAACAGTGAGGTAGGTGGGATGTTTTCAGTGACAGCTTTCTATGACAAAACAGTGAGGTAGGTGGGATGTTTTCAGTGACAGACTTTCCATGACAAAACAGTGAGGTAGGTGGGATGTTTTCAGTGACAGACTTTCCATGACAAAACAGTGAGGTAGGTGGGATGTTTTCAGTGACAGACTTTCCATGACCAAACAGTGAGGTAGGTGGGATGTTTTTAGTGACAGCTTTCCATGACAAAACGGTGAGGTAGGTGGGATGTTTTCAGTGACAGACTTTCCATGACAAAACAGTGAGGTAGGTGGGATGTTTTCAGTGACAGACTTTCCATGACAAAACAGTGAGGTAGGTGGGATGTTTTCAGTGACAGACTTTCCATGACAAAACAGTGAGGTAGGTGGGATGTTTTCAGTGACAGACTTTCCATGACAAAACAGTGAGGTAGGTGGGATGTTTTTAGTGACAGACTTTCCATGACCAAACAGTGAGGTAGGTGGGATGTTTTTAGTGACAGACTTTCCATGACAAAACGGTGAGGTAGGTGGGATGTTTTTAGTGACAGCTTTCTATGACAAAACAGTGAGGTAGGTGGGATGTTTTTAGTGACAGCATTCCATGACAAAACAGAGAGGTGGGTGGGATGTTTTTATGACAGCTTTCTGTGACCAAACAGTGGGGTAGGTGGGATGTTCTCAGTGACAGCTTTCCATGACAGAACAGTGAGGTAGGTGGGATGTTTTTAGTGACAGCTATCTATGACTGAATAGTGAGGTAGGTGGAACGTACATTGGAAGTGACAACTGCCCATGACAAAACAGCGAGGTTGGTGGAGTGTGCACAGTGTCAGCTTTCTGTGACAACACAGTGACATAACTGCACATAAACACACACATGCGTGCACGTGAACACGCATGCACACACACACGCATGCACCCCCCCCCCACCCCCACCCCCCTACACATACACACACAGATTTCTGACAACTCCTCATTATTTGTGTCCCATATAAGGCACATAAAAAATCTCTGCCTTGTTGCTTCATTTTTAGTGCTCAAGCTAACACTAAGAGTGACTGATGTGCTGTATACTAGTTGTAAATATAGTGTCAAAGTCATTCATGGAAATAGGCACGGAACAAGCTTACAAGTGTGTGTGGAACACTAATCTGACTGTCTTGCTGCAGAATATGGGACCCTAGAGCAAGTTTGACCAAGGAAGTCCAGCTGTTCAGAGGTAAAGGGACATTTCTGTGAAACAATAAATATATGGTTATTATTTATTGTGAACACTCATTGAGTGCCTCATCTCAAGATGAGCATATGATGATGATTATTATTATGAACACTCATTGATTTCCTCATCACGAGATGAGCGTACGATTATTATTATTATGAACACTCATTGAGTGCCTCATCACACGATGAGCATACGATTATTATTATTATGAACACTCTTTGAGTGCCTCATCACAAGATGAGTGTATGATTATTATTATTATAAACACTCATTGAGTGCCTCATCACAAGATGAGCGTATGATTATTATTATTATTATAAACACTCATTGAGTGCCTCAGCACAAGATGAGCGTATGATTATTATTATTATGAGCACTCACTGAGTGCCTCATCACAAGATGAGACCTAAGTGCTTCGCAGTGACAACTATGGTGCTATTCTCTGCTTTTGAGCAGACCCACTGCGCAATGGTCATATGTGACTCAGAATGGATGACTGCATACCTGTCAACCCATACAGTTTACCACTATAAAATACAGTCTTTTTTTTTTTTGCTTTTTTTTCTGTCTTTTTTTTCATTATTTTGGGGGGATATGGCCATACTGGAAAATGGATCCAGGAAAACATAATTTTCATGAGATTTTATTGTTGCTTTAAACTGAGCAAAAAGATTGAAAAACTGTCAGATGCGCAGCCAACACACGGTATTGCCAAATGCACACTGACTGCCTAGTGCAAGAGGCTAAGAAATCTTGTTGGAAATGAGATTTGAAGTCACGCATGTGTATTTCGCATAACATTGCTTCTTCCTTCCACTGCCACATGTGTCAGTTGGAATTCAAAACGCCGCTGCCACAAGTGGGGAAAAAACAAAGACCCCGGCCTGCATAAGGGAAATACAGATTCACAAACTCTGAACTATGGTTTACCCCCCCCCCGCCCCCCCCCCCGCCCACACAGGTGCCAAATACATAGGATGCATGTGTGTTTAGCTGTAATTATGTGCTACTGGGGTTACCCAGGTGCCAAATACGTAGGATGCATGTGTGCTTAGCTGTAATTGCGTGCTACTGGGGTAACACCGGCGCCAAATACATAGGATGCTTGTGTGTTTAGTTGTAATTACTTGCTACCATGGTAACACAGGGGTCAAATGGATACCGAGATGAAAGTCAGCACAGAAAGTTGACCCTGGAGAAGAAAATTCTGCAGTTACTCCTGCCAGGACTCGAACCTGAGGCCTTTTAATCACGAGTCTATGCCACTCTGCCACTGAGCTATCCTTGCTCCCCAACTGTAGAATGTTTATCTGTTTAGTTGCTGATGACTCAATAAAGCCCACGCAGATGTAAACCCAGGCTGTAGGACTGTGTAAGCCTGTCTGCCTCCCCGTAAAATATTACAGCATTTTATGTGGAAGCTCATTTGTCATTGTTGATATTCTCAGCCTTTTTTAAATAAAATAAAAATTTGCAGGGGAAAACAACACCGACTGCAGTTTCTTGTGCTGTGATGTCAACGCCAGTGACAGAGTGATTTGCGCAGGGACAGAGAAATCTGATGACGACGCATACCTGCTGTTTTGGTAAGAATGCCAACGTTCGTCCATCTTCCCAACCACCTTACAGGACTGGAATGACCTGTCAGATGATACAGTAGCATGGGTCATAGGCATTTCTAATTCATCTGTGCCAAGAAAGTCCTGTAAATCAGCATTTTATTGTTTGTTTTGTTGTGTGTGGTTTTTTTTGTCAGTGCTTTTTGTTCTTTTTGTTTGTTTGTATACTGGGAAGATGGGTGTTTTTCTGGTGAAAAATGGATTAGCTGAATAATCCTGAAAATCAGCATTACATATGATCAGGGTTGAAAACACAGCACACCTATCTGGAAACTGAAAGGGAGAAAGAGAGAAAAAGGTCAGGCTTCAGAAAATAAAGAAGTGTTTTCAACCAGTGCCTAAAACTGTCACCGCTTCCAGCTTGCTGGATTCTCTCTGGAATCTTCTTCCAGAGGTTGGCATAAGCGTCTGGCACCATGTGCTTTCAGTACGTGCGCTCTGCTTTTGTGATCGTTTCAGGGATCGAAGGAAAAGTGCCTTGCTGGGTTGCTACGAAGATTCACATGATGACGATGTAACACAGGTAAGCTCTGCATTTTCTCCTGTCTCTTCCTTCTGTTTCACCTTTTTGTGTATGCCATTTGTGGCCATGCTCACACTGAGTCTTTGTGGATTTGTCATGAAACCAGACCTTAACCTTTTCTTTTCTTCTTCTTTGTCTTCATTATGCTGAAGGAATCCCAGCAGTTTGGGCAAGTTTTGGTGGTGTGCATAATGAGGAAGATAGAGTAACTTTTTACTGTTTATCTGAAATAGTCGTACTGGCAGCTGTTTTTGCCTTGGTGTAGTTCCGTTCAGACAAACGCGCAGAAGGGGCCACTTGAGAGATGGTGGTGAGAGGAGGAAGGAGGCTGCAGCAACTGAACCATCAGTAGAGAGCATCCCTGCCCTCAGTGCGGACAACTGAACCATCTGTAGAGAGCATCCCTGCCCTCAGTGCAGACAGACGTAATGATGATGGTGGTGATGGAGATGGCCATTTAATTAGCACACGGTTCCGTTAATTGCGTGTGTGTGTGTGTGTGTGTGTGTGTGTGTGTGGTCAATGTAGAGAAGAAAATGTTATGTGAAAAAAAAGAAAAAAAAAGTAGCAGGCTATATCAACAGCCATGGTGAGACAGAAAAAATACACGGTATCCAGCAAGTCCAATAGACACTGAAAAGAAGAGTCATTCAGAAACAGGTTTTCTGCAGAACACTGTTGAGGAATCTAGTTCCCTAACTGTTTGTAGTAGAGCATTCCAGACTTTGGGAGTGGGTTTACATTCAGAGGGACTTAGAGAAAGCTCTGCAGCCAAAACTGTTTTTGTTAAGTTTCTCAGTGGCACTTGCAGCTCACATGTTGTTGAGAAAAGGAATGAAGTGGTCTTGCAGGAGTGTACTCCAGCACCATACCGTCATAGCATTTGTATACCAAAGATGTGTTCTTGTGATCAATTCACTGTCTCATGCATTTCACTGTCTCAAGCAAGTCACAACCAGATTGGACTTGTGAGCCACACAAGGGCTAGCTAGCAACAGGCGGGATGTGCAACTTTGTCATCTTCACCACCAGAAACCATGGACTGCCTATAAATGAAACAGGGTCATCTGATCTTTTTGTGATTTGTCCATGTTTCAGGTCCATTTCCATCCCAGCACAGAGAAGAGCATGGTTAGTGGCTCGACGGACGGTCTCATCAACGTGTTTGACATCATGCAGACGACAGAGGATGATGCGTTGATATCGACGTACAACACAGAGGCCACTGTGGTGAGACACACGAGAGGTTGCTGAAGCTCTGTTTGTCTGAATTCGTTTCTGATATTTCATGTCTAACAAGTAACAGGAGGTGCAACTTTCATGATGTCATAGTCCAGAGTTACTCTTATTTATGTCATGCCACCTGAAGTTTGAATCTAATGAAAGTTGGTGTTGGTGTGTCTGTGCAGGTGCACATGTGTGTGTGTGTGTGTGTGTGTGTGTGTGTGTGTGTGTGTGTGTGTGTGTGTGTGTGTGTGTGTGTGTGTGTGTATGTGTGTGTGTATGTATGTGTGTGCATGTGTGTATGCATGTGTGTATGCGTGTGTGTGTGTGTGTGTGTGTGTGTGTGTGTGTGTGTGTGTGTGTGTGTGTGTGTGTGTGTGTGTGTGTGCATGTGTTTACATGTGTGTGTATGTGTGTGTGTGTGTTTTCAACCTGATCAAGATTTATACACTATTAGTATTATCTTCATGGTTATGTCTGTGTAGTGTCTATGTATGCATGCATGTCTGCGAGCATCCTGATGAGATTGATGCAGTATTATCATCATGGGATTGTCTGTGTATGCAGGTGTGTGTCTGTGTTCAACCTGATGAAGATTGATGCAGTATTACCATCATGGGATTGTCTGTGTATGCAGGTGTGTGTCTGTGTTCAACCTGATGAAGATTGATGCAGTATTATCATCATGGGATTGTCTGTGTATGCAGGTGTGTGTCTGTGTTCAACCTGATGAAGATTGATGCAGTATTATCATCATGGGATTGTCTGTGTATGCAGGTGTGTGTCTGTGTTCAACCTGATCAAGATTGATGCAGTATCATCTTTATGGGATCGATTGTCTGTGTATGCATGTCTGTGTCTGTGTTCAACCTAATCAATATTTGTGCAGTATTATCTTTATGGGATTGTCTGTGTATGCATGTGTGTGTCCATGTTCAACCTGATCAAGATTGATGCAGTATTATCTTTATGGGATTGTCTGTGTATGCATGTGTGTGTGTGTCAGTGTTCAACCTGATCAAGATGTATACAGTATTATCTTGATGGTTGTGTGTCTGTAGGAAAGAGCGGGTTGGTGTGGACCAGATGCCAGACAGGTGTACTGCATCACACACATGGTCACCTGGTATATGTGGGACACAGACGGGGTGAGTTTCATTGTTACAGCCAGTGAAGCATTAGCCTGGAATGCGCAGCCTACAGGTTTTAAAGGGGAACTGAGCCTAGAGGCTTCAAAGGGGAACTAAGCCTACAGGCTTTAAAGGGAACCAAGCCTACAGGCTTTAAAGGGGAACTGAGCCTACAGGAGCCTAGAGGCTTCAAAGGGGAACTAAGTCTACAGGCTTTAAAGGGGAACCAAGCCTACAGGCTTTAAAGGGGAACTGAGCCTACAGGCTTTAAAGGGGAACTGAGCCTACAAGCTTTAAAGGGGAACTGAGCCAAAGAAGCATCTTTGATCTTTTAAAGGTTTAATGTCTCAAAAAGAATGGGCCATGAGCAAAAGCTGAGTTTGTTTTTGTTGATGGTTCTTGCAAAATGTCTCAAAAGGTTAGTTAGTTAGTTGGTGCTTTGAGCCCAGTCAACCACAAGGGATTACATCAGGGCTGAGTCTCAAAAGGAACAGCAGACCCAGACTGGAGTCTGATCTGTTGATCTGTGCATGTGTGTGTATGCATGTGTGTGTGTTGTGTGTGTGTGTGTGTGTGTGTGTGTGTGTGTGTGTGTGTGTGTGTGTGTGTGTGTGTGTGTGTGTGTGTGTGTGTGTTGGAAGTGATAAGAATGACACTGAATGCTGTGTTGTAATGTATTTGTTAAAATAATTAGTAGGATTTCATTTGTGCTCCAGGTTCTGTATATATTTTTGTCAACCCTGTTGTTTTTTGTATTGTGCACTTCAGGCCCACGTTAGATGTAAACGCTTTATAAATACTCAAAAGAGCAAGGGATTAAAGAGGTGTCTGAATGTTTTCTTTCAGGATGAAGACATTCAGCAGGTTACAGGCCTGGAAAAGAAGTTGGAGGTAAGTAAACACTGAACTTGGCCTGCTTGTTCTGCTGGCTAGTGTAGCTTTGTCACAGGTAATGTGCTCAAGATTTCCTGTAAGGGACTAACTCTTTCAAGACAAGAGGCTTAGAACCTCTGATGGTCCACCTATATGGTGTATTCTGAGCAGTATTTTTTTGTTTGTTTTGTTTTTAAATGTTCTCTCTCTCTCTCTCTCTCTCTCTCTGTCTCTCTCTCTGTCTCTCTCTCTCTCTCTCTCTCTCTCTCTCTCTCTCTCTCTCTCTCTCTCACACACACACACACACACACACACACACACTCTCTCTCTCTCTCTCTCACACACACACACACACTCTCTCTCTCTCTCTCTCTCTCACACACTCTCTCTCTCTCTCTCTCACACACACACTCACACTCTCTCTGTGTCTCTCTCTAAAGCTTTCAAAATTCACACAGGTTCTGAGATTCTCACTCTTCTCTTCCACAACCCCCCCCCCCCCCCCCCCCCCCCAGCCCTGCTGGTCTTAGCTATGCTTTTCACAAAGATCAAAGTCACAGGTAAACAGTATGTATCAGCCAAAAAGGTGGAATACAATACATATTCTGGCAAACACAGTGTTTTCGCAGATGCTGTGTAGATGTGAATTTTTGTCCTGGCTGAAGGGATTTCCACAGTATTCCAGAAAAGAATTAGTGATTGGATTTGGGTCATCTCAGGACGATCAAACTCCATTGCACTTAAAGACACATTTCAAAACTCATCTCATGTAACACCATACTCAAGTCAAATGTACAAAATCAGCCCACACACAAATATGAAACAAAACATACATGTTTCATGTACACAAACGCCAAACACATTTTCAAAGAATCAGTTCCTTCAGTATCGCCTGCGTTGAAAAAGCATAATTATAAGGCTATAAGACATACTGGTATCATCAGCCTTTCAGTTGAGTGTGACAAGGGAGGAGGTCACTGCAATTCTGCATAGTGATAACTACCACGGCACTCTACAGCAAGTCTGTCATTTTGGCCTATTCTCAAAGTGAGAGAAGATGCTGAATGCATAAGCAATTACAGTAAGTAAGTTGGTGTTTTACGCCCAGTCAACCGGTACGGTTATATCAGGGCGATACACATCTCATGTATTTTAATACTATGTATTTCTTAAAATGAGTCTGTATACAGTTTTAAAACCATGCTTAAAAGGTGTAAAACATAAACATAACTAAAAATTATCTCAAATTTAAATTTTTCCAAAAATATTGATTTCTTTCAAAAAATTAAAAATCTTTTAAGCATGGTTTTAAAACCGTATATAGACTCATTTTAAGAAATACATGTTATTAAAATATATGAGATGTGTATCGCCCTGATATAACTGTTACAGGTCCCAGTTCTTAACGTTAGTCAGCTGAACATGCATTTGCTGATTTGCGAATGCATGTGGCTCAGAAAACATAAACTAATGAGTACTTCCACAGTGCCACGTCTTGCAGGTGCTCTCAGCTGTTTAAACATCATATACATCACATACAATGACAGAACATCAATTGACAAAGAGAAAAACTCAGATCACACCAGTCAGCAAGAACACAAAATCCACGAAAGTTCTACCTATGGTTACCCAGATACACACAATGTTGTACAAGTCAGCCACACATACACCAACGTGCACTTAGACAAATTAGGGTTAAACGGAGAGATTTTAGGTGTCTTTATATATAATATAAAGATAATCACCCCCAACGTGCTAAACGTACAAGTATTTAACTAATTAGAACAAAAATTAAGTAGGCACTTAGACAAATTAGGGTTAAAGGGAGAGATTTTAGGTGTCTTTATATATAATATAAAGATAATCACCCCAACGTGCTAAACGTACAAGTATTTAACTAATTAGAACAAAAATTAAGTAGGCTGCTATTAGGTAGCTGAACTTCCATCCTCCTTTTTTTCTTTTTTTTTCTTTTATAGAGGGGAGGTATTGGGGGGGGAGGTGTGTATGTGTAGGGGAGGGTCTACTACTGTTTTACTCATAAAAACTGTTGTACACATAACTTGAAACAACCTACGTCCTGTTGATGTTTTTCCAGGGGAAGTGCAAAGTCGACTACCTGGTGGACTGCATTCCAGCAGCAGAACACAGTGACCAGGTCCATCTGGTTGCAGGAGCCTACTCCGGTGACCTTCACCTCCTCGATGTGACTGACCCTGACGAGATCATTGTTGTAAAATCACTGGAGAATGGTCACTCTGACACCGTTAGATGTCTCCACTGGGATAAAGAGGTATGGATACTTTGTGACTTTGCGATGCATGTTTGTGGGGGTGGTGGTGGGGGATGTGTTACATATGGTTATGTATGTACACACAGATGACAGTGCAAAATGGGGGGGAAAAAGCAATAATGATTTCCAATTTGTCACTTTTATTAATCGTTTTCTGAGTGATGGCGCAGCAGGGATGGCAGTGAAAGGGTTAGTCTTTTCACATAAATATTAGACTGATCTTATTTTTATCAAGAAAACACTCACTAGGATTTTGATGAATTCATGTGTTCATGCAAAATGGGGAAAAAAACAATGATTTCCAATTTGTCACTTTTATTAATCATTTTCTGAGTGATGGCAGCAGGGATGGCAGTGAAAGGGTTAAAGTCTTTTCACATAAATATTAGACTGATCTTATTGTTATCAAGAAAACACTCACCAGGATTTTGATGAATTCATGTGTTCATGCAAAATGGGGAAAAAAACAATAATGATTTCCAATTTGTCATTTTTATTAATCGTTTTCTGAGTGATGGCAGGGATGGCAGTGAAAGGGTTAAAGTCTTTTCACATAAATACTAGACTGATCTTACAATTATCAAGAAAACAACATATGTCAGCAAGTTATACCCAAACAATAACAGACATAAAAAAATGTAATTACATTTTATGATGTTTATTGTTAAAATTATAAGTTAGGTCTTTTCTTCTTCTTTTTTTTTTTCATTTTCTTTTTCTTTTTTCTCTCCATTAATTGATTTATCTTCTGATGGCAGTTTTGCAGTGGGAACTGTCAGGGTATGCCTTTTGTTTTGCACTTTGGACAAATTTCTTTGTAATGCAGCATTATAGTCATTTAGGGTCTCATGGTGAGAATAACCTTTCACGGTGTTTGTAAATGCTGGTTTCATTCTGCAGACGGAGACACTTGTGACAGGAGGAGAGGACTCACTGTTGTGCTTGTGGTCCCCCAGCGCTGCAGGTGTGGCTAAGGTGGCCCCGAAACAGGTACGTGTGGATTGCCACCTGTCGTTGCTTTCACTCTTACTGCTGTTGCGTATTTACTGGGCATGTGGTTGGGGTTTTTGCCTAAAAATAAACAGCTGGTGTTTATTGGGGTTTTTTGCTCATTTATTTTTTGCCTTTCAAAATGTTTTTGTGTGGGGCCTTTTGTTCTTTCTGCCTTAAACTGTTTATTGTCCCATTAAGCATACCCCCCCCCCCCCCCCCGCCTGAAAAAAGAAGAAGAAAAAAGGGTGTACCTTTCAGAGAAAAACAACCACCAGTTTGGTTTAAACAATTTTTTTTTTTTTATTCAAGACAAAATAAAGATACAAAGAATCGTTGTGTGCTCATCAACAAGCTGTAGCTTATAGGCGATGAGCTCATTATATTATAGCTGGAAAAAAAAAACAATGTAAGGTGGACGAACAATTTCATTTCACTAACAAAAACTGAGTGAGAAATAACAACAATAAAAACGAAAAACAAGAGAAAACAAAGAAAGAAAAAGAAACAAACAAACAAACTACAATAACAAAACACAAAAATACGAACAGTCGCTAGAAAACAGTCAAAACAAAATAGTGGAAAAAACAAAACAATGTTAGGTGGATAGATAGATTGGCTGGTGGCTTAAATAAATACTAGCGAGAGAGAATTGGAATGTGGAGACAGAGGGGGATGGGAAAAGGGAAAGATGGTTTGAAGTCATTTTTTTTCTTTTTTCTACAGTAGCATAATTATTAATTTTTGACAAAGTTCAGAGGTATGAGTAGGCAGTCGGTCATTTGTATAATCAAAACATATAGTCACATTTACAGAAGGAATTAATTCTTGGATTTTTAACGTCCCTTTATTATACTATGTTAAAACCACCAGTTTGGCTTGTTTTGGGTTGTCAACTCACATTCTGACTTCAAATAATGACATGTAAAGCCTTTTTTTTTTCCTTTTTTTTTTACCATGAACTGTTTCCCCCTCTGTTATGTCCTCTCACTCCATTACTAGACAAGAATCACAGGCAGTGAGTTAGTGAGGTATTTATTTAGTGCGTACCAAAAGACAGGCTAGGGAGGGGAGGATGTCCATTGCAGAGTAAGCAGGGAGCAGGGAAGAGACAAAGGGGCGCGGGACCAGTGGAAAAAGGCTGGAACTTATCTACGCACCTCAAGGGTTCCAGACTAGAACAGGCCCATGAAATCAGGCCTAACTGCCTTGGCTATAACTATGACTACTGGTTATAACACCTTCCACCCCTCAAACCCCAGAGTCTACAAGGGGCACAGCCAAAATTAATAAAGGTCATCTTCACACAGATCTCCAAAGAAATCTATCAACAATGTTATCAAGACAGTAAAATAGTCCCTGCTTAACTTTCTCTCTCAACTAGTAAAACAGTCCCTGCCTAAATTTCTGTCTCAGCTAGTAAAACTGTCCCTGCCTAAATTTCTCTCTCAGCTAGTAAAACTGCCCCTGTCTAAATTTCTCTCTCAGCTAGTAAAACTGTCCTCGTCTAAATTTCTCTCTCAGCTAGTAAAACTGTCCCTGCCTAAATTTCTCTCTCAGCTAGTTAAACTGTCCCTGCCTAAATTTCTCTCTCAGCTAGTAAAACTGTCCCTGCCTAAATTTCTCTCTCAGCTTGTAAAAGTGTCCCTGTCTAAATTTCTCACTCAGCTAGTAAAACAGTCCCTGCCTAAATTTCTCTCTCCGCTAGTAAAACTGTCCCTGCCTAAACTTCTCTCTCAGCTTGTAAAAGTGTCCCTGTCTAAATTTCTCACTCAGCTAGTAAAACAGTCCCTGCCTAAATTTCTCTCTCAGCTAGTAAAACTGTCCCTGCCTAAATTTCTCTCTCAGCTAGTTAAACTGTCCCTGTCTAACTTTCTCTCTCAGCTAGTAAAACAGTCCCTGTCTAAATTTCTCTCTCAGCTAGTAAAACTGTCCCTGTCTAAATTTCTCTCTCAGCTAGTAAAACTGTCCCTGCCTAAATTTCTCTCTCAGCTAGTAAAACAGTCCCTGCCTAAATTTCTCTCTCAGCTAGTAAAACAGTCCCTGCCTAAATTTCTCTCTCAGTTAGTAAAACAGTCCCTGCCTAAATTTCTCTCTCAGCTAGTAAAACAGTCCCTGCCTAAATTTCTCTCTCAGCTCCTTTGGATGGTATTAGTACCTCTGTTTAGAGAGGTCAAATTATGGCAAACTTCATCATACAGTTACTGGCATTGGTGGAAGAACCTCTTTACCAAAATAATATTTTTTCAAGGTAGCTATTTGTTTTGAAAACAAACTTGTTTAAATTTTCATGTTTTCTTTTCTTTCAGCTGGTCAACTTTTGTGTGTGCTGTTCATTCGCTGCTGATGTGTGGTTTTGATTGTCATGCCATCTGACTTGAAGACTTTTTTGTTCGTTTCTTTCTCGCAGGGCAAAGTAAAAGGGAAGAAAGTAACAGCCACCAGAAGGTCAAAACCATACAGTGGCAGTCGCAGGTGACACAAGGACAATGACAGCTGAAAAGGACTGTTTTACGCTGCCAAGGACTATTTTACACTGCCAAGAGTTTGGCGGTGAGGGTGGTTACAGATGTGCACATCCCACATCACGTGGCACCAGTGCCGATTTTTTCGTCAGAACTCAAGCTGCAGATTTTTACTTCAAGTTGTTGTGTAAAGACTACAGATGAAAAGTTGCTGCTGCTTCCCACAACTGGATGTATGCTGTGAATGCTTTCTGTGGACTTGCTTGGGCTTGTGACAAGCATGCTTTGCTTGGTGTAAAACTGCAACAATTGTTCAACCCACTGTGCAACTTTATGACATCTGTACATCTGTGTCCATACTCTTGTACAAGCAAACTATGCACGTTACCCAAAAGTGCTCAGTGGAGTCCAGTTATTCATACTGAACCTTATGCATGTAGAAAAGAGTACTAATAAATGTCAACACATATGCATGTGTGTATGCCTGTATGCTTGCAAGAGTGAAAAGATAGGCCAATGTTCAATTTCTGGGCACGCACACACACACACACACACACACACACACACACACACACACACACACACACACACACACACATGCAATCACACTGTCTGTAAAAGTCAAGACACTGCCGACATACACACTTGCAAATATTTTGCCTCACTGTCTGCTTCTCTCGAGACTGTAGCCCAGCTGCCGTGATGAACATCAACAACAGTTAAAGTCAGGTTCTGGGTGCACCACTCTGTAATACTTCCCTAGAGATTGTAGCTCAACTCTCATGATGAACTTAATGAAGTGAGATCATCGACAGTGATGTTGAAGTGAGATTCTGACTGTCATAACAAGTTCCACCAGTTATGTTGAAGTGAGATCTTGGGTGCACCATTCTGTCATACTTTTTTTTTATCTTGGCTGTTATGACATGTGTCAACAGGGACACTGAAGTGAGATTCTGGGTGCACTGCTCTGTCACACATCTGTAGAGACTGCAGCTTAGCTATCATGATGAACACTGACAGCAATATTGAAGTGAGATTCTGGGTGCACCGCTCTGTAACACTTCTGTAACCCAGCTGTCAAGACAAGTGTCAATAGTTACGTTGAAGTGAGAGTCTGGGTGCACTGCTCTGTCGTCCTTTTGTAACTCAGCTATTATGATGTGTTAACAGCGACATTGAAATGATAGTCTGGGTGCATGGCTCTGGAACACTTACTAGACACCGTGTAGCTCAAATCTCATGACTAGTGTCGATAGTGACACTGAAGTGAGATTCTGTGTGCACCTCTCTGGAACACTTATTTCCTAGACACTGCATAGAGCTCTTAATTGTCATGACAAGTGCCAACAGCAACACTGAAGTGAGAGTCTGGGTGCACCTCTCTGGAACACTTCCTACACACTGTGTAGCTCAGCTGTCATGACAAGTGCCAACAGCAACACTGAAGTGAGAGTCTGGGTGCACCTCTCTGGAACACTTCCTACACACTGTGTAGCTCAGCTGTCATGACAAGTGCCAACAGCAACACTGAAGTGAGAGTCTGGGTGCACCTCTCTGGAACACTTCCTACACACTGTGTAGCTCAGCTGTCATGACAAGTGCCAACAGCAACACTGAAGTGAGAGTCTGGGTGCACCTCTCTGGAACACTTCCTACACACTGTGTAGCTCAGCTGTCATGAATAGTGTCGACAGTGATGCTGAAGCGAGAGTCTGGGTGCACCGTTCTGTAATGCTTCATCAGGGACTCCTTGCGGATCAAGCCTTTGCCGCAGACCTGACACTTGAAGGCATCCACCTCCCGGCAGTGGTGCCGCCGGTGAACATCCAGCGTGTACTTCAGCTTGAATGCTTTGTGGCAGACGCCACACTCAAAGGGGCGGCTTTGTGAGTGGGCCGTCAGGTGCGACTTGAGGTTGCACTTGTAGGTGAAACTCTTCCCGCAGACGTCGCAGGAGAAGCGCTTGTCCTTGTGCTGCTGCATGTGCTTGAGGAGGTAGTTCTTGTTCTTGAACTTCTTGAAGCAGGTCCGGCATTCGTAGCTCAGCAGTCCGTGGGAGGGCAGTGACGCAGAGGTCATGCTGGAACTCTCTTCCGCCTCTCCCTTGTGCCATTTAGAGTGATAATACAGCGAAACAATGTCGTTTTCACTTTTTCCGCACAAAGTGCACTTGAAAGCTTGCTGCACTGAGCCTGGATGAAGTGCACACCTCCCGTTGGTAAGTTTCTCAGAGCAGATCGCACACAGGCCATTGGCAAGCTTGGAAACAGCCTCTCTGTTGACCTGTATTCCCATGGTCTTCAGGCGCCTCACTCGATTGTCAAAGTATGGTCCGCTGTGGTGCAGATTCATCATGTGGTCATAGAGCCTCGCTCGAGTCTTGAAAGACTGCGAGCAGACGTGACACAGAAATGCTGCCACCTTCACGTGGAGAGCCTGGTGGTTAGTCAGGGATGTCTTCCGCACAAAACCCATGCCACACTCCTCGCAGAAGAAGCTTTTGATCCCAGTATGTGTAGCCAGGTGCCCAGCAAGAGCGCTGCTTGAGAAGAACTTGCTCCCACAAATGTCACACAGGTACTTGATGCTGTGAGCTTTTCGCTTGTGTTCGCTCAAGTCAAACGCTCCAGACAGCATTTTGCCACACACATCACACTCCTGATGTCCCTCTCCTGAATGCTTTCTTTTTGTGTGGTAGTTCAAATGCCACCGACTCTGAAACGCTCGTGCGCAGACCTTGCATGCAGGTCGGTGACCAGAACTTGCGTCTTCAGTTTTACCACCGTGAGCTTTTTGATGTTTATTTAATCGCTTTTTGCTGGTGAGAACCTCTCCACACTCACAACCATGAACTGATTTTGCTAATAACTTTTCTTTCTGCTGTGAACTTGCACAAGCAGTATCTTTTTTTAGTGGAAGTGTCTTCTTGATTTCATGGTTTACCCGTTGCAGCCTTGCAATCCCATTTTTAGTCTTGGAGGCTTTTTGTGTTTGGATCTTGGGGGCTGACTTTTTATCTTTTGACACACCAAGTCTCTTCTTTGTCTTAGATTTGGGGTTTGGGTCCCTAGTTCTATGGAATGCTGTTTTTCTTGCAACTTGAGCACTGCCTTTCTTTGGAAACTCTGGTGAAACTCTTGTTGAGATTTCTGTTTCTCTGAATGAAACATCCAGATCAAGAGATTCACATTCTGTCGAACTGTCATAACTGTCAGCGTGGGCCAAATCAGCTGAAACTGAGTCCTCCAAATCTGCAGCAATGTCACCACAATCTTTGGCCTCACAGTCTGGGACTGCTGACTCGCAACTCCCAAACACAATTGTGCTGTTATTGTCTTTGATGGCAAGTGGAAAGCTTTTAAAGTCTGCCACAGTTCCTGCGGCATTGTTGGGTAGAGCATCATTTGTCAGCAGCTTTGTGAAGAAATGCAAGAGGATGGAACTGAGAGCGAAGCCCTGCACAAAGCCTGTAATGTGCAGAACACTTTGCTCACATAAGAATGAACACACTTGCACTGTCACGGAATTCACAATGTGTGCTCTGTGAAATGCAAGGCCTTCTTGACATGATGGTAAAATTTTGAGACACACACAGCAAAGCTTTGATGGTGGCTGTTGAAGCTTCATGTCAGCAGGCCCTACTGTGGAATCCTCCATGTTTTTCATCAGTGTGGAGATTACAATCAAGGTGGTGGAGTCTTGCTCTCATGGCTGTGAATGTCAAACTTGCTTGGCTGCTCAACCTGCAAGTAAACAAAGACAATGAGTTATTGTTAGAATTATGGAAAACAAGATATCATGTAGAAATAGTCATTACTGATGTAATTTCACATACTTACATTATATAATGTACTGTGTATTTTTTTTCTTCTTCTTTTTTTAAAGAAAAAAGCTTCATTGCTCAGCAACTTAAAAAGATGTGTTAAAGAGTTCATGGCCCAGTCAATATATATATATAACATATACGTATAGCTTTGAATAAGGGTATTTCTAACTTTTTCACACAAAAAAACAAACATAAAATAATACAGTTTAGCTGTTTCCAGCTTACAGACTTCAACCACAGTAAATGTGACTATATGACCATAGTTCAGTGTAATTTTGCGTCATTTTCTTCTGCTTCTTTCATATAGTGTCCAACTTTAACATTATGAAGACTCACACTTTCATTGCATCCTGGGTTATGTTGTTGTTTCAATAATCTGTCTAATCCTGTCAAGGACTACATGATCTTGAACATGCATATAATTATGTGATATGTTTGCATGTGTATACACATGGGAGGGACCTCAGTTTATAATCTCATCCAAAGAACTTTTGTAGAATCTGCACAGACTTTTGACTGTGGAGAAATCTCAGGGTGGGTGCCACTTGAGCCTAGCACATAATGGTCACCCGTCCATTTGGTGATCATGCTTGATTGTGCCTAACTTTGGCTTTTGAGACTTGCTTTGCACCACCGACTCTCCCTTTCTGTTGCTGTAGCAAGTAGCATACATGTATACTATACACAGCCTACAGCTACACGTGAATACCCCCCCCCCCCCCCAACAAACACACACATAGTAAGCACATTGCCTACAGCTACACACACAGTACACACATACACTACCTATACATGCAGTGTGCAATACACTACTCATAAGCTACACATCATACAGTGTGTACACAAACTACCGACAGATACACGTATACCTACATGTACTGTCACACACACACACACACACACACACACACACACACACACACACTGCCTATACATGCAGTGTGCAATACACTACTCATAAGCTATACATCATACAGTGTGTGTACACAAACTACCGACAGATACACATGTATACATACATGTACTGTCACACACACATACACTACCTATACATGCAGTGTGCAATACGCTACTCATAAGCTACACATCATAAAGTGTGTACACAAACGACCGACAGATACACATACATACATGTACTGTCACACACACACACACACACACACACACACACACACACACACACACACACACACACACACTACCTATGCATGCAGTGTGCAATACACTACTCATAAGCTACACATCATACAGTGTGTACACAAACTACAGACAGATACACGTACATGCATGTACTGTCATTGTGTACAGTGCGCAACGATCTTACGGCATGGGGGGGGGGGGGGGGGCGGGGGGGGGCAGGTGTAGGAGAGAGCGAGATACAGACAGAGAGCACAACGATTACCGTACCATGCTTGTTTCGTAGCTGCCACCTTGTGACGATGGCATTAGTTTTCGAGCTGGTGGGCCTCATGCCAGTCATTCTCAAACGGTGCAATTAGAATTTAGCAGCTAGATTGTGTTCTATTTACTTCCGGGTCAGAATTTCTCTAGAAACGCACATTCGCGGATGTCCTGAAACAGTTGCTGACATGAATGAGCGAGTTTATGCCGCCGAGTAATGTCTGTCTTCTCGAGTGTAAATTATAAGTTTAACGACAGTGCCAGTTATCAGTCATGAATGCGGAGCCACGGTGCGCTTCCTTCTTCCAGGCATCCACTGTGGGCGTTAGCTTGGAGAATCAGTGGCGCAGAGCAAGAGCACTCGCTCTCGAAAGCGAAAGTTCAAACACGATCAAGCGTGGTCACCAAACGGATGTGTGACGGTTATCTGCTAGACTTTGCGCCCGCCCCGATAATCCTCCGGAGTCAATTTCTGTGCAGATTCGACAAAAGTCCTTCCAATGATACTCCAGCTGAGGTGTAGTGCTAAATTATACTTGGTGTTCGTCTGTCAGTGTATCGTGTTGACAGATTGTTGCAGTGTTAATCCGTCGTTCTGTCCAGCAGTGTGCCATGGATCATCTGGCAGCGAAGCATCAACAGTACAGCATGCTGGGGCAGCCTCAGCCTCAGTTGTGTGCTGTTTGTTGCAAACTTTTGAGAGCTGGAAAGAAGAGGCAGTGCAGTTTTGGTCCACTCAAACAGACCTTTCTCGTGTGTTCCACACCATGTGAGCAATTTTGCGTTCAAGGCGCAGGATGGCTCCAAGGTTTTCTTCTCAGTTATCTCGTCTGTGATATTCTGTATGGATTTGTGAGCAGGTTTGAAGCAGGGTTCATGAACCACGAATTTTCCAAAGTGGAAAATGGGTGTGCACAGACTTTGCAAGCTTCTAGCTCAGAGTCTGCTGAGTTGGCAGTAAATGGCTTGGGTCTTGACTCGGATTACAAATTAGAACCAGACACAGTTACAGGCAGCAGTGACCTGAGCATTTCTAGTGGGAAATCCTGTGCTGAAACTGTTGGTGCAGATGTTACTGACACTAAGCTTCCAATCTCTGATTCCAGCAGTGACCTTGATGTGGATTATTACAGATCTGCTGTAACCCTGCCATTGAATACTGAAGGTCTGCCTTGTCAGATCCTTCAGAACACAGTCTCTTCATTGCCAGTCAGTGCTGATAGCAGTTCTGTTGAGGTCGGCAAGTTGAGAGACCTTGAAGTTGAGAGTGCATCTGAATGTTTACCTAGCATGCTTCAGATGTGCATCAAACATATGGGGAGAGAAGCATTCCCAGCATGCTCCCAGTTGTCCACAGGAGTGAAAACCTTGACAAGAAAACCACAGAAGAGACAGACACAGATGACTTGGTCCAAAAGGTGGGAAAAGGGTACAAATAAAAACACTATTGACAGTTCCTCAAGCATGCCGTTTAGGAAATCAGACGCGGAAACTGTTGGAGGCAGTTCTAAGAACTTGAGCTTCCTGAAAGATGGGGAAGTGCTGGCAAGAAAAGCTCCAAAGAAAACAAAATCAATCAAAAGGCAGGTTAAAGAGGAAGGTGATTTTCACTGTGAGTTTTGTGAGAAAGAATTTCAGGTCGAAAGCTACTTGAAGAAGCACATAAGCCGACTGCATTCTGGGGAGGGATTGCAGGAATGCAATCAATGCGGCAAACACTTCAACAGCAGCCTCTCTCTGCGGTCCCACCAGTACAACTGCCACAGGTTCAGCCAGGTCTGCCACATCTGTGGCGTCAAGTTCACTGTGAAGACCTCTTTCAAGAAACACCTCCTCGCACATGAAGGCATCCAGCGTCATTTCTGTGATGTCTGCGGTGTGGGTTTTGTGCACAAAACCTCCCTGGATAAACACAAGCTTGTCCATGTGAGTGAAAGGTCCGTTCAGTGTGACAGGTGCCCCGAAATGTTCAAGGCCCAGTACCTCCTGAATCAGCATCTCTTGGTTGCACACCACAGTGGCCCGTGCTTCGAGAAACGGCTTCAGGTTCTCACCCAGTTGGGTGTCAGAGTGGACAAGGAGGCAGTTGCCAGACATGCCAGTCACCAGTGTATTATCTGCGGTGAGAGACTGGTCACCGGCAAATGCCCATCACATCCTTCAGAATGTCAAAGAGTCTTCAAGTGCGCAGAGTGCTGTTTGACTTTTGACAAAGTAATTTCCTTTTATAAGCATGTCAAACTCCATAGGGGGTTGAACACTGCTACTAGCAAAATCAGGAACAGCAGGGTTGTTCGGAAACGCTCCCGAGTTAAATCCATTTCACCAAGGACTGATGATGGCATGAGCGAGTCAGTTTTTAAGTGCCAGGTGTGCTCAAAACAGTTCAAGAAAAAGCCATACTTGTCAGTTCACATGCACCAACACAAGGCAGAAAGATTTTCGTGTGAAATCTGTGGAAAGCAATTCACCTACAAGTGCAACTTAATGGCCCATCTGCCCATCCATTCAGACTCCAGAGACTTCAGATGCAACATTTGTCACAAGACATTCAAGCATGGTTTTGCGCTGAAGAGTCATGTTCGAATGCATGGACAGAGCGAGTTTACATGCGTCTTGTGTGAGAAACCCTTCACTCGAAACCTGAACCTTCAGCGTCATTACACAAAAATACACCCTGACTTCAAACCTGGTTAGCATCCATTAGAAATGCAACAAGTTGCACAGAATCAGTTTGCCAACTTAAGTATGATTTAGTTCACTCTGCTGTTTTTCCTCTGGGGTCTACGCGTCGTGATACCTCCCACTTTCTGCAACAGTCTGCTTGAAGAGCTTCATGATCAGCATCCAGGCATCTACAGAATGAAAGCCCTTGCTTGCAGCTATGTCTGGTGGCCCAACATCGACACGGACATTGAAGGGAAGGTGAAGACTTGCCACGACTGTACAAGAGTGTGCAACACTCCACCGACAGCACCACTTCAGCCACCATCATGGCCTACACGACTTTGGCAGAGAGTGCATATTGACTATGCCGAGTATCAAGGGAAATATTTCTTCCTGGCTGTTGACGCCCCCTCCAAGTGGCCAGAGATCTTCGCCACGACAAAGACAACAACAGAGAAGACCATCAGTATTCTGTATCCCCTTTTCTCTTCCTATGGCTTTCCAGAAGAAATAGTGAGTGACAACGGTCCTCAATTCACCTCGGACCAGTTTGCTGACTTTCTGAGACAGAATGGAGTCAGACACACCAGGTCTGCTCTATATCTTCCTGCAACCAACGGAGCTGCTGAAAGAATGGTCCACATTCTGAAGAAAGGTCTCAAGCTTGCTTCATGACTTAGTAGTGTTGATCATCAGCTTGCAAACTTGCTTCTGAGTTACCGGTCCATGTCACACTCTCCAATAGGAGTGCCTCCTGCAGAGCTGTTTTTGAAGTGACAACTGAGGACACGTCTCACATTGCTGAAGCCAGACCAGGAGGCCACTGTATGCTGGAAGCGGATGCACCAGAAGCAGCAGCATGACCAGAACTCCAAGCAGATGCAGACATTTTGGTCAGGAGATCTCGTTGCTGTTCTTCAGTTCCAGGGATCCGAGAAATGGGTTCCAGGTATCGTAGTTCAAGCCCTGGGTCCAGTGGTGTACATGGTTAACATCAACAACAGAATCATCCATGTACATGTTGACCACTTAGTGGCAGCACCTCCATGCGCCCCACTGCCAGACACATGTGACAAAGGCCCATCCTGACTCACCCAGTAGGCCCACCAGTCTGATTCCAAAGGTGCGTAACCCCGCACACTCCCTGAACCCTGATTCCCCTGAGATACTGTCAACTGCGCCTGTCCCTGAGGGATCCACTGTATCTCCAGTATCCAGTCCAGCTGCCAGCCACCAGGGGAGAACATCAGACACAACTCTGGTACCAAACCCACAGCCCAAGCCAGCAGAGACGGCTGGTGTTCATCGATCAACAAGGATCCGGAAACCACCTACAAAACTTGATTTGTGAATGTGCATTGACTCACTCGATCCAAGACAGTGCTTCAAAGGACAGTCGTAACAGCTAATTGAGCTATTGTCGGTTGCAGGAGATCCACCGTGTGGAACTGTATCGGGCATCTTGGGCCACTACATTTGTTCACAGGGAAGGGGGAAGGAAGTGTAATGTACAAGAGTCTTAGAGCTAGTGAAAGTAACTATGTAAAGCGCCTATGCTTAGTGGTTCCTTTAGTGTCTAGACTGTAATGACCTTTTTTGGTAAAGGCTTTTAGACAAAGATATGTGTTTCCCCGCCATGAGGTCACTTGGCATTCCACCCCCAAGCAGACCGCTTCCTTCTTTCTCTGTACATTTTACCATAGCATGATTTAGTAGAATACAGTAGTAAAAACATGATGTCTGCAGTTATTCTATTGATTATGTTGTATGTCTAACTAACAATAGCAAAGAACATAACAGTTTTTAACACTGCCCAAAAGAGACTTAGGGAGGGGGAAAAAGACTTCCTTCTGAAAATATTTCCCTACCCAACCAGGAAGATTTTTTAAAGCTGGGTGGGTGGGGGTGGGGGGAACTGATGGAAGAAGTGACATTTTGTTCTTCATATAGCACAGTTGGTAACGGTAGAGTCAGATTTGTCTTTCCGTTGTTCAAAATGTTATACATGTACCCAAAGCCTAGGGAGCCTTTACCTAATTTTACTCTATGGGACAAAACAATACATTCTGAGTGTTGCTTTTTATTAAATCCAGTTGCGCCCCCCCCCCATCCCCCATCCCTCTCCACTCCCCCCCCCCCCCCCCCCCCCCATCCACACCCACCACACCCACAAACTCTCTCACTTACTCTGACCTACACACTGAAAAACAAAACAAAACAGAACTTGTTTTTATTGGATACGGTAAAGTAATAAGTGTATACGTGTATGTGTGTTGGGAAATAATGTTAATATATATATATAGAGAAGTGGTGCATCTGTATGTACTGTACCCGTGAGAATAGATATTCTATACACATGTAGAGCATAGTCCTACCAAAACAATTTACATAAAGTATTATAAAAAAAAAAAAATGCACTACAAACACACACACACACACACACACACACACACACACACACACACACACACACACACTGACTGTAGCAGAAACTGGGTACTGATATTAGGATGGAAATACTGTGAGAAGAGGAAGGTTTTCAGTTTCGCTTTAGAAGATGACAGGGTTGAGCAGTGTCTAAGGTCTTGTGGGAGTGAATTCCAAATGTGGGGTCCAAAGCAAGAGAAGGTGCAAAAGCCATGAGTCTTGCATTTGTATTGTTGGATTTCTGACATGCAGGTGTCAGAAGAAGAGCGTAGTGTACGAGACGGAGTGTAGACGTGCAGCAGTTCAGAGAGATAAGCAGGGCCAGAACCATTTATCGCACTTATATTACTGGGGCTGTCTGTATTAAAGATTGTTCATTCATCTGATCATCATCACCATCAGTGTACCACACCCATGCAACTCTATTATACTTTATAAGTATTAAAATTAATAATTTTAATACACACAAACCCATTGTCTACAACAGTAAACCATCAAAGCCTTTCACCTCTCTCTCTCTCTCTCTCTCTCTCTCTCTCTCTCTCTCTCTCTCTCTCTCTCTCTCTCCGTTTTTACCTTGCAGTAGTTTCCTCATAGAAAAAAGAAAAAGAGTATATATTCCGATGTGGTACTTTTCTTAACTTGAGGCAATTCGTACTTGGTATTTTGTTGCCTTTAGAAACGAAGCATTTCCGGGTCAAGGACCAGTCGAGTCCATGGCGTCTGCAACACTCGAAAAAAAAAACGCAAGACTGATGCAGGTACTAGTAACTCTGACTGCAAAGCCATTGATGAGTGGTATGTTCTGTAAACGTTCTTTTGGCTTCAGCTGTATGATTCTTATGCCCGAGTGTTGCATTTGTTTAAGACTGCTGCTGTTTGTGAGAAATGCTTCAGCTAGTGTAATTTCACAATCGTGGTGATGCAAGATATCTGTTACTTTTACGAAGCAGCTGAGGAGGTATCCTATACTCTTCCTTAATTTTAAACTGCCTGCCCTACGAATCTTTTACACCCGTGACTATAAGCATGGATCCTGTGTTTATTTCTGCTTTTTATCCTGATCATTTATCAGATGTCAGAAAGACTTGACAGTAAGTCCAGTTTTAATTTACAGCAAGAAATGAACCCGTGGCCCACTCTAAGTGGAGCAGTAACTGATTGTGTCAGACTGCCACTCTGTGTGGAGCAGTAACTGATTGTGTCAGACTGAGAACCACTCATTCTTTCATGTTGCTTAATGTCCGCAGAAAGCATGGCTTATTAGGGACGGGGGACAGGTGGAGGGGGGGATCAGGTACAGTTCTATGAATAGCTTATCCCTGTGCTCTGACACATAAAGACCAAAGAGACCAGTTAGCCACCTCCAGAAAAATAAATGTTAAGGAGATGGGGACAGTGCAAAGCGACTTATGTATACATAATTTCACAAAACCACTTCAAAGCCTCAATTAATACTGATCGACTTTGCTAGCATGTCCGTTGGGTTCCACCGTCATTGTATCTCCACAATTACCCAGTGCCACCAAGCTAGCCTAAGGGATGTAATTTGAAATTGACGTGCACTTTGTTACGGTCACCTTGCAAACCATGTCATTGTATTATGTACTAATTACTATGAAATGAGAGGTACCACAGTGAAGGGATAAATTTATGTAGACCTAGGCAGTGGCTGTTAATTGTTATTGTTTAAATTATATAATTTTCCTCTTCTTTTTTTATGATAGACATGCGCATGTATACATACATGCATGAATGGACTTAATGTTAAACAATAGCATTTGGCACTATTGGGAATGGGAGTAATGCTTCTGTTGTATAATAGAGTTGCATCGGTGTGGTACACTGATGCTGATGATGATCAGATGAATGAACCAAGATAGATTCCTCGTAGTTTTACTTTGTGGGAATAATTCTTTGCTTTTTATGTCCAGTGTCAAAGAAGACTTGATGTATGTCGCATTGTAGTTGTAGCAGCTGAGTCCTGCATCTCACAAAAGCAGAAAAAGTTATGTGGACACAAGGAGTAAAGAGAGGAGAGTTTAAAACTGCAATGGGGTTTTTTGTTCCACAGTTGACCTGAAGAATCATCATTTCTATCAGTAGAGACCCATTCAGGAGGCTGCCTGCCCTTTGTTGCTACATCACCTCAACATATTGCCACATCACCTCAACATGTTGCTACATCACCTGAACATGTTGCTGCTCCTCCTCAGCATGCAGTTCAAGCAGCAGATTCCCAAATAGTGGACTCCTGTCACTAACACTGCAGAAGAAGAGTGACAGGAATTCTTGGTCAGATGCTGACGAACACATAGTGCCATCTTGCAATGGAGATCACGCATCATTTGCAAGCTCTGTCCACCACCGCTTGCTGTCGCCAGAACCAGGCCTGTGTCACCTGCCACAAGGGTCTCACCGAAGGCAGCAGTGCTAGAGTCGGTGTTGCAGGAGTATTCAACCAGAAACAGGTGTGCTGCTCTGCACTTTGTGAACGTATTCTCATGAGCGCAACCCATGCATTTGTTCAGGGTTTTCTCATCAGCTGGATCCTGTGCTCTTTCTCTGGTAAATCCACCACGTGTCTGAATTTGGCTGAGGCTGCTTATTGTAGAAACATGCAGAAGGGACAAACTGTAAATCGTGCACAAAACAAAGAAAGGCGGAGGACTATCAAGGAGGATTCCAACAAAATCTGCGCATCAGCATTAACTCTTTTGCAGCAGGACAAAGCAGTGTGTCCATCTCAGAAGAGTTTTTGTGACTCACAAACAGTCCAGACAGGTTTGACTGATATTAATACCACACCTCTGCATTTTGGGTGTGAGCTGTTTCAGCAGCAAGACCTGAATAACCAGTCAGGCTTGTTTTCTGAGGCAGAAAACTTTGCTCCACTAGATAAAAGTGCTGATGTGGTGCTGCTGAATTCCATGCCAGTTTCCCATGGATGTTTTGGGAGAGAAAGTGAAACTGTTGAGACAGAGTCATTAGCTCACACTTCCACTAGCTTTAGTTCATGCCAACCAGCAGCTGAAGGCGTAACTGAAGGAACGTCACCAAAAGACACAGGAATGCCGGTCAAGGAAAGCAAGGGCAGCCAGGGTGCTGATCCTTCAGGTGAACACAAGAGAACAACAGCAACAAAATCTGTGAAACTGAAAAGGCAATTGAGTTCCAGAAAGGGGCTGTCTCAGCATGCAAACAGAGCCAGCTCTAAGAGAAAGATCAGTGTCGGGTTCAGGCTGAATGCAGATCACGCAGAAAGCTTCAACCCAACTTCTAACATTAGCAGCAAACGTGGCCAGTGCCAGGAACGCGTGTATTGTGGCAAGACATTCTCCAGCAAACTGAGGTTGAAACAGCACATCCAGACCCACCCGACTAGGATGGAAGGAACTCGGCAGAGCGTCACGTGCGAGTTTTGTGCACAGATTTTCATGAACAGGTATTCCCTGAAAGCCCACATCAGACGGAAGCACTCCGGCGAAGCACCAGTGGAGTGCGACATTTGTGGAAAAGTTCAGCCTGGAACCTTTGCGCTCTCTGCCCACAAGAAGGCGTGCCATGACTTCAACAGTCTGTGTCACATCTGCGGAGCTGAGTTCTCGGGAAGGACGTCCTTTGACAAGCACATTGCCGGACACGTCGGCGTCAAACGCTATTTCTGCGACATCTGTGGGGCCGGCTTCGTTCACAATAGCTCTCTCAACAACCACAAAGCTGTTCACTTGACGACAAAGGCCTTCCAGTGCGACATCTGTTCTCAGATGTTCAAAGTTCGGTATTTACTCAACGAGCACCTGCTCAAGTCTCACCAGTGCGGGCCATCCTTGGATCACCGAGTCCGCGGCCTCAAGAAGATGGGGGTGGACGTCGATAAAGACGCCATCAGCAGACACGCCAATCACCAGTGCGTAATCTGTGGTGAGCAGCTGGTCAGCGGGAGGTGCCCCTCGCACCCTGACCATAACCAGGAGGTGTTCCAGTGCCCGTCCTGCGGAGACGCCACCAGCAGCATCGTCCTTTTCTACCAGCATGTCAAGTGGCACAGAGGGGCCTCGGTGTCCCACAAACACCAGACCAGCCTTCGTGGAGGCATCCCAGTTGGTCTCCACCTGTCCTCCACCTCCGACTCTGGCACGTCTACCTCACTCATCAAGTGTGAGGCGTGCTCCAAGGCGTTCAAGAGCTTTGAGTACCTGTCGGCCCACATGCACCAGCACAGGGAGGCCCGGTTCACCTGCGATGTCTGCAGCAAGCGGTTCACCTACAAGTGCAACCTGAAGACTCACATGAGCACCCACCTGGACACCTGGCAGTTTGAGTGCGAGGCGTGCAAGAAGACGTTCCGCGACAAGTACGCGTTCAAGAAGCACCAGCTGAAACACACGGAGCCGCAGTTCAAGTGTGAAATTTGTGGTAAGGCTCTGACCCGGCGCCCTTACCTGATGCAGCACTACAGAAAATGCATCCGGAGCATCAGCACAGTATGCAAAACACATGTTTATAGTCAGTGATGTGCTTCTGAGATAGACACATGTGTGGCCAATTGTTATCGCTACCCTGTGTGACTGTTACCCTGTGTGTGGCTGCAATTGTCACCCTGTGTGTGACTGTAATTATTACCCTGTGTGTGACTGTTACCCCGTGTGTAACTGTAATTGTTACCCTGTGACTGTAATTGTTACCCTGTGTGTGACTGTTACCCTGTGTGTGACTGTTACCCTGTGTGTGACTGCTATCACTACCCTGTGTGTGACTGTTGCCCTGTGTGTAACTGTAATTGTTACCCTGTGTGTGACTGTAATTGTTACCCTGTGTATGGCTGTTACCGTTACCCTATGTGTGACTCTGTTACCCTATGTGTAACTGCAGTTGTTACCCTGTGTGTGACTGTTATCACTACCCTGTGTGTGACTCTGTTCCCAGTGTGTGACTGTAATTGTTACCCTGTGTGTTATGCGTCACATCTCAGAAAATCAGGATTGATTAAAAGTTTGAAGTTGGTAGGTTTGTTTCTCTCTCTTTGGGGTGGGGGTAGGACTAGTTGCCAATGCTCACACTTGATATGGCAAATGCACCCAGACCTAAGTATCAACAAAGCATGCAAAACACACATTTGTAATCGTAGTCAGTGGTGCATGTAGATACCTGCCAAATTGATTGTAATAGTTAGTCTGTGTGTTATCATGTTTCAGAAAAGAGGCTGGGGTTGGTTGGTTGGTTTCTCTC
Source organism: Alviniconcha strummeri (assembly GCA_963584105.1). Classification (NCBI taxonomy): domain Eukaryota; kingdom Metazoa; phylum Mollusca; class Gastropoda; family Provannidae; genus Alviniconcha; species Alviniconcha strummeri. Next base: position 4,249,957 of record OY757546.1, read on the forward strand.
TCGTTGGGTGGGAGTGGGACTGTCACCAATGTTCTCACTTGATGTGGCACCACCAGAAAATGCACCCAAGTATCAATGAAGCATGCAAAACACACATTTGGAGTTGATGGTGTACATAAATACCTGGGAAATTGATTGTATTTGTTAGTCTGTGTCAGCGTGTGTTACACACCATGTTTCAGAAAAGCAGGAGTGTGTTACACATCATGTTTCAGAAAAGCAGGAGTGTGTTACACATTATGTTTCAGAAAAGCAGGAGGGGTTCTCATTGCAGGTTTTGGGTTCGTTGGTTCTTTTCTCTCTGTGTTTAGGACAGGGGGTGGGGTGGGATTGGTTGTATTTAAAAGTAATCGGCGGGGGGGGGGGGGGGGGGGGGATTTGATTATTTTCTTGTTTAGGTCCATCCAGAAAGCAAATTTCTCTACACAGAGACAATAAAGTTGTATGTATCTGATCCAGTAAGTAGATGTGGACTATGTTTGAAGGAGAATTTACAACTTTTTCATGTGCTGTGTGTCAATGCATGGGTGCTACCACATTTGCTTTTGGCTGATTGAGTTTTGCAGTGTTGAACTGTTTCACACTTTCTTACTCGACTATTTATTTGGATGTATCACTCATAAATCCGGAACGCTCATTCAACCCATTGTTCAAGGCAGTTCTTTTTTCAGTGTTGTGGGTCAGCATACTTGTGAATAGGAGATGGTGATTTTTACCCAGTGTGTGTGTGTTGTGGTGTGTTTGTTTGTGGTGTGTGTGCATGCATGTGTGTGTGTGTGTGTGTGTGTGTGTGTGTGTGTGTGCTTGCCAATGTCAGTGTCTGTAAGCACATGTTCATAAAATGTTAATGGTAGGTTCATAAGCATGGAATCCATGCTTTTACTGTACATCAAGTACATGTTAACAGGCAGAACTGCATGCATGTAACTGTATTTCTAATTTTCTGTTACAGAACTGCATGCATGTAACTGTATTTCTAATTTTCTGTTACAGCTGATGCTTTGGTACTGAATGCAAATGGGAATTTTTCAGACAGACAATAATAAAACAAGTGTATATTATTATAATTGTTAATGCATATTCACAGTTAAACAAGTGTCGTAACTGTAAGATACAAATTGTGTATGATATGATATAAATATATATTATGACTAAGTCTGACTATTAGAAACCTGGTTAGTAAAATAACAAGAATTCACACATTTGTATATTTTACAGTAGGCAACATTTCACAACTGTGTAAAGTCTTCTCTTCAGCATCATTGTAGTTCTCCACCCTCAGTTTGACAAAGGGTATGTTTGCCTACACCTCAATTCAAAACACAGATTGCCCCCCCCACCTTGCCATCCTGAGGTGACTGCATTGTCAAAAGGCCCTTAAAATCCAGTTACATGTGTGTGTGTGTAGATATATATATGTGTGTGTGTGTGTGTGTGTGTGTGTGTGTGTGTGTGCTAACTAGTTGCAACCCAATATCTTCAGCAGGGGGCTACTGCACAGGTGCCTGCTCTTATTTAAATAGCCAGTGGTGCTTAACGTCCACAGCAATCGTAAGGCTTATTAGGGACGGCCTGTCTTATTTGCAGTGGATACTGCTTAAAAATGTCTTGACCTCCTGCTGCCCGTGCCACAACTACAGTCAACAACTGGAGCTGAACCACAACAGCCCCATTAAGAATGGCAACAATTAGGTAGTACCCCCATCCACCCCCCACTGCCTACATGATTAGGAGAAAACAGCTGTGATGACAATCAGATAATAAAAATCCCAACTAGATTTGGATGGTAATCCCCCGAGGATTTGTGGAGAACAGCTGTGACAACAATCTGATGGTAAAAATCCCCACAGGATTTGGTGAGAACAGCTGTGACAACAATATGGTGGTAAAAATCCAGACAGGATTCAGATGGTTAAAAAACAAACAAACAAAAAAACAGGATTTTGGGGGCACACAAGATGGTAAAGAGACTAAAAACAGGTTAAGCCTGTCAATAAAACTATAGGAAGTACCAAAAACCTGAACTTTTCAACTGTGAAATATGAAGCTTTGTGTTTGGCAACTGCTAAAAAAAGGAAAACAAAAGCAATGTAAATAGTTACGCTGTAAATGAGAGAAAATACAAAGAACGCACAACTCCAGGACAACGTTTTGCCATTAAACACATTCAAATAATGGTGCTCATGCTTGTGTGCTATGCAGTGTCAGCCAGATTTCTCCACAGCAATCAGCTTGGGGCCAATTCAACAGGACAGACTAGGCATATGCTGCTTTAGTTTCGCTGGCAATTTTATCACACCATTAAAATGAAGACAAAGTCGATGATTAACACTCAGATGTTAAACAGGATTAACTGCAGATCCTGCTCAGATGTTAAACAGGATTAACTGCAGATCCTGCTCAGATGTCAAACAGGATTAACTGCAGATCCTCCTGCTCAGATGTCAAACAGGATTAACTGCAGACCCTCCTGCTCAGATGTCAAACAGGATTAACTGCAGATCCTCCTGCTCAGATGTCAAACAGGATTAACTGCAGATCCTGCTCAGATGTCAAACAGGATTAACTGCAGATCCTGCTCAGATGTCAAAAAGGATTAACTGCAGATCATCCTGCTCAGATGTTAAACAGGATTAACTGCAGATCCTGCTCAGATGTCAAGCAGAGTTAACTGCAGATCCTGCTCAGATGTTAAACAGGATTAACTAAGAGGTACTGGCAGGGACAAAAATGCCCAGGTGTGTGTGTGTGTGTGTGGGGGGGGGGGGGGGGACTATACCTAATGCCACAACAGAATGATTCTGCATTAAAATGGTTAGTGGTGAAAGCCATTTTAATGTTTCATTGATTGTGGGGGACAAAGACGGTGTTCACAAACCACAACCTTTGTAGAGAAAGGAGAACCAAAGCTGAATCAAACCTGGGTCATTATGCTTACCAGCCTAATGGCTCAACACTAGGCCAAACCGGCTCACGTTGCAAGTAATGGTGTGTGTTGGGTTGGGGGGTGGGGGTATGAGTGATTTTTCCCATGGTATACAACAGTAAATGTACAACAAACGTACCAAGACACCAATATATGCAACAAGCATTTATTAAAAACATTTAACACTGTTGGTGACATGCAGTATGTTTGAAAATACACAACAATGAAGTATCACAGACGAAAAAAATGTACGTGAAAAATCTTACACAGGCAGCACATGAAGAACAAAAACTTCATCACGGATGTTGGATTGTGATGATCATTTTTAAAGAAAGGGGAACCAGACCAAACAAGCATCATGGGCTCCCTTTGGACAGGAATTAAAATTTAAAAAATAAATAAAAAAATACACAAGAGGTTTTCACTTGATTTAAATGTTTCAATTTCCATTAATGAAGAATCTGACAAATACACCCCCTCAAATACATCCACAAGACCCTATGCACTTGGTCTTTCATTCAAACCCCCTTAATGAAGAAACCAACAAATACAACTGCACCCACAAGGCCCATCCCCAAGCACTGGGTCTCTGGTTCGATTCCCCTGAATGAAGAATCAGACAAATACAGCTGCAATCACAAGGCCCATCCCTGTGTAGTGGGCCTCTGGTTCAATTTCCATCGAATGATCAGGCTTCCAACAGAAAAATATTCCTTGTAAGTTGCACGAGTTTTGGTTATTTTAGTCAACCTTTTTTCTATACATTATTTTGTTAATCTGCTCACTAATTTTACCAAAAAAATTGCCATTTATAGTTAGTTAAAAAAATTGCTTGGGTAACCCAAACAGATTAATGTTTTCTCGGACACTCAGAATTTTATGGAAGGGTTAACTGCAGGTTGTATCATTTCAGTAAATTCTCACCGAGTTCAAACTGTGAATAATACCTACATGCATAATCATTATGATAAAGGTCACTCTACAGAAGAAGAAGTATACATAGACAGGGTCCACCAGTTGCTTTTATTTAGCAAAACTTTCACATTTACCAGTACACAGGCTACACAGTGAGCCTGCCACCGGCTTCTCTCTACACAACCTATGAACCTCTGCTGCTTTGCAGCAGCCAGGAAATGAAATGAACTTCCCCAATGTGCAAGCGCTGTGCAAAGAAAAGAAAAACACTGTCCTCACAGTTGGAAGAGTCCACTCTGGACATACACATAATAACACCAAACTTCCCCACCATGCAGTATGCAAAAGAGAGCAAAGCCCTGTCCTCACAGTTGGAAGAGTCCACTCTGGACATACAATAACGGCAAGCTAGAGAGCAAAGCCCTGTCCTCACAGTTGGAAGAGTCCACTTTGGACATACAATAACGCCAAGCTAGAGAGCAATGCCCTGTCCTCACAGATGGAAGAGTCCACTTTGGACAGACACACAATAATGCCGAATTTCCCCACTGCAAGTGCTAGGCAAAAAAGAGCAAAGCCCTGTCTTCACAATTAGAAGAGTCTAATTTGGACATACACACAAACACACACAATAACACCAAATCAGATGAAGATTCTGAGCTGCTGCCAAAGAATATTGCCTTCCTGTTCCTATTCCACTGTGTGCATCAAAACAAAGATACCTAAAAAGCCTGAGGAAATACACAACATACTTTGGAATGACAAAGCTGTTAGCTGTAAGAAATAAGACTGAAACAAGATCATGCAGGTTAGATACCAGTCAAGAATACACGCTGACACCCAAGTGTACAGTTTGTCATTTTTTTTTAAAACCCAACAAGGCACAAGAAAGTAAAACTGTCAAGATGAAGGTAGACATAAACACCAAAGACACAAATAGAGCCAACTGTCAAGACTACATCAAACATTTGATTGCCAAAAGTAACATAGTATTAGAAAACTTGCAATGAGCAGAGAAATGTACAACACTGGAATAAGAGGATTGTATATTTTGTTGTAAATAATACCAAAACTGTAAGGAAAGAGTACAAACAACATGCATACAAAGTATTGTCGGAGTCTATTCACTAATCAATGAATTTTATAAAGAGTACAAACATGCATACAAAGTGTTGTCTGAGTCTATGCACTAATCAATGAATAAATCAATCAGAAAATGCAAAACAAGGCATACAACACACCCAGACACATGTATTTTCTTCAAAATCTGTTTGCCTCCCGTGAAGTAATATTACTGATGAACAGACGGTCCAGTCACCTTGGCCCCCAGTGACTTTCTGAATATAGATGAACCATGGAAAATAAATAAATAATGAAGTCCGGCCATGCAGATACACTATGAGTATTTATTGTCAAGCTATATCTCGCACTCAAAGGTGATGTGCTAAAGTTATTTGGTACAGTCTTTTTACGATTGTTCCAAACAGTTTAAGCAGGTTATTTAAATTCAACTGGGAACAACAAATGAAAAACAACAGTGCTAAATTTATTCAGACTGCTGAATGATTCTGGTGATGTTTTTTCAGTAAGATTATGGTTTGGTGTCCAAACTGGACATCTGGATCCAGAAAACACGTATTTCAAATTGACTCTGAGTATTAGTTCTTGGACATTCTGTTGCCGACAATTTCCAGATGCTGAAGCTTCCGGATTATTGCCATCCAGATTAATGACATTCCACAGCACAGTGAACATCAACAGTACATACATCACCACCAACAACCAGGCACATGTGCAACATCAACAGTACATACATCACCACCAACAAACAACCAGGCACATGAACAACAGTACATACATCACCACCAACAACCAGGCACATGAACAACAGTACATACATCACCACCAACAAACAACCAGGCACATGAACAACAGTACATACATCACCACCAACAAACAACCAGGCACATGAACAACAGTACATACATCACCACCAACAAACAACCAGGCACACGAACAACAGTACATACATCACCACCAACAAACAACCAGGCACATGAACAACAGTACATACATCACCACCAACAAACAACCAGGCACGTCTACAACATCAACAGCACACATCACCACCAACAAACAACCAGGCACATGAAAAACAGTACACACATCACCACCAACCAGGCACATGTACAACATCAACAGTCCACACATCACCACCAACAAACAACCAGGCATATGAGCAACATCAACAGTCCATACATCACAACCAACAAACAACCAGGCACATGAACAGTACATTCACCACCACCAACAAATCACCATGTACAACATCAACAGTATATAATACAAACTGTTGATCCTGTTGGTGGTGATGTATGTGTATAATTATGATGCGTATATCATACACCTGGAACCAGGACAGGAATGAGCAACTCCGGACACACACAAGCTAAGCAGTGCTAAAGCAGCCCTCCACAGTCATTCAGGCATGGACTGCCGAAGCAACCCCAGCCACCCACCCCCACCCAGTACAACCATCATGGTCGACCAGACATTAAAAGCAATTCCCTTCCATCCCACCCCCACCGCAAGTAATCTGGTTTTGAGTATCGGAGCAGTTGCAACTTCCGCTGCCCTCCTCCCACCCCCCACTTGACTGTCAAAGCAGCCCCTTAAACACATTGGCATGATAACAGTATGCAAAGAATATAACATATATGATGTGAACGAAGAGGTATTCAACAAATATACATGATGTGACAGAAGAGGTATGCAACAAATATACATGATGTGACAGAAGATGTACACAACGAACATACATGATGTGACAGAAGAGGTATGCAAAGAATATAACATACATGATGTGGCAGAAGAGGTATGCAAAGAATATAACATGATGTGACAGAAGAGGTATGCAAAGAATATAACATACATGCTGTGACAGAAGAGGTATGCAACAAATATACATGATGTGACAGAAGAGGTATGCAACAAATATACATGATGTGACAGAAGAGGTATGCAAAGAATATAACATACATGATGTGACAGAAGAGGTATGCAAAGAATATAACATACCTGATGAGACAGAAGAGGTATGCAAAGAATATAACATACATGATGTGACAGAAGAGGTATGCAAAGAATATAACATACATGATGTGACAGAAGAGGTATGCAAAGAATATAACATACCTGATGTGACAAAAGAGGTATGCAAAGAATATAACATACATGATGTGACAAAAGAGGCATGTTGGTAACAGTAGTAGGTACACAGTGATGATAACATTGTACATGATGAAATAAAAAGAATCGCAATGATAACAATAATGATATGCTATAGTGAAAATTAACCATGACAACAATATCATACAGAACACAACAACAGAAGCAATGAGGTGGACCACAATCAATAAAGTAACACTGTACGAAAGAGCAGGGATAGCTCACAGGTTAGAGTGCCAGACTTGTGACTGAAAGGGTGTGGGTTCAGGTCCCAGCAGGAGCAGTAGGATTTTTTTCCCCCAGGGTCAACTTTCTGTGCCGACTCTTATTGTGGTATCCATTCCACCCCCATGTTACTGCAGTAGCATGTAAAAAAAATCCAGGTCACTCTGCCAAAAGTGCAGGTTGCAGCTAAACACGCATGCACCCCATGTATGTGGCTTTGCATGATGTGACGTGATGGTGTTGTATGGTGTACACAGAAAGTGCTAAGATGGCAGCAGTTTCAAGTGGCACCAGCCATGTAAGCACCAAACAGCGCTGCAACTACTCCACTCGGGGGGGGGGGGGGGGGGGGTATTAAAGCACATTGTAAAAAGTTAGAGTTACTCATTCAAAGTCACATGCGACAAGAGCTCAGTGAGCCTGCTCCAATAACAACAATATGACAAGGTAGGGCATGTTGCTGGCAACTGACACTGAAGAAATACCTGCCAAGACTAGGACAGCATTCTAGCTTATTAAAATTCCTTGCACATAAACGCGTATGTAGATTCACGAAGCAACAGAATGCCTTCAGCACATCAAGTGACCGCAATCGGCAGTGAAAAACACCAGAAGCTGAGCAAAAGCGCCACAGATGTTTGGCAAGCACTATAACACTGACTTGACACAAACACTGACTTGACACAAACACTGACTTGACACAAACACTGACTTGACACAAACACTGACTTGACACAAACACTGACTTGACACAAAGAGCAGCAGTATAAAACAGCACAATTCAAGGTTGTCAAGGGTTCATCACGTCCGTCGGCAATGCGCACTGACCCCCGACTTTATAATCTGCAGAAACACATGTGCAGCTGCTTCAAAGGTCACAATGTTGGAGTTGCACACAAAGAGCTCCACCCCACCCACTGCAAGTTCTCTGGCAAAACTTGGCTTTACCACACCAAAATGCTGATAACCCAGTACAGTACCTCTCCACCCCACCCCACTCCAAGTTCTCTGGCAAAACTCGGCTTTACCACACCAAAATGCTGATAACCCAGTACAGTACCTCTCCACCCCACCCCACTGCAAGTTCTCTGGCAAAACTCGGCTTTACCGCACCAAAATGCTGATAACCCAGTACAGTAGCTCTCCACCCCCACACCCCTTTTTTCCTTTCTTTCTAACCCCATAGTATCCGCCCCCCAAGCCCCCTTTTCTCTGCCAAGAGAGGACTTAACCAAACAAAATGCTGCTAACCCCATGGTACATGGTATACACCCCCACCCCCACTTTCTCTGACAGAATGCAACTCAACCACACAATGCCAACCCAATAATACCCCCCCCCCCCCCCCCCCCCCCAGTTCTTCTCTGGCAGAGCTCAACCACACAAAATGACACTAACCCCAATGGCCTTAGTACCATCAAAACTCAAAAATTATTCTACTGTATCATCAAAATCCAGAACAATCATTCTACTGTATCATCAAAATCCAGAACAATCATTCTACTGTATCATCAAAATCCAGAACAATCATTCTACTGTATCACCAAAATTCAGAACAATCATTCTATATTCTGCTCCAGTAGAGCCCGTAACTGTCTCATTACACATAATGTATAGTCATCAGCAATTAAAGCTATGTCAAAGACGTATAATCCTAACAGTTGCACAAAAAACAAAATAAAATTAACTGACGCTGATCAGATTAACCTCATACAAAACCAATTCAAATAAAAAACAACATGAACCTGTCAACAGCTGCGTAATACTGAGAAGAAGAAGAAGAAGAAGAAAAAAAGCAGTCTGCATACTGCTTTCAGCCACATGTTTTACCAGCAGTGCTCTCGTTCTGTTTTGTATTGTGACAAAGACTGTCCGCATGTTTTTACCAGCAGTGTTCTCGTTCTGTAAGTATGACAAAGACTGTCTGCCAGCTGAACAAAAAAATTCTCTCCATATGGCACGGTCACTTCCGCTGCTTCCAGAAATCAGGCAGGTGGTTTGTTGGGCTGCATGCCACGCATCTTGTAATAGTCTGTCACCTGTTTCGGCACCCTCGGCCAGCACAAAGCGTGCCAGCTCTGTTGAACTGCTCTGTAAACACACACAAGGAGGTCATCAGCACCTCTGCCAAAAACATGCCAGCTCTGTTGAAACTCTCTCTGTCTCTTTCACACACACACACACACACACACACACACACACACACACACACACACACACACACACACACACACACACACACACACACACACACTGTACAGACTGGTAGGTGTGAAGAACAATGCTGCTTAACTGAAATATATGGAAAAGAGAAATGTTTTGAGTTTGCTTTTGAAGGAAGAGGGAGCAGCATGATGTCTTGGGGGACATCGTTCCAGATGTGACAGCACACACAATCATGCCAAGAGTCACACTGTCACTGTTGGTGCCGCTCATTTCAGTATTGCTGAAGAGTTCAGCAAAACTGAAATGAGCGGCACCAACAGTGACAGTGACGGTGTGACGAATCCAGTAAGGCTCTTTGTCTCATCAAGCCCCTCAATGACCTTTCCTTTTCCTCTCCAGACAAAACCCCTCTCTGGACTCATCAAATCTAACCCCCAAGTCACGTCTTTTTCCCAAAACAACAGACCTGCCATGTTTCCCATTCCATACTGATAATTGTGTATGGTCAGTACTACTCATGTGTGGGTGTGTGCATGTGTATGCGCTTAGAATAGTCTCTCCGGACTTTTTTTTGTGCTGTATAAATACTTTAATTATTATGATTAAATCTCCATACTTTAAAACCCCCCAATCCAAATGCATAAAAGGTTCAAAACAATGCTATTCATTAGGATAAAACACAACATGCAAATTTTCAAAGTAATCCCCTTTATCAACCTACAAAAAATGAGCCTTAAACAACACTTAAAAACCCACCCTACCACCTTCTCTTTCATAAATTTTAGACTGCCTTGCACACTGTAGGAGCAGATCTGTTGATTTCTTTCACCAACCATGCTCCACAACATAATTTTATTCTATCAGTGTGCCACTCACATGTGCCACTTTCTTTCCTATCAGTGTGCCACTCACATGCATCTCTTTCTAGCCTATCAGAGTGCCACTCACATGTCTGCCTTCTATCCCATCATTGTGCCACTCACATGTGCCCCTTG
>OY757546.1:4264362-4276278 GCA_963584105.1 Alviniconcha strummeri
ACAATATCTCAGCAACTAAACTCCTTAGGCCCTAACTGAATAATAAATAACAGGGACGTTTACATCCCAGTCACAATTCTTACTAACATTCTGCTCTGTGACCATACAGAAATACACTAGGGAAAAAAAAAGAATACGTACCGTAAAATTGATCTGCATTCCTCCAAAAATGTAATCAAGGAAGGTGTATGTTTTCACCAGCTGAAAAATATTATGAACATTGTCAGGTTATAAATTCAAGCCAAGTTACTTATACAACTTCATTGGGGGGGGGGGGGGGAGCTTGTCAACTGTGAACTACTTTTTATGCTAACCATACTGAAAAACATACTGAAAAAATATTATGAACACTGTCAGGTTATAAATTAAATTCAAGCCAAGTTACTTATACAACTTAACTGGGGGGGGGGGGGGGGGAGCTTGTCAACTGTGAACTACTTCTTATGTGAACCATACAGAAAAACAACAGACAGGCAGGAAAAAAAACCCAATGAGATTGAAAAATTGGCAAAAGTAGAGTAAGAGGAAGAATAACAGCCTCATAGCTACATGCTTGCTTCTAAGTCTAAATCAGCACTGCTTTCAGTTTCAGCTTTTCATGTTTCAAACATGTTATCACACTCACCAAGTTTTGTAATATTTTTTATATGAAACCAAGCTTTCAACTAATGTCTTCAAAAACAGAGACAGACAGACAGACAGACAGACAGACAGACAGAGACAGAGACAGAGAGAGAGAGAGAAAACTTCATTGTCACATTATGCAGTGCATGTTTTCTGCTTTAAAAAAAATTAAAAAAATTAAAAAGAAGAGGAAAGAAAGAGAGTAAAATACTCACTTTGCATGATGACAGCAGTACAATGCCAGAGTTCGTGTAGCTTTTTTTCTTGGCTTTTTTTGTTGGGTTGATGCAGGGCCATGACACCTGCAGAAACACACACACACACACACACACACACACACACACACACACACACACACACACACACACACAAACACACACTGTAAAAATTGAGAAAGAACTGATGGGGCTGTGTGAAAACTGCCTCAGTGTGTCCACATGCATGCAAGCATGTCAGTGTGTTTGTGAGTGTGTATGGGTATGTGCTGTGTTGGGGGGAAGGGGGGTGGGGGGAGAATGGGCTTTCTGCACAGATCTACAAGCAAACACAGACATAGCATGTAACTGCACATGTATGGATTTGAGGGTGAATGACTGGGCACGAACGTGTCAGAGAGTGTACTTGTCACCATGACACTCTCCTTCTGCAATAACCTTGACACTGGGCAGGAAAGCTGAGTTGTACTGTGTGTGCATGTGTGTTTGTGTTGGTTGGGGGGTTGGAGGTAGGTGTTGTGTTTGGGTGGAGGCCTGCAGAGCTCTACATGCAAAGACACATACATGTATACATGTACCACACACCTGCAGGTGTGCAGATGCGAGATGGAGCACACACCCACACACATGCAGCTCAAAGTTACACACCTTTTTTTTTCCAAGTCTAATGCAACGGAATGGAACAGAAATTGTGGAAAGTGGCTGCAGAGAACTGAGAACACCTAGCAGCATGAGAGAAGCACAGACAGATTACAGGTAACAAACACACTGACCTCTGTCCTGTGGACCACCTGCCAGCTACCGTCAGATGTGGCTCGCAAAATCTCCAGGTATGGGTCCGATTTGCCCAGGAAATCCTGACACAAGTCAATGTCAGTTTTTGTTAAGCCAAAAAACACAACAACAACACAAAAACTCCAGGTAAGGGTCTGATTTGCCCAAGAAATCATGACACGTCAATGTCAATTTTTGTTAAGCTAAAAACGACAACAAAAACAACAACAGCAACAACAACAACAAATCCAGGTAAGGGTCCAATTTGCCCAAGAAATCCTGACACAAGTCACTGTCAATTTTTGTTAAGCCAAAAACAGACAAAAAAACCAGCAACAAAAAACCCCTCCAGGTAAGGGTCCAATCTGCCCAAGAAATCCTGACACAAATCAATGCCAATTTTTATTAAGCACCCCTCCCCCACCCACCCCCTGCACCAATAACAACAAAAAAACTCCAGGTAAGGGTCCAGTTTGCCCAGGAAACCCTGACACAAGTCAATGCCAATTTTTTCAAGCCAAAAACACAAAAACTAACAACAACAACAAAATTAAACATTCTTCAAGTGAGAAAAAAAAAAATATATAAATTAAAAATTAACATAAACAAATCAATTGGTTTCTAAAGTCAACAGAAGAGAAAAACACTATTTTGGGGCAGTATACACAGCAATTCATAAGACAAGATTTGCAGATAGAACCACAATTTTTTTTCTTTTGACAACTAACCTTTTTGTCCAGTTTCTTGGCATGAAATGTCATCGCAACCCTCTCAGTTCCTTCTTTGATCTCTTCAGCACGAACCTGAAGACAAAACAATAAGCATTATTATTCAAATACCAGTCTAAGTGAATTAACTGGTTGTCGCAAAATATGAGGCAGATTCAATTAGTCGTCCTCTTGATGAAATGAAACAAAACAAAACACGGGCCTGTTTGCTATAGATTGAGCATGGTAACTTTTCCTGACACATCTTAGTATTCTTCGTATCTTACATCATAAAAGTATAATCAGACACAACATTTTATATCATCATGCTGAGTGAGCCACCAGTGACACCAGGTACCACATCACTGCTGAAGGACACTGACGTGCATGACACAGACATGAAAAATTGCGCTGCAAAACTGCCACCACTAAAAGGGAACATAATAACAACAACAAAAATCAAGTCTAAAAATAAATTACACTAATTACACATTATTCTTACACAAAATCCAAACAATACCAAGAACACAGAAGAAAAAAAAAGGCAAGCCCATCAACTGATCAAGTAAAATAATGACATTTATACATTGTATACAAGTTTATTGAATCAACAAACAAGGGAGTTAATCAGAACTCAAAAGACATCACATAAACTCAACCATGAAGACCCAAGTCGCCTATAGTAACTCTCACACATGGCATGCAAGTTTATACAAAAAGTACATCAACTCAACCAACATTAGATCATCAGTGCATTTTAGGACACACCTTTGTTGAATTTTATAAGTAGTAGTATAATTTACTGGTAATTTACTGGTATGCTAGTTGTGAGTAACATTAACAGTAGATGACTTGCAGACCTGTTGACACTCAAATACAGATAAGAGTACACTTAAAACAACTGTCTTTTTTTTTTAGAGAAAAGTTCAGAGTATTTTCATTTTTTCCCTTCATTTTGTTCTCAGTGAAAATAATCAGAAAATAATTTCAACATGGCTTCCAAAAAAAAAAAAGGCAAATGCTCAGACTTTGCAGTGGAATAACAAGCCCTGCCAAGACTACACAAAGCGCGATGCAGAAACCAATACTATGGCAGCAAGAGGTCACAAGACATGTACCAAAAAACAAACCAACCCTGAACAGGGCATATTCCAGACTGGATCACAAACAAAGCACGAAATATGTCAAGAAATATTTACGATAATATTTTCCCTCTTTATATTTTCATATAAAATGCTGAAAATTTAGGTGTACAAAATGCGCCCAAATCATTTGAGTAAACAGGTCTGGCCTTGGGTCTTCACTGTTGCTGTCTTTTGAGCTCTAACTCCCTTGTTTGTCGTTTTACACAGAGACTGCAGCTCATTCAGCCAACGGTTTTCTAATCCCTACCGTTATGACACCATTTCCAGCCTTCCTCCCCGACTGCAAGAGCAGAGGTTTTGTGAACGGATTGTTCGACACCAACTGAAACACAGAGTAAGGCAAACTTTTTTGGTTAACCCCCAAAAAAACTAAGCTACAACACAGACTATCAAGTTAAAGGGGACTCCGCTATCAAGTTAAAAGGGACTCCACTGTCAAGTTAAAGGGGTCCCCACTATCAAGTTAAAGGGGACCCTACTATCAAGTTAAAGAAGACCCCATTATCAAGTTAAAGGGTAGTAAGTAACTTGGTGTTTTATACCCAGTCAACCACTGCAGTTATATCAAGGTAAAAAAGTTAAAAGGGATTCCAGGCAAGATGTAAGCTGGCCCATAAATGTAGAAAATGTGCCAAATATTTCCATTTGCAGGGTTCACACAGTTGTTCTATAAAACCTATTTATGCTACAGACTCCACCCCCAACCCAGCCTCAGATTTGAGCATCTCGGCTCAACCATGTTGGTTTCATCTGACACACACATGTATGCAAAGCCTTCACAAATGAAAAAGAAAAGCCAGCCTTGTTTGTGACATCACCAATACAGATTGCTGGGCACAAAAAACATGGCAGGACTCGCAGTCACATTTTCATGTTTTACAAACAGAGTGCAAAACTGGTGGGTGTGTGTGTGTGTGTGTGTGTGTGTGTGTGTGTGTGTGTGTGTGTGTGTGTGTGTGTGTGTGTGTGTGTGTGTGTTTTATTCCGTTCCTAAAAATCTGATAAGGCTTGTGATACCTTATCAGTTCGGTTCTCCTTTAACTTTAGTTTAAGGCTTCAAAGCTGTGAATATGACCACATTTCAACAGTCACCTCATCTCCAGTTTGCAATCTTGATGGTAAGCTAAACTGACCACAAAAGCATTCATGTCCAACACTGACCTGACCCAAGGTTGTTTCGATCTTCCCCAGGAAGTCGTCGTCGTTCAGCTGGGGTGTGGTGTTGTCAATGTCATACACCGCAATCATCACTTTCTGCACTTCTTCAAAGAAATAGTTCACCACAAAGGACCGGGAAAAACGTGGGTCGAGGCAGTTGACAACATTTTCCGTACGGCCAACCTAAAAAAAAAAGGAAAGACACTTGGGACACTTTTTGTCTAGCATACTCTCTATATCATTACATGAAACAGTTCACCACAAAGGACCAGGAAAAATGTTGACTGAGGCAGTTGACAACATTTTTGGGGGGTATCCAACACAAACACCAAATGACCCTACCACTTACACTGACCTAAAACAGTGTACAGTCTACTACACTAAATCCTATAGTCCTACATACAAAACTGCAAAAAAGGAGCATTCACAACAAAGGAACAAGGCACTGCCGTCTACAATTTTGCAAAAAGCCCAACTTAGAAACTACAAATTTTGAATTAACAAAATTCATTTAAAAAAAAATACAATAGTCATTATAAGAATGATTAATTATTATAATGAAAACCTGCAAGCATAAATTCATGACTTTCAAGTTTGCAAAACAATTCAATAAAATCACCAGCTAGTTACAATGTATTATCAACATGAGGAACATCCATGTCTAGCTCAATGCAACTGGAACACTGACCTCTTCGTATCTGCCATTCATAAACATGTAGAGCACCGCGCAGGGGTCAGACTTGGACATGACGTCTTTGTCCATCAGGTTGCGGCACTCCAAGCGCAGCTCCACTTTGGACGCAAACTGCTCCTGGCCGGGTCTGGTTGGGGCTCGCTTGCCCTGGCCCTGGGCCGCAGCTGCTGGGTTATAGCCACCCTGAGGAGCAGCTGCTGGGTTATGGCCACCCTGAGCAGGGGCAGCTGGGTTATAGCCACCCTGAGCAGGGGCAGCTGGGTTATAGCCACCCTGAGGAGCAGCTGCTGGGTTATAGCCACCCTGGGGAGCAGCGGATGGGTTATAGCCACCCTGGGGAGCAGCAGATGGGTTATAGCCACCCTGGGGAGCAGCGGATGGGTTATAGCCACCCTGAGGAGCAGCAGCTGGGTTATAGCCACCCTGGGGAGCAGGGGCAGCTGGGTTATAGCCACCCTGGGGAGGGGCAGCCGAGTTATAACCACCCTGGGGAGCAGCAGCTGTGTTATAGCCACCCTGCGGAGGGGCAGCCGGGTTATAACCGCCCTGGGGAGCTGCAGCCGGGTTATAACCACCCTGAGGAGCAGCGGCTGGGTTGTAGCCGCCACCCTGGGGAGGGGCAGCAGGTTGACCATAGCCTCCCTGAGGCCAACCTTGGTTGTAACCAGCTTGGGGAGGAGCCTGTTGGCCCGGGTAGCCTCCCTGGGTTTGCTGAGGGTATCCTGGCTGGCTACCCCCTTGTGGGTACCCGGGTGGCACTCCCTGAGGGCGTCCAGGTTGGCTGGGTCCTGTTGGGTAGCCAGGCTGGGCAGCTTGGGGGTAACCTGGTGGCTGCTGTCCTGGGGGACCCGGCTGATGACCCGCTGATGGGTAAGGTGGAGCAGACATGGTGCCTGGCTGTGGGACTAGGGTGTTGTGCTGTGGCCCAGGGTATCCAGCTCCCAGTTGTGGATAGGGAGCAGACTGATTCTGGTTTTGCTGGGGGTATCCTGCTCCTGGTTGTGGGTTGGGGGAAGGCTGATTCTGGTTTGGCTGAGGGTATCCTGCTCCCGGTTGTGGATAGGGAGCAGACTGATTCTGGTTTGGCTGAGTTAATCCTATTCCATGCTGTGGATAGGAAGCAGACTGATTCTGGTTTGGCTGTGGGTATCCTGCTCCTGGTTGGGGATATGGTGGGTGCCCATAGAATGACATTGATCCGCACACACACAGGCCCAATGTTCCAGCCCCAAACTGTCACGTGGTGTGTCCTCCTAGTGGCTCTCTGGTTGGACAACAAAACAGAGTAATTTCTCTTTTTATAAATGTACTACTAATACCAGGCACTACAGCTGGCACAACACATGAGCACAATCTGAGTTAGCAGTCAACTGAGTCTGATGTGAACATGCAATAAAGCTGCATATGATCTGTTCTGAGCTCTCATGGGACCCACAAGTCCATCACAGCGACATGCGATTACTTTTCATGACAGTCATCATCCTCTGCTTGGAGTGTGGGTCTGAGGTATAGAAAATTATTAAACTGACAATTTAATTACATAGGCATAGCAGAAATCAATGGGCCACTTGTCCTTTTCCAGCAATGAAGGTCACACATGAAGACAGTTTTGGTCATTACATTACTAATTAATCAGCCAATGGGTAAACCATAATACTCATATTTAATTGACAATAATAATATAAGGCTATTGTCAACCAGCTTTGAGCTAACAGAAGAAACTAGTTTTGAAGTATAGAACTGTCATCAGGACTACAGAAAAAAGGGGAAAAAGTCAGAGTTTTCTGCACTGTCTTTTGTAACATTACGCTGAGCAGTGAAACGTGGTTGGTCCCACATGCAGACAAATGGTGGGAAACTAGTAATGTGGCCAGAAAACTGATGTAGGCAGTGAACTACCCCTGGCACCATTTGATGTCACCCACCCTGGCCTAACACTGTAATAGCCATCAAAGTTGATATGTTCTAACAACTGACTTCACAACCTGACATCAGAAAGACAGAGTGAGCAAGAGAGAGAGAGCACGACTGCTTAAAGCCTTTATTCAACAGGCATTCTGTCATACAGATCTGGACTTTTTTGCATTACAAGTAAAAGCATTGGTTTGAGCAACTGCATGAGAGGTTGGGCGGGAGTGTGTGTGTGTGTGTGTGTGTGTGTGTGTGTGTGTGTGTGTGTGTGTGTATAATGTTTTTTCTGCTTATTTCTGACCCCTAAAGCCCGTTCTTAACTGGGTGAATGTTTGTTCGCCAAACATACTTCAGACACTTCAACGAACTATGATTCGTTTCTTAATTAAACTTTTAGTTCACCAAATATGGTTCAGACAGTCCAAACTTTACTTCATTCTCAACTGGCTTGTAATGAGATGCAAGCTTCAGCCCAAACTTGTGGCAGACGCGCAGCAGACAGCATGATCCAAAATGTAGGCTAAAGTCAAGTCAATATACTTTCATCATCCCTCACAGGGTAATTCAACTAACTACTATCTCATTCTGGATCTCCGAGACAAGACTGCGCCTCCCACAAGTTAACAAATAAACAGATTCCCTCCAAAGCGAGTGGAGAACCTAGCAACACCGTCATCCATTTTTATTTTTTCTTCATCCACAGGAGAGCTCTGCTCTCAGCCAGTCAGAGGCAATGATCGTCCAATAGGGCGAATGTTCCCAGAACATGTTGAGCGAAGCTTTTTGGACCCAAATATAGCTTTGATGAATACTTCCAACTAGGTTTGCGAAGAAAAGCTGGCATAATTAAGAACTAGCTTCGTCGAATACTTCCAACTAGGTTCGTGAAGAAACATTCGCCCGATTAAGAACGGGCTTAATATATATATTATACAGTCTATGTATCCTGAAAATCTTGATGAAGCTTCCTTGAATGTCTGGCCTATCATCACTGACATTAGACTGATTAGTGAACTTGTGAATTAAACAACTAATATAGGACCCAGGACACTAGAGCACTACTTGTCACTGACACATCTTGACAGCACTCATCACCAACACTGACACACTCATCACCAACACTGACACACTGAGTCCTGTCTCACAAGAAGTCTTCAATCCAACCAAGAAATTTGCCGTGTAACCCTTTAAGTCTGTCACTGTCAGTAACCTTCTGTGAGGGACCATATAAATGCCTTTAGATACAACTACAAGCAGAATGGCTTGTGAAATGTATACATCATGTAGTACTTCTATTCTAACACATGCTGACTTGAAACTCCCCTGACGTCACCAACGTCAAAACGAAAACAAATTTCGCAATCCATTTCACACCTTGCCAAAGTATGCGTTTGAGTCACAGTCACACTCATTTTCACAGCTAAGCGGAAACAAGTATTAGGAAACTGCATGAAATTCGAATAGCATCGTTGTGGGCCGTTTCAGCTTCAGTGCGGTGATTACTACAACTAGTGGGATTAGCTCGTTTTATTTTTAGTACACAGGGTTCGAAATAAACCCAGGGACGCGGTAATAGCATTCGACACCTCCGCACATCATTATTTGGCAAAATTTGGCAACATGGGAGACGTCATCTGAGCACAGCCAGTGGCTACCAGGCCCTATGGAAGACCACGAAACAAATTTCTGTCAACACTCCAGCAAGCACAGATGATCTACACACCACTGTGACTAATCACCTGGCAGAGAAGTCAGCACCGGCTGTTACTTGATAGTTGTTGTTTGCTAGTGTAGCCTAGTCCAACCGAGCGGCACTATACGTTATTTGCTTTCTGTTCAACAATTTCTGGTTGAAGAGTGATGATACATATTACATACTTATGCGGTGAGCTCGACGGTGTGAACCTCGGGTTCCTCGTATAATGTATTAAGTGGAACGACGTTTGTGAAAGTAAGAAAAGCGCTTCTGTTTACAGGAAGTACAGAAGCAGTAAAGCGCGTCTGGCAAATAAAGTATAGGTTTCGTATAATTTACAAGTATGGGTGAGCTGGTTTGGCCTAGTGGTAAGGCGTTAGGCTGGTAAGCGGAAGGACCTCGCTTCGATACCGCTTCGGCTCTCCTTTCTCTTCAAAAAGGTTGTGGTTTGTGGACACTGTCTTGTGACTTTGTCCATCACTTCCTACTGAAACGGCTTTCAACGCTGCCCATCTCAATGCAGAAGTCATTTTCAGGTGGTGACAATGGAGCGATAGGTATATAATCTCCCTCTACCCCCACCCCCATAACCCCTTCCCCCATTCTCCCCGTCCCTAATAAGCCTCAAGTTATGGTTTCTGTGGACGTTAAGCATCATGTTTACCTTACTTACAAGTATGGTCACTGCCGTGGGTCACTATAAACTCAAACTGAGTCAGTGACGAACTCAGGAGACTTTATTTTACAAGAATTGTAGTATAGATTCAGTCAGAAACCTGTAACAACGAAGATGACGCTGACGCGTAGAGAGATGCCAATACATCGTCTGTGCCGCTACAGTGACACTGCAGCCCGAGTCACGGATCACTGAGTTCCCGGAGTTTCAAGTTAGATCTCGCTCAGTTTTGGCACCGCCGCTGCCACTGCAGTGAAGTAAAAATGTTCCTTGAATTCGGCCTTGGCCGCCGAAATCTGGCCCGCTGCCGAGCCTATCAGTACCGCGCCGACACTGAACTGTAAATGATGCTAATTCTGAGACTGGCCCGGACTAGGCATGGCGGGTCGATGCCGCACGTCGTCAGTTCAAGACTCGTCACGGTCACCGTGGCAGCTACCGCGGACTTGACTAACGGGAGTCGCGGCCGGTCGATGACTGCGCGGCTTGTTGCGACACCGCTACAGCAGCATACCGCACTGCTGCTGGACTGATCAGTCATGCAGATTTTGAGAGTTTCAGTATCTCGAGTCAAACAACACACACACACACACACACACACACACACACACACACACACACACACACACACACACACACACACACACACACACACACACACACACACACATACACACGCGTAGGTTCCTCAGTTTCAGTCGTTTCACATAACTCGTATCTCACAATAACTGACTGAGTCAAATCTGTGTCAGTGACTGAGTGTGTGTGTGTGTGTGTGTGTGTGTGTGTGTGTGTGTGTGTGTGTGTGTGTGTGTGAGTGTATGTGTGTGTGTGTGTGTGCGCGCGCGTGTGTGTTTGTGCGCGCGCGGCTCCGCGTGTGTGTGTGTGTGTGTGTGTGTGTGTGTGTGTGTGTGTGTGTGTGTGTTGTGCGCATGCGTTTGTGCGTGTGTGTGTGTGTGGTGTGTGTGTGTGCGTGCGTGTGTGTGTGTGTGTGCGCGCGCGCGCGCGTGCGTGGCTGTGTGTAGTGTAGTGTAGTGTAGTGTGCATGTACACCGGTGCGTGGGGGTGTGTTTGTGTGTGCATAGCGGCGTGCATTCCGTGCGTGCATGTGTCTCAGGGTTTTATAAATTTCGGGTTGCGTCTTGCTATTTGTTCAGTTCATTATTTGTCTTCTTTTTTATTTTATTTTTATTTTTTAGTAAAGCTGTTTTAGTGTTTATCACGTCAGTGAAACTCTTGACTCAGTCAGCTGTCATCACTGAGGCTGTTTCAGTTCTGACTAACGGCTGAGCTTACACTGACTGCCTAACTTGAGTAGCCTGACCCTCTACGATTACATCTTCGGGTCAAAGTAGAACGTGAACACATCAGGATTCTGATTATGCCGACGAAAAGGGACTCAACTCGTTACTCGACCACACAACGTTAATTAACACGGCACCTGACCCCACGCGAGGTGCACTCAGTCACGAAGATAACACTGCTGGAGTCAGATTACCTCCCTTGCCAGATCCGCCCCCTGTTGATGTCCCCTGATGAGACTGCGTGCGGCCGGTTAAAGGCAAGAAGAGTAAAACGGCTCAATCACTTTACTTCTCGGCGCTTTCAAGCTCGCACTGTTGTATAGATTACGCGACGAATAACCCGAGAGCGAAGTTCGCGAACACACTTCACTGTCTACCACCGACTGTAGAGACAAATGATTGTTATATGGTAAACTGGTTGAGCAGTGGTGATTATATATATAGAAACAGTCTGTATCGTGTGAGTGTGCAGAGTTAGCTGAACCTGATAATTAGATTTTTACTTTTCTTTTGTATCGTTCATTACTGTAAGCGTTGACACTGATGGAGAAAAAGAAGAGACAGCTGACTCTGACTTTAAGCAGATGGAATAAATAAACCGGTCTCAGTAGTCTCAGTTTTTGTTGTAGTTCAGTCGTTCAGTCTTGGATGTAGACTATCACCAGCGTTTCAGTTCTGACGTCACTTCTCTGAGGCGAACTAGAGGGGGAAGCACTCTCTTGTGGACTTGCAGATCTATGAAACGTCAGTGGTGAGTGACGGAAAAGCCGACGGAATAATGCCGGATTTACACCCTGGAGTTAACGAACTGTTGTCGTGTGTCGTTCATTCTCGACTACTGAACAGCAACATCATGGTGGGTGTGTGAGTGTATGTGTGTGGGTGCGCGTGTATGTGTGTGCGTGCGTGCGTGCGTGCCTGCGTGCGAGCATGCGTGCGTGCGTATGTCTGCGTGTGTCTCTGTGCTGCTGAAACTAATCAAATCAGAACACTAAGTGTGATACAGTTGACC
>OY757546.1:4281478-4303309 GCA_963584105.1 Alviniconcha strummeri
GTTAAGTAAACATACTGCTGAAAGATTCGCAGACTGGATTCTTGAAAACAAAAAACAAAAGATCTTTTTCATGTAACTTTTTTTCTTTTTTTTAAAACTTGAAACTGACATCATAGAAACTGCAAAACTGCAGCAAAATATGAACGTTTTCTTCAAGCTTGCAGCTGATATCAAAGGTGCGGCAAACGTATCTAGCTGGTCGATTGGAGCCCGGGCCGGGAGAGAATGTCTACGGCATACACTGTGACCCTCACACTGTGAACACACTGTGACCCACACACTCTGTTCACGTTGTTGTAAAACAACAACAACAACAACAACAAAAAGAAGAAGAAAAAAACTAAACTTGCACGAACGATTGGACGTGTCGGGTGTTGACTGGTCAGTTCCGTATGACGTGTTCGGGATGCTGTTTGGATGTAGACTAACGCCAAATGTCGAGTGTGCCCGACCGTCAGGTGACAAGTTGTCCAGGCCTTTATTGTTGTCCCCCCCTACCCCCCGCCCCTGCCCCCCCCCCCCCCCCCTTGGACTGCATTGAAGCGAAGAGGGTGGGGGGTCTGAGGAGCGGAGGGCGGGGGTGGGGGTGGGGAGAGATTGTGTATCTATACCAAAGTATATAACACTGTGTCACTCTGTATATATACGTTCACTCTGTATATTAATATACGACCACTCTGTATACACCCACCCACCCACCCACCCACCCACACACACAGACTCCTGTTCTAAATACCGGTGTGAGCCTCTTGCGTGCAGCAATCCCTGACAGCTCATCACGAGAGACCAAGATTGTTTGCCCCATAGTGGACTTAGTACAAGCGAAGCACTCCTGTCGTCTAGCAGTTAGGCAGAGATTCACACTCGAAGCCTCGCTTTCCTGTACCCTTCCTCCAAAGGATGTCGTAAACCAGTGCTTGGGTTTGGAAGACCAGGACTGACTGCGCCATACATGGCTAAACACATGGGAATGTCCGCGATCCTCACGAGAGACTTGAGACTGATTACGTCACATTCGTTACGTTTGCTTGTGGTAGCTGCGCGAAGAACAGTAACTCACAAAACACTGTGAACGAGCGGAGTTACCTCGCTTTGAATACAGTGGCTAACATGATGAAAAAACAGAAAGAAAGAAAGAAAAAATAGGAAAAGGCATTGAAAGAGCGGCGGAATTACGCGACGGATTAATTCACTCACATGGAAATAAGTATAAAAAGTCTACAAAAAGTGTTCTTCGACAGAGGTTGATTTTTCGTCAGCGCTTCAGTCAACTGTTTCGATCCAAGTTTGTGGTGCTGCAATTCAGTTTTACGCAGATAAAACTCAAATCAGTATTTCATAGCCCACGAGGGCTAGTTTAAGTTTGACGACCCGTGAGCAAAGGGGGATTAAAGAGGGAAAAGATGTCGAGGGAGTCTACAACCCATAGCAGTTTATTATCAACTCTAGTGACGCTTAAACGGCGCTGTGTGAGAACTGAAAGGCTTAATTGTTTGGCCGGGCGTGTGTGAAGATGACAGGCTCGACCTACTTTAATGGAACGTCGTTAGCACCTCATAGGATTCACTGACTGACCGTGGCAATACAGTTCTTCTACTTCAATGTTGCTTTACGTCCACAGAGACCGTACGGACTATTGCGAACCAGGTCGTCCACCTCCTCTGTCACACAGTTCCTGAGTTCTGACACAATATATATTTTAGAACTGTGGCTTATGTCTCACAGGTGTGATATTATTTGGCAATTAAACGTTTCAGAAGCGTTACAGTCTGAAACAGAATGAGGCTTTGAGCGCTTGTGCAGAATCAGCAAACAAAGGGAGTTAACTAGCCCTCGAAAGACGTCACACGAACACAACAACAAAGACCCGAGTCGCTTACGGTGACTCACCTGACATGCGAGTAAATACAATGTACATAAACTCCACCATCGGCACATTTTCTGTGTACCTTTGGTGGAGATTATTTTCTTGTATTTATTCACGTCAGCCGCTGGATGTTGTTGGTGGTTTAAACTTATTTAACGCCGAGCTGCCTCTGCTGAGGTACTGGCAGGGGACCAAGGTCCGAGGAGGTGGTGGAAAAAGGGAGACTATACCTAACCTTACAACGTCGCCACCAAGAATGACACCTGCATTAGGATGGGCAACAATGAGAACCAGCGTAATGTTCCATTTAACTGTGAGAGACAAAGTCACAAAAACTGTGTCCATAAACCAATTTTTGAAGAAAGGAGAGCCGCAGCGGAATCGAACCGAGGTTTTTCTGCTTAGCAACCTAACGCCTTACCGCTAGGCCAAACAGGCTGACACGTCTGTGGAGTTTATATGTACCTTGTACTTACTTGCATGCCGGCGAGAGTTACCTGAAGCGACTCAGGCCTGTGTTGTGTTTGTGTGACGTCTTTCGAGCGCTAATTAACTCCTTAATTGTTTGTTGTTTCAGAAGAGGGCCTTTGGCCAAAACGCGTTTCAGGAGTACTTCATTTGCCAATACTCACGTTCCAGAAGTGTGCCATTCGCTAATACATGTTTTAGTAAATCCTTGGCCAATATTCACGCTCCAGAAGTGTGCTACTGGCCAATACATGTTTTAGTATTTCATTGGCTAATACTCACGTTCCTGAAGTGTGTCATTGGCTAATACATGTTCTGGAGCATTTCATTGGCCAATGCTCACGTTCCAGAAGTGTGCCATTGACTAATATATGTTTCAGTATTTCACTGGCCAATACTCACGTTCCAGGAGTGAGCCATTGGCCAGTACATGTTTCGGGAATATTTCATTGGCCAACACTCACGTTCCAGAAGTGTGCCATTGGCCAATAGGTGTTTCAGGAGTATTTCATTGGCCACTCTCCCTCAGTGGTCCTGTAGTACGTTCCATTGTCCGACGCACATTTTCAGAAGTACGTCACTGTATAATACCCATGTTTTTGAAGTGTCAGTGTCAGTAACCAATACACAGGTTTCAGAAGTGTGCCACCGGCCAACTTAAGTGTCAGAATATGTCACAGACTTACGTCTCACAAGGGTGCCAACAGCCAGCACATGTTTCACGAACAGAGTTTGCGCGAGCTCAAATAATACACGGGTCCCACTAGTCTGTGAATGACAAGTGCGTGTTTGTGGACACCTGTCACCACACACAAACACACACGCACACACACAAACCACACACACACACAGGCGTCATCACGCACGCACGCACGCACACACACACACACACACACACACACACACACACACACACAACATCCCTATAATCTTTAATGGGTTTCAACAGAATGGCAAGGGTATCAACTGTGGCTACACAAATTAAACGCTTCTACAATTAGTCACACTCTACGGTCACACAGTTGGATCTAACACACATCTAGCTACAGAATCAACAAAGCCTAGAATAATACGCGTTACAATCCAAACATCGCCAAAAACAACCGAGTGGTACGGAAAATTGCAATACCTCTCAGCATAAGTGAGCGTAGCAATACACGTATACATATGTGGGAAGGTAACTAATTTTGATATACAGGCTGACTAGGTCATGGTTAACTAACTGTAGTGACATCGAAGACAAGTAATTTATTTAAAACAGAGGTTTAAAGCACGCAAAGGTTCAGAAAGGGCGCTTATTTTAATTAGACAATACAAAACATGTGCAATTTTACCGTGAAAACACCTTTTTCAAATGACGGACATAACGTAATTAACAAATGATGATGAGGAATTAAATCTGATCTACTTAACTTTCAGTTGTTTGGGCCTTTTTTTCTTTCTTTTTTTTTTGGCGGGGGGGGGGGGGGGGGGTATTTGCACGACGCTGCATTGCGTGTGTGTGTGTGACAGAGTGTGTGTGTGTGTGAGAGAGAGACAGAGACAGACAGAGAGTGTGTGTGTGTGTGAGAGAGAGAGAGAGGGAGAAAGAGATTTTCTCTTGAAAAGGACGTTAATTTTCTTTGAAAATGTGCGCATGTTTCGCATTGTCTTATTAAACATAAGCGTTCTTTCTAACCTTTGGTGCGTTTTGGTTTTCTTTCTGAACGCTGGCATTCAACTTTACTGCATACTTTTCGTTTGTTCTTAGAACAGTGGTTGGTGTTACGTCAACGCTAAAACCACACTCAGGCGGGCCACCGTGTCAACACCGACTGCAAGACAAAAACCACGTTGCTACTATCAACACAAGCAAACAGAATTATTCAGCTGTAATGTGCAACTCGCAGCTTGCCTACATCACTCTCACGCACGTAACGAAACGACTGCAGAAGGGACAGTTAAGGCCACTCACTTTGTAGGAAACTGCATGCTTACAAAGCCACTCACTTCGTAGGAAACTGCATGCTTACAAAGCCACTCACTTTGTAGAAAACTGCATGCTCACAAAGCCACTCACTTTGTCGGAAACTGCATGCTCACAAAGCCACTCACTTTGTAGGAAACTGCATGCATACAAAGTGCAGTTTTTGAAGACCATTCATCCTTTTCCTCAGTGCTTTGTGCATACTACTGTGGGTCGAACTCGCGGTGCCCAAATCAGCTTGTGATGCCTAAGCAGCATGCGGTGCCTAAATCAACTTGTGAGGCCTAAGCAACAAGAGGTGCTCAAATCAACTTGTGATGTTAAAGCAACAAGCAGTGCCCAAATGAACTCGAGGCCTAAGCAACAAGCATTGCCCAAAGCAACTTATGAGGCCTAAGCAACATGTGGTGTCCGAATTTGCTTGTGATGTCTAAGCAACATGTGTTACCCAAATCAACTTTTGATGCGTATGCAACATGCGGTGCTCAAATCAACTTGTGATGCCTAAGCAACATGTGGTTCTCAAATCAACTTGTATGCCCAAATCAGCTTGCGAGGTCTAAGCAACAAGCGGTGTCCAAATCAACTTGTTATGTCTAAGCAACAAGCAGTGCCCAAATGAACTTGAGCCCTAAGCAACAAGCGGTGCCCAAATCAGTTTGCGAGGTCTAAGCAACAAGCGGTGTCCAAATCAACTTGTTATGTCTAAGCAACAAGCAGTGCCCAAATGAACTTGAGCCCTAAGCAACAAGCGGTGCCCAAATCAGCTTGTGAGGCCTAAGCAACATGTGGTGCTCAAATCAACCCGTGAGGCCTATGCGACATGTGGTGCTCAAATCAACCCGTGAGGCCTATGCGACATGTGGTACCGGCACTGGCAACGCGCCAAGCAAGATCGAGCAATAAGAGTGTGGGCTGTTAGTGTCACAAGCATAGCAACAAGACTCGAGTGTCGGCTGTTGGTGTCACAAGCATAGCAACAAGACTCGAGTGTCGGCTGTTAGTGTCACAAGCATAGCAACGGTGTCACAAGCATAGCAACAAGACTCGAGTGTCGGCTGTTAGTGTCACAAGCATAGCAACAAGACTCGAGTGTGGGCTGTTAGTGTCACAAGCATGGCAACAAGACTCGAGTGTGGGCTGTTTGTGTCACAAGCATAGCAACAAGGCTCGAGTGTCGGCTGTTGGTGTCACAAGCATAGCAACAAGGCTCAAGTGTCGGCCGTTAGTAAGTTAGTGTCACAAACATCAACACACCTGTCATACACACAGCAACACCGCTGACATGCGGCCACATCCTTCTCCATAGGTGATCACCTCGCTCAACAGTGTGACATGCTCAGCTGTCGTTAGCGCTTGAGCTAAAGAGGTATCCAAACAAGAATAACGCATATACAGATTTTATTGTCTCTTCATTTGCACGATAAACCTGCCAGGAACCAAAAGTGAACAAGTTCGGAGAAACTCCAAATCTGCCACACACACACACACACACACAGACACACACACATACACAGAGAAAAAGGTACAGGCATGGCAATGGAGAAAAAAAAAATCACTGAGTGAGAACACAAAAATGACCAGATGAGTACGAGTACCAAGCATGTGCCTCGATTTAATCCTTGGCGCGAGTCACGTGCTTGCTGCAGCTGATGACTCTTTCTTTGGCTTCTCTGCTGTGGACAATGCCCCCCTCTCTCCACTCCACCCCACCCTTTCCCGTCCAATTATTATTAATTTCTTTTCAATAACAAATACTGTGAAGCAAGCTATGTAGCTGTTGATAGGTCTGGTCCATCACTGCCCTCTCCGACAATTCACTGCTAACACTGCCAGTGTTGACGGAGGCAGGGACAAGTTAAGGTGTGGTTGCGGATTGTTATTATAAACTTAAACTGTCCTCACTGATGAAACAATGCCAATGTTAACAAAGACGAGGTACGGTGTGGCTGGTGACTGGTATAATAAACTGACACTGTCCTCACTGATGAAACAATGCCAATGTTAACACAGACGAGTTAAGGTGTGGTTGTTGACCGGTATAATAAATTGCCACTGTCCTCACTGATGAAACAATGCCAACAATGTCCATGTTAACAGAGGCAAGTTATGGAGTGGTTGTTGACTGGTATAATAAACTACCACTATCCTGACTGATGAAACAATGGCAATGTTAACAGAGACAAATTAGGGTGTGGGTGTTGACAGGCATTATAAACTATCACTGTCCTCGCTGATGAAACAAAGCCAACGTTAACAGTGGCAAGTTAAGGTGTGGGTGTTGACTGGTATAAACAACGCCAACAATGTCAATGTTAACAAAGGCAAGTCAAAGGGATGGTTGTTGACCGGTATAATAAACTGCCAGTGTCCTCACTGATGAAACAGTGTCAATGTTAACACCGACGAGTTAAGGTGTGGTTGTTGACCGGTATAATAAACTACCAGTGTCCTGACTGATGAAACAATGCCAACAATGTCACTGTTAACAGAGGCAAGTTAACGAGTGGTTGTTGACCGGTGTTATAAACTGCTACTGTCCTGACTGATGAAACAATGTCAATGCTAGCAGAGACAAGGCGTGGGTGTTGACTGGTATAAAGCACCACTGTCCTCTCTGGCGAAGCAACGCCAACAATGTCAATATTAACAGAGGCAAGTCAAAGGGGTGGTTGTTGACTGGTATTATAACTACCACTGTCCTCACTGATGAAACAATGCCAACAATTTCAATGTTAATGCCATCAATGTCAATGTTAACAGAGGCAAGTCAAAGGTGTTGTTGACTCACTGATATAAACTATCGCTGTTCTCACTGATGACGGCTGGAAGATGTCAATGTTAACAGACGCAAGTTATGTGGTTGCTCACACGTCTAGAGTTACACTGTCCCCACTGAATCATGGCTAGCAACGTTTTTCAAAAGCAAATGCACATTTCAAAACTCATTCGCATATATATATCTTTTATCGAGTCAAATCTACAAAATCAATCCATACACAATAACAAAACACTAAAAAAAAAAACTTGCTAAACAGCCAAGAATGTCAATACTGACAGAAGCAAGCCATACAATTGCTGACGGGCCAAGATCACAACATTCCTCAGTGACACATAGTAACCGCTAATAGTAACAGTGTCCATGCTAACAATCTAAGCAAGTTAGCTGGTTGTTAACAGGTCCAGATGACCACTGTTATTGAGAATCACGGCCAAGAATGCCAGTTTTGACAGAAGCTGGCCATACAATTGCTGACAAGTCCAGACTGCAACCATCCTCTGCGACAAATAATAAACTGCTAACAATGTCCATGTTAACAGACACAAGTTAGGTGGTAGTTCAGTTAGGTGGTTAGCACTGCCCTCATTGACGAATCATGGCCAAAGACGTCAGTCTTAACAGTGGTAGGTTCCATGGCAGTTGCCACACAGAGATTACCATTGTCTTCGCCGATGTTTGTTCACAAACTACGTTAGCACTGCCCTTATCGACAATTCATGGATAGAGATGTCAGTGTTAACAGTGGTAGATTCAATGGCGGTTGCCACACAGAGATTACCATTGTCTTCGCCGATGTTTGTTCACAAACTACGTTAGTACTGCCCTTATCGACAATTCATGGATAGAGATGTCAGTGTTAACAGTGGTAGGTTCCATGGCGGTTGCCACACAGAGATTACCATTGTCTTCGCCGATGTTTGTTCACAAACTACGTTAGCACTGCCCTTATCGACAATTCATGGATAGAGATGTCAGTGTTAACAGTGGTAGATTCAATGGCGGTTGCCACACAGAGATTACCATTGTCTTCGCCGATGTTTGTTCACAAACTACGTTAGCACTGCCCTTATCGACAATTCACGGATAGAGATGTCAGTGTTAACAGTGGTAGGTTCCATGGCGGCTGCCACACAGAGATTACCACAGTCTTCACCAATTTTTGTTCACAAACTTGGTTAGCACTGCCCTTACCGACGAATCATGGTCAAAGACATCAGTGTTAACAGTAGCAGGCTCCAGGGCGGCTACCACATCGAGATTACGACTGTCATCACTGACGAATCACAGCTACAACTTACAGTGTAAGCGAGGCAATAGGTAAGGTTATGTGACAGCGCCAATGGAGCTTGTTCAACGTCCACTGATATAAACGTACTGGTTGACTGGGCGTAAAACATCAAGTTACTACTACTACCAGCGTACATGTATGCCCTATCTGGTGAATCACTGCTGAGGTTCTAATTGAGTCTCAACTGAAGCAAGCTACGTGCTCATCCTCTAATTATCACTGATGTAAGTTTACTACTGCCCAATATGTATGTATGTAAAACAAAAACAACCAAACCAAAACAAAAATGGATCTGTGTATAAAAAGCACCATTAGATTTTAAAACTAAGGAAACACAAGCAATTGAATAAAAAAACCAATCCACAAACTGGGAAAACATGTCTGCATGAATTTTTCTTTAGGCAGTTATTAACTTTAAAAGGTTATACATTATTATAGTATGCACATGATTCTGTAGTCTTGGTAAATGTAAAAGTTTTAAGTATGTATGTACAATATGGCAAAGAAAGGGCATAAAAAAGAGTATCTTTCAACTTAGAAAAACAAAACAAAAACCAACCAAACCTCTTATTTGTAGTTATCTACTTATCAAAGTACTTATGACTTTCACTTCACATCTTCAGTGACTAATCATCCATCTGTTTATTCTGTCATTTGAAAACAACCATGATCACTAGTCAAAAAAAAAAAAAAAAAAAAAAAAGGCACAAAAGTTATACCACACTGCACAAAAAAAAAAGAAAAAAAAAGAAGAAGAAGAAGAAAGCAATCACTGGAAACTTCTTCTGCTACCCTTATAACACAACACTGACCATGGTTATTCCACTAAAACAATCCTACTACAAACACATAAACTGTGTTAAATCGAGTGCCAGTAAGGCATTGTAACAAACCTGCACACATTTCAGACATATTACAGCAGAAAATCAAAAAATATCTTCAGTGAAAGTTATACACAATTACGGCATTCAAACAGAAGTCAGATCTAACTTCACCAAACAACACAAAACATACTGAAAACAAAAAACAAAGTCAAAGGCTGACTGAGGTAAGTATCTCCTCCCCTCCCCAATCCTCCCCCTTAAAAAAGCAATGATCATAACCCTAAGAACAAGCACTTCTCGCTAGGTCTAAACAAAGTCAAAGGCTGACTGAGGTAAGTATCTCCTCCCCTCCCCAATCCTCCCCCTTAAAAAAGCAATGATCATAACCCTAAGAACAAGCACTTCTCGCTAGGTCTAAGCCAGCACAGCATGAAATCACCTTCTATAACTCCAAAACACCAGCTACAATAACAATAATGTTAACAGTAATAAGATTAAAAGAATACACTAATCACAAAAAACACCCCCAAAACAACCCCCCCCCAAAAAAAACAGCACACAACAAAATGCACCCGTGCAAAAAATACACAAAGTAACAGGTGGCCCATCCCATTTTCACAAGGTGGTTCCACTGTGGTTTTAAACTCAGGCTCAGTTTAACTTGGTCATCTGATTTCAGAAGCAATCTGAGAAAGCTCTTTTTTTTCCTTTTCTTTTTTTCAAAGTTCACTATCTTTGTAAATATTATGTGTGTACATGTGCACTTCTCTCTCTCTCTCTCTCTCTCTCTCTCTCTCTCTCTCTCTCTCTCTCTCTCTCTCTCTCTCTCTCTATATATGTATATATGGGAAACACACTAAAATGTAAAGGGGCTGGGGGTGGGGGGTGGGGGGGGGAGCAGAAGAAGAGGAGAATTCTCTAGGGCCTGCTAAGGGTAAGACATTTCATCCCAAAATGAAAGGAGAGTGTGTGTGTGTGTGTGTGTGTGGGGGGGGGGGGTTATACTTATTGCAAACTGCAACTGGTACATCAGGCACCTACAATGCGCTTACAAGTTTTCACAAAATGAAGTTGGAAGAGATTTTTCAGGTCTTAGGATGATTTTTCAGGACTTAGGATGGGTTGATTTATCTAGGTTTTTGTACTTTGTCAGAATTCAGTTGTACTTTGTCAGAATTCAGTTGTACTTTGTCAGGATCACCAGAGTCAATTTTCCAAGTCCTGGTACAAGACTTTCTTTCGTTCTTGAGGGTGGGGTGTGGGGTTCTGAAAAGCCTGCTCAGTCTGTTAGATGTGAATGGCTCAACCAGACCCTAAGCCTCCCACCTTCGAAAAGACCGACTTTTTCTTTAAATGTAGGTGGAGAGGACTTTGATGAATCCTGCAATGCAATCACTAATGTTACAACTGATGTTACTTTTTACTACATGTACGACAAGAACTCTTTTGTCTCTTCTCTCTCTCTCTCTCTCTCCATATATGTTATGCTTGGGTCTGATAATGAGCTAAGTGGACCAGAAAAGGAATTCCATTTTTTCGGTTCTATTTTTCCATATAATATGAACAATAAAGGTGTTTGGCACTGTATTTCACTCTTTCAGTTTTCATAACTCTTCAAATGCTGGTGTATCTTAATAACCAACAACTAATATCTCTTGTAGAATAATCCCTACTTTTGGGGGTACAGAGTTTCATTTTTTTTTTTTTTTATACATTACAGTATAAATCAACTCTCAAAAATTAAACAATCAGCAACTTTTCTCCAGCAGTCAGTTTGAATAATGTCGACAAAAATGTTAACAAACCATGCAATGTTCCAGGCATCTTGGAGACAGACAAAACCAAAAAAACAGAAAGATGTTACACTGATAATTCAAATAATTTAGAGGAATGGATATAAGCACTGAGATGATTACACAGTAAAAGAGGCAACTGATCATTTCAAAGCTCAAAAGGATACACTGATATGGAATAGCACTTGGCAATATGTAATTATATAGATAATATATAATATCTATTTAAAGTAACCTGAATGGCAAACATGTACATTACATCATCACTAGCATCAAATCAACTCTAGCACCATGCTTTCTGTACAGTCTAAACACAACGAAAGTAACAACAGATGACAGAGATAACTAACCTCTAACTTTGTCATGCAAAGGCAGTACAGTGCAAAATACAACGCATGTGTGTGTTTCACACTGCTTGCCCAACACATGCATTACAAGCACACACACACACAGCTGGAAAAAAAAATCAGTCCAGTCCAAGTGAAAACAAGCATGCTGCCCAGTGGGTGATCATTAACTCTTTGCTGTCATCTATCCTCACATGTGGCCGCTGTGCACTGCTCTAATGTAGATGCCCTGACCACAGCTAGGCCTTCTCAAATCCAAGACATTACTCTACTGCACATTTCTAATGAGAAGTGAACTGAAACATACTAGTCCAAAAATCACTAAATCTGCAGTGTAGCTGCTCCATGCACAATATGCATGAGAGTGGGGTGGGGTGAGTCCCAGCGTGCTGGAGCATGGGGGCAAAGGGTTAACAGACAGAGAGCTCTTTAAATTTGCCCATGCCCTTATGTGGAGTACAGAGTTGAAGAAATACCAGGCAAAGGATTAAATAAATAAAAAATGCTACCAGCATGCTGGAGCATGGAGGCAAAGGGTTAACAGACAGAGAGCTCTTTAAATTTGCCCATGCCCTTAAGTAGAGTACAGAGTTGAAGAAATACCAGGTAAAGGATTAAAGTACAGAGTTGAAGAAATACCAGGCAAAGGATTAAACAAATAAAAAATGCTACCAGCGTACCGGAGCATGGGGGCAAAAGGTTAACAGACAGAGAGCGTTTTAAAATTTGCCCATGCCCTTAAGCAGAGCACAGCTGAAAAAATTCCATGCAAAGGACTAATTTTGAAAACAGGTTTTAAAGGCTACGTGTTGCAACAGTTTAGGCCAGTATGCGTAACAGACTGGAGGGTCTGTTTCACGAGGTACATGGACATGATGAAGGAAAATTACTCCATTTGGTGAAATGAACAGAGCTAGAGAGAAGGGAATCATTCTGTTATAATGTGTAAAGCTGAATGTAGTAAACTGTTTCATCAGTTTGCTAAAGCCAATTTTTTGTTGTTGGATTGACATACGGGTAAGAATTCTTTCTGGCATCTCTGTAGCTAGGAATCCAGTAAGGCATTTCGCACTTGCATCGTATTTATGCTCAACTGTCGTTGTACATTCGAGCTCAAATGTCACTCCACACAGCAATAAAAAAAAAATGCATCTGAAAACGCACACGTTTTGATGTAATCAGGTATTTTCTATGTGTAACATAGCCATTTTGCTGATTTCCAGAAATGCAAAGCATATATTATGCAAACGCAAACACATTAATGGATTCCTGGCTTAACTCCAGCACACGTATGGTCAAACCCTAAAAAGAGAAAAAAAAGATAATCCCAGATACAGTCAAAGAAGAAGAAGAAACAGCTGCCACAATGCTGACCTTGGCACACAACCACAGGGCAAAATTAAAGCCAGATTCTCAATAGAACTTTAAATAAAGCAAATCTAATTATTTCGTGTATATCACTATATGGCATGGGCTAAATATACATCCCCAAAATGTAACAAAGCAGGCAGACAAAGAAAACACATTTCAACCCAATTTTAGTTTTAGTTTTTGTTAGTATAAATAATCAGGGAACCAACTGATTTTCAGTTTCTTATGCAAGCTGTGAGATTACAAATCCAAACAGATTTTGACAAAGGTGAGCACAGCCACAGACTTGTCTTGGTTGTATCCAGCACCAAGGTGTAAAAACAGAGATTCATAACAAGAAAAACAGAAAGCCCAGCATAATATACAAAAAGATTTCTTCTAAAAAAGTGAACAGCAACTGTACAAACAGAAATGAGGAAATGTGCATCTTCCTCAGAAAACAAAACAAAAAAACCTCCTTAACCCTGAGTTAATGCACCTGGTGAGACAATGCACTGAAAGAGTGACCAAACGATTATTTTTTTTTTTTTAAATTTCAAAGCAAATAAGCACAGGAATGAGGGGAGAGGAAAAACAAATGGGGAAAAAAAGCAAGAAAAAAAGCACACTAAACATTCAAATTCCAGTTGTAGTTGCAGTAAAAGAAAGAGGGAACAGAAAATCAGATAGCAGTGAAACTGAAGCAAAGATCTAGTGGGAAGGGAGGGGGGAGAGACAGACAGACAGACAGACAGACAGAGATTGTGTGAAAGAGAGAAAGACAGAGAGATGCAGACAGGCAGAGTGAGCGAGCGAGTGGGTAGGTGGGTGGGTGGGTTGGTAGGTGGATGAGTGAGTGAGTGTGTAAACGAGTAAGAGTGAGAGAGAGAGAGAAAGAGAGAAAAAGGGAGAGACAAAGGAGGTTTCACTGAAAACAGTTCTTTGTTCTGTTGATGCCTCAGGGGCTAAAAAAGGGGACTAATAAAGACAATGTTAAGGTCCTGGCACCTAACACAACACTCTCAATTTATTTACTGTGGTGGCAAAGACGAGGCATCAGTAAAGGAGCAATCAAAAATGCCAATGTGCAGAAATGTACGCAAAATGATTACAAAATATATTCTCCATTCAAAATATGTTCATAAAGTTATGATATATACAGGTGTACATAACACCTATCCACAGAGGATGAGATGAAAGTAAAGGAATTTTAAATGTCTTATATATATAGATATAACTAGATTTTTTTTCAAGCAAGACAAAAATAAAAGACAAAAAAGAGCAACAATAAAATAAAATACTCAGCCTATCAAAAAAGCAAAAAAAAGTGAACGGTGTTCACAGCTGATCACAGACCAGACAGCGTATCAACAGAGAAGGACCCGCCACCCCAGCTCCAGAAGAAAACACATGCAACATTAGAACTACTTCAGTTAACAATGGTACGCACAACAAACAATACCTTCAACATGCTAGTTGTCATGGGGCATTGCAACCATCTGATGCAATCTACAGCTTCATACTCTGGTGTTGCCAAGAGAAAGTCTGGGACTTGGACAACCGTTTTTTGTTTTTGTTTTAAATCTTAGATACTCAAAAGGGTTGTTGCCAAGAGAAAGTCTGGGACTTGGACAACCGTTTTTTGTTTTTGTTTTAAATCTTAGACACTCAAAAGGGTTGTTGCCAAGAGAAAGTCTGGGACTTGGACAACCGTTTTTTGTTTTTGTTTTAAATCTTAGATACTCAAAGGGGTGTCTTCTAAATGCCTGCAGACTTCGGAGGTATCAAACTTCTAAGGAACTGTTTGTTTTGGTGTTTAGGCCATTCTTCAATAAACAAATATAAAAAATAAACACACACCGTCTCACAGTTTACTCTGATTTGGTAACATTGACAATTTCACTGGATTTCACTGAATTCTCGATACTCATTTCTACTGGTTTATTCAACTCACAGTGTGTTGCTTGCTGCCAAAAATTCCAACATACCTGATATAACTGATTTCATATCTTTTCTCTGTGTCTGATCTGTGGCATGTCCATTTCTTGCAAATCTGAACCGTAGATCGCACTGTGTACAAGCTGACTGTCGTGACAATTTTCAGACAAACCCCATTCACCAACCCAACAGACAAATCAGAGGCCAAACGCAAAAATCCCTCTTTCCAAACTTGCATCCAGTCACCGTTGTTGACTTCTGGCTTTATGATCTCAGTTCTTCGTCCTTACAGTGGCCGAGTGAGACCATGCAGGTGCGGCACCCGTGATGTCACCAGATTTCGTGGGGATTCGCTCAGTACTGTGTACGCGTTTCGTAGGTGGTGGTGGTGGTGGTGACTTCAGCCACGCCACCTGTTGTGTGGGCCGGTGGGATGGTCCTGTAGGATCGGTACATGAAGAAGCAGTCGACCGCGTACACAGCTAGTGCACAGAAGGTGAAGAACTGGTAACAGACAAAACTGCCTCGTCAAGCCATGATGATGAAGGTGATGATGACAAACTGTGAAGCATGCAGCAGAAAAAGAAGAACAAGAAGCAAAGAGCAAAATGTTAAATCACTCACACTCAAAGAGCAAAGAGGTTATCCTGCAATGATAAGAAAAAGAATCCCTCTGCTCTCTGACAGCTTTGGGGAGCAAAAACCGGACTTCACTTGGTTTCAGAAGGGACCGATGCATCCAACAGGCTCTTTGTGAAGGGAGTCAGCCTTTCTTCTCTTTGGATTTTCTGTTTCTGGTTTTACTCTGACAGTCACACACTTAACCCTTTCATTCCTGCAGATGAACACATAGCCTGAGCTCAGAGGAACTGACAATAACACACTTAACCCTTTCATTCCTGCAGATGCATAGCCTGAGCTCGGAGGAACTGACAATAACACACTTAACCCTTTCATTCCTGCAGACACACAGCCCAAGCTCGGAGGAACTGACAGTCACACACTTAACCCTTTCATTCCTGCAGATGCACACACAACCTGAGCTCAGAGGAACTGACAATAACACACTTAACCCTTTCATTCCTGCAGAGGCACAGCCTGAGCTTGGAGGAACTGACAATAACACACTTAACCCTTTCATCCCTGCAGACGCACAGCCTAGGCTCATTTCCCAGCCTAGCAGGTTTCAGCTTGACAACTGCTGTGACATGGTGACTGTTCCATTCACAGGCTAATTAATAAGTAAAAGCTTTTACAGTATGCAACCTACAAAACAGGAAATTTAACACACTTACTGACAGATGATTTGTACATAGCTTGCAGAAACTTGGGTGAAATGTAGGCACTCATTCGCTATTGGCATAAAATGAAATACAGAAAAAAAGGTGGACTTGCCTAAGTGTTGGACACTGTTGCCTGGCCATGATGGGTTGTTTTGAATTGCTAAAACTGTTGGTAACATGTGAACACAACAAAATACAATAGAGAAGGAAGCTGACTGGAATTGCTCCCCTTCCTAAAATAATGTAGATGTTTGCAAACTTACATCAATTTAAAGCCTTGGAACCGAGTTAGGAACAGAGTTTAATCAAACATTTTTCGATGATGATGATGATGATGAGTTGATGCTTAATGTCCTCAGATGTCATTTGACATATTAGGGACAAGTTGTGACCAATGCCGAAGCACGGTTCAATAAAATCTACATACATAAGGTGTATGCGTGTTTTAGCTGTAACCTGCCACCTGCACTTTTGGCAGAACGACCGGGATTTTTTATGTGCTACTGTGGTAACACGGGGGTGGAACGGATACCGAAATAAGAGTCAGCACAGAAAGTCGACACTGGAGAAGAAAATTCTCCCGCCGTTCCAGCAGGGATTCGAACCCGCGACCTTTCAATCACGAGTCCGGTGCTCTAACCACTGAGCTATCCCCGCCCCCCACATTTTTCGATGCCTGCATAGTGTATTTTATACAGGGCACAGGCAGTGACAGCATGCACTCTGCCCATGTCCTAAATGAGGGCAGCAGTGGAAGGACTGAAAACAAAACAAGGCTTTACTCACACAGGCGGCTCCAATGGCTGGGGCAAGTGGAGCACGTACAGCAGCCACAATGGCGGCAATCAGAAAGAGGACCACAAACACAATGTAGTAGATGAACTCCTGAAATACAAAACAGACATGATGACAGGATCATGAACACAGTGTAGTATATGAACTCCTTAAGTACACACAGACACAATTGCGGCAATCAGAAAGAGGATCACAAACACAATGTAGTAGGTGAATTTGTGAAACACAAGCAGACACGATGGCAGCAATCAGAAAGAGGACCACAAACACAACATAGTAAACGAATTCCCGAAATACAAGTGGACTCGATGGCTACAGTCAGACAGGACCATGAACACAACACAGCAGATGAACTCCTGAAATACAAGCAGATACAATGGAAGCTATCAGAAAGAGGACCACAAACACAATGCAGAAGGTGAATTGTGAAATAAAGCAGACATGATGGCAGCAATCAAAATGAGGATCATGAACACCATGTGGTAGACGAACTCCTGAAATACAAGCAGACACAATGGCGGCTATCAGAAAGAGGACCATGAACACAACACGGCAGATGAACTCCTGAAATACAAGCAGACACGATGGCAGCTATCAGAAACAGGACCATGAATACAACGTAGCAGATGAACTCCTGAAATACAAGCAGACACGATGGCAGCAATCAGAAAGAGGACCACAAACACAACATAGTAAACGAATTCCCGAAATACAAGTGGACTCGATGGCTACAGTCAGACAGGATCATGAACACTATGTAGCAGATGAACACCTGAAATACAAGCAGACACAACGGTGGCAATCAGAAAGAGGACCACAAACACTTGTGATGAAGATGAACCCCTGAAAGACAAACACACCACTTCTCCAGTCAGCATTCCAGTTCCAGATCTACCAGCACAGGGATGGTCTCTCCCAAAACATTCTGTAAACTATTCAATGCAAATGAAAAAAAATGAAAAAAGATTGCCTATTTAAGAAGTACATTAATAAAAGCAGACAATTATGTTTAGTTACACATCTGTTGGTGGTAGGTGCAAATGCAAAGCTTTGTTTGCTGTAACAATTTGATTTTTTATTAATTTTTTTAGCTTTAGGATAAGCACATATCTCAACAGTGTAACTAGTATAATAATAATCAATATAATGTAATATTTTATAAATGTGTGTGCCATTTCTCCATTGAAGCACATAGCCAGTTACATGAAAACAAAAACAAGGAATCAGAATCATTAAAAAATAAATACTAGAAAAATATGTTCACTAAGGAACAGGATACTAAAGCGTAACAGGCTACTCAATCACAAGATTCTGATGACATTTAAAAAAATCCCCGTAATTTCTTTCTAAACAGATAATAACACTCCAAAGTAGCTCTTCTTCTCCTAGTGTTGGCTTACATCCAAAGGGACCATAAGGACTATTAGGGGCAGGGAGCCCAGGACTGCCACCTCGATTTTCACGCAGCTCCTGAGCTCCGAACCAAAGACAAAGTAGTCAAACTTTGCAGGCTTTTGTATTCTCAAGACGGCGGGTGCATTGTCAAACAACTGTCTGAAGAATTTCATCCCTGCTAGCACTACAGCTTACAAGTGGCTAGACAAACTTACAATGAAGGTCCAAGGCCCTGGCAGGCGAGAGATGATGTGGAAAAAGTGAAAGATGAACAGTATTATGGTCGTTATCAATGCCGAAGCCGCCACGAACTGGACCCAGCCGCCACCGATGGAGTACCAATTGTCTATAGAGGCGCAGATCAGAACGAGGATATCCAGGAACTGTGAAAAAAGAAGCAGAAGAAAACTCAGCGTGAATCTTTCCCATTCAAAATAAGAAAATGCAATCCAAACACATAAAAGGTAAAAAAACAACAACTATTTATT
Organism: Alviniconcha strummeri; assembly: GCA_963584105.1. NCBI lineage: Eukaryota > Metazoa > Mollusca > Gastropoda > Provannidae > Alviniconcha > Alviniconcha strummeri. Next base: position 4,300,063 of record OY757546.1, read on the forward strand.
AGGACAAAATACAACTATTTATTAGGACAAAACACAACTATTTATCAAGACAAATCACAACGTGCAAATTTTCAAGGTAATCCACTTTATCAAGCTACAAAGCGACATCTAAACAACAGTTAAATGGTGAAAAACAGAGGAAAAATGAGACAGAGAGCTAGCTAAGCCATTTATCTGTTTCCGGTTGAACTATATTGTTTCCAGGTCCAGTGCTTTATTTTATAAGGAAATGTAATGTTCATCGTCAGTTTATGCTTCTGAAACTTTCCTGTGATCTCATATTAAATGGGTCAAGGTCATCAAAATCCCTATGACTGAGTAAAAGCTTGAGTTTAGTCTAAGATGGTACCTGTATAATAAACATATGCATAACTGTTAAAGATCTTGTAATCTGTGTCTGAGTTCTGCAGATTATGGAAACTCCAAGATAACTCAGTATGCACTAAAAGTGTCAGTCTTCAAAATGATGAAACTGGACACTAGGCTGAAGCATCAAAAAGAATACAGCATTTTTGTGCATTAATAATCAACCGCAATCACATCACTTACAATCTCCACAATTTTCAGGATTCCAGGGATCGTGCGGACATACATGGGGTCAGGGCGGATATCAACCACTGGACCCGATGCCGCTGTGGTGGTAGTTGTCTGCTCATAGGTTGTTGCCATGGTGATTCAACTGTGCAGCAGTCTAAGTGTAGTGTTCCTGACAAACTTGCTGACTTGATTCCCTGAAATCAAAATGAAAGAAGTTTCAATCTGAATATTCATGAAAGTGATTTTGCATTTCTATCATTTTGCCAACACCATCAGACAATCCCAAATGAAGGGATGTGTGCCATCGCAAGTGACACACGCAAAAACGGCACCAAAACAACAGCAATAGTTTGTTTCACATTGCTGCAGGAAAGCTGATCACCATGACATGCACCATACATGCATGTGATACAATGCAGAGTTCCTTTCTGGGAGCTCTGGTTCCTGTGTAGCTGAAATAAGGGTCACAATGTTGTAGGAAAGCTGATCATCATGACACACAATATAATACATTATCTATGGGGCCCTATCTCATAAGAGCCCAGAGCGTTTACAAAGGCCTACAGATATGCTCATTTTATCACACACACACACACACACACACACACACACACACACACACACACACACACATACACACACACACACACACACACACACACACACACACACACACACACACACACACACACACAATCACATCATTACTGATGATGGGTTGGTAAAATGAGAAAAAAGCAAACACAAATCAGTATGCATAAGACTAAGAGAAGAGGTGGGTTTTCAGTTTTGACTTAAAAAGAAGAGCAGAGAAGAATGCTTGACAAGTGACAGAGAGAGGAAGAGAGTTCCAGATCACAGGTCCAATGTACTGAAAGGATCTCTCCCCCAGGGTCCTCCAGCCCATCCTAGGTACAGGAACATGGAAAATCCAAGTATCCAAGGCTGAGAGAAGAGAGCAAGAGATGAAGCAAACCAGAGAGGTATGGAGGAGCTGTACTAGAGACAACATGGAAGCAGACGAGAGCTATTTTGTACTGAATCCGACTGCTGATTCAGTGATTGGTACTACAGCCAGTGGAGATTGTAAAGGAATGATGTGGGCAGATTTAGGAGCTTTGCAATTGCAGACAAGGCGAGCTGAGCAGTTGATCACTCTTTCAGTTTTATCTAGGAGAGCCTGAGGAGAGCCAGCAAGGAGAGCGTTACAATAATCAAGCCTAAAGAGAACAAGAGAGAAAACAAGACTATTGGTGGCTTCAAAACAAAGTTACTGTTGGACTGAACAAATCTGCCTGATCTCCAGGTAAGCAAGCTGACAGAGTTTGTTCACCTGTTCCTTCAATGCAAGCTGGCTGTCAAAAATGACATGACTGTATTTTTTTTCTCTCTCTCTGTTTCCTTTTGGCATGCACCAGTCTTAGAATGGACCGAGTCTGACCCCTTCTGGACAATACAACTGAAAAACTGATGGCTAGCTTTAGTTCTTGGATTTTAACATCCTATCATCCACACATGATCACCTCAGGACCAGAAAGATTTAAGGATGATTTCAATGAGTATTAACAGTGAGCCGGTTTGGCCTAGCAGTAAAGGCGTTAGCCTGGTAAGCAGAAGGGCCTCTGCTCAATTCTGCTTCGGCTCTCCTTTCTCTTCAGAAGCTGTGGCCTGCAGACTCTGTCTTCGTGACTTTGTCCCTCACAGTTAATGAAACATTAATCTTACTGCAGGAGTCATTCTGGTGGCGACAATGTAGGGACAGGTATTATATAACCTCCCTCTTCCCCCACCTCCATTTGGCATTTGCCGGTCCCTAATAATGTAATAATAAGCTTTATGGTTTCAGTGGACCAAAAGCACCATGCAAGCATTCAGTGCTCTACTAGAAGCAGGAGTGAGACATTCGTTCTTTTATTCCAGGTTTGGCTGGGTGCTACCTACGCCAAGTTCACCTTGCTTTTAAAACTGAACGCCAGCGGTGGAACTTTGCAATGAATCACCGAATGCACAGCGTGGGGCACTGCAGCACTGGCGGGGTGAACTTGACAAAAGGGTATGTTTGCAATCGGCCTGGCCTGACATGAATGTCAATCCACCCACTCCAGCACGGCAGTGCTCAGTTTGCACTTGAAGTTGAAGGCAGACGGAGTTGCCAGACAGGCAGCTATGCTATGTCACTGAGCCACTTTCAACCTTGCATGGTAGCTAGTAATATTCTCACACTGTAACTAAAAGGCCTGCAAAAGAGTGTGTAGTGCTGGTGTTCTGCACCTAACTCCAAGGTGGGTGGGGGCAGGGGGTGGAGGTGCTTGTTGTGGTGGTGGGGGGGGGGGGGGGATGACAAAGAGAGTGGAGGAACTGTATACATACATATATAATATATATAGAGAGAGAGGGAGTGTGTATGTGTGTGAGAGAGAGACAGACAGAGACAGGGAGGGGGGGAGAGAGTGTGTGTGGGGCGGGGGGAGAGAGAGAGTGTGTGTGTGTGTGTGTGTGTTTGTGAGTGTGTGTGTGGGAGGGGGGGGAGAGAGTGGGTGGGGTGGGGTGTGGGCAGGGGGAGGGGGAGGCTGGGGGCTGCGTGTGTGCATATGTGAGAGAGAGAGAGAGAGAGAGAGGCTGGGGGGTCCGTGCACGCATGTGTGTGTCTGTGTGTGTGTGTGTGTGTGTGTGTGTGTGTGTGTGTGTGTGTGAGTGAGTGACTGTGTGT
>OY757546.1:4303509-4363509 GCA_963584105.1 Alviniconcha strummeri
CCTGCTATTCGTTACACACGGCATTGAACTTGGTCATTTTCCAAATAAACCCATTCAGATAGAACCTGTTGAGGCAACCATCCGTGACACTGATATCGCTTTTGACTTAATTGTTTCAGTATTCGAACAATTGAATGCAAATTCTTCTGCTGAAATGTTGTCATATACGATGGGGAACAAATGTTAGAATGAAAACCGCACCTGGTGAGTTACTTTCTGTGTTGACGCTGTTCAGATGAAGTCACTGAAATGTTGAACTTTTTTTGTTTTGTTTTTTGCTAAGACCTTGACTTTGAAAAGAGCAACTTTGATTGCATCAGCCTTCACTGTAAACATGGCCTTGAAAAGAGCAAGTCAGTCTTTTCGCATGACACTCCGGCTCATTATGATGCACGTTTTGCTTACAAAAGCTTCAGAGGTTAAAAACATATTGGACAAGTAGGCACTGAAATGATGAACCTTTGCTGTCACCCTGACTGTGAAAACAGCAACCCAGTCTCAGTTCTTCCACCCCCTCACCCCGCTCCCGCCTGCCCACAATAACTTCGTTAAAGGAGGTATAATAATTATGCGAAATTGAGATGGAAAGAAGACGAAGAAGAAGAAGAAGACGAACATGAAGAAAATACAGTGGCTACTTTTAGGAAAACACTGGATCTACTAGCACTAGTCTCAGTCACAAATCTCTTTAATGACTACATGCATGGCCTAACCCTCAGGTATGTGGGTGATCGATTTCGTTCCAAATGATTATAATTATAGTCCGTTTTGCACAGGAATTATTACCGGAACAGTAATTCATTCATACATTTCTTTCTGTGCGTGCGTGCGCGCCGGCGTGCGTGCTTATGTGCGTGAGTGCGTGTGCGTGCGTGCGTGCTTGCGTGCGTACATGTATGTGCAAAAACTCAAAACAACGCGGAGTATGCCGTATATTGTAAGCAACGGAAAAGGAGAGAGAGAGAGAGAGAGAGAGAGAGAGAGAGAGAGAGAGAGAGAGAGAGAGAGAGAGAGAGAGAGAGAGAGAGACAGACAGACAGACAGACAGACAGACAGACAGACACAGACAGACAGACAGACAGACAGACAGACAGAGACAGAGAGAAACAGAGACAGAGACACACACTAACACACAAACACACACACAACCACACACACACACACACACGCACGCACGCACGTATACACATGCACGTGCGCGCGCGCGCGGACACACACACACACACACACACACACACACACACACACACACACGCGCGCGCGCGCGCTCGGATAGTGCCTAACTTCTGAAACTTTCAGCACGAGATATGTGATCGAAGGCGCGAATGTGGTTGTCGCCAAAGTGTTTCTGTAAACACGCTTGTGAAACAGGCTACTAGACCCACCACATGTCGGTATGCCTTCTTGGTTCGCTCAGCTTTATTTTGCCCTCGTGCTCCTCCAACGTAAAATGATGTGTCACATGTAAATCAGTACCGTCAGTTCTCTAGATTACAACTTCGATATCCCCGTGGAAAAGTTCAAAATAGTATAAATCTAAAACTGACAAAACGAGGCCCAGAGCGCTCGTGCAGAATCAACTCACAAGGGAGTTAATTAATGCTCGAAATACGTAACACAAGGTCTTTGCTGTTGTACTTGCGTTACGCATTTCGAGCGCTGATTAACTCCCTTGTGTGTTCAAAATAGTATAATTATTTTTGTCATGTGGGCAGTTGTTGATTTAAACCATATAAAATATCACTTCATTCACTGACCGATGCAGCTTTGGTTGTGAAAACTGGACCGATCTAGCCGACTGCAACGGACTGCCCACCGCCAGTTCACCCTTTTACAAACCGCAATGAAAACTACGGTGACGTTTGAACGTGAAAAAAAAAAAAAAAAAAAAAAAAGAGAAAAAAAAAGACCGACCCACTCACGTATGTTTTTCTGTCGAATTAGGTCTAGATTGTTATAAAACTCGACGTTTCAAAGTCGACAAAACACAGGCTCTGTGCGCGCTGTCATAATTATGTCGCCTGGCAGTCTGCGTCTGTGACGTCATGACACAAGGCCGGAATGTGTGTCAGAACTGACTGGCTATTTCGTCATTGGCTAACCTCTTTTTTTTTGGTCTTCTTCCGCTCTTCGTTGGTAAAGAGTAAAACAGCATGGCTGCAGGATCATTAGTTCCGAAAGGATAGCGCCCGAGTCTGTGGTGCACCAGAGAGGTGAACTGTCTGGTTTCCGCAGAATAGCGAGGATAAGGTCATTCAAACAATGAAACGCGCATGCCCTGCTGAGTTGCGGCTGCGAAAATACATGCACTAGCTGCGACCCACGTCACTCGGTGTGTGAGAAAAACAGTGTACCGTGTATACCAGATATCAGAGAGAGCGAGGGAGAGAGAGACAGAGAGAGAGAGAGAGAGGGCGGGGTGAAGGGGGAGGAGAGAGTGGAGGGGGGTGGGGGTCTGTTACTCTCTCTGCGATTGCATGGAACAGCATGGTATTACGTGACGCCGCCGGGCCGCGTTTACCACTTCTACGTCACGAAGGGGTATTGGAGTGGATCTTACTTGATTCTGGACTTACTGTGGGTGCGCGCTCGAGCGCCGCGTTTGTACGTGTCGGTGCATGTGCGTGTGTACGTGCGTACTTGAGCATGTGTGTGTGTGTTGGGGGGGGGGGGGGTGAGGGGGTGCATGGGCGCATGTGTGTGTGTGTGTGTGTGTGTGTGTGTGTGTGTGTGTGTGTGTGTGTGTGTGTGTGTGTGTGTGAGAGAGAGAGAGAGAGAGAGAGAGAGAGAGAGAGAGAGAGAGAGAGAGAGAGAGAGAGAGAGAGAGAGAGAGAGAGAGAGAGAGACAGACAGACAGACAGACAGACAGACAGACAGACAGACAGACAGACAGACAGACAGACAGACAGACAGAGAGAAAGAGCGACAGAGACAAAGACTGACAGAGAGACATGAGCGGGTGCGGCATCCCCGCCAACTTCCACTGTTGCTGTACGTGCAAATGTCCGCACACCGTGCAGTCTGCACGGTTACACCGCATGCATACATCTGTGTGTCTGTGCGCGCACACACGTGCCAACCTGTATGGACAGCCGCAGAAGTAGTTCAGTTACAGCACCGGCCATTTTCTTGTGCAAGAAGAAGTAACAGCCATATTATACTCCATATTACACTCACCGTCCGCGTACCTGTTTAGGCATAAACTGAATAAAGCAGGGTCTGAAGGCTAGCATTTTCCCAGCTCCGCATCTGAATCTAAAACCAGTCAGTCACTCCGACCTCAGACAGAAGCAGCCACAGCAGTTCAGTTACGGCACCATTTTCTTGTGCAAGAAGAACGGTAACAGCCATATGCTCACCGCGTACCTTTTTAGGTATAATCTAAATAAAGCAGGGTTTGAGGGCTAGCATTTTGCCAGCTCTGCATCTGAATCTAAAACAAGTCAGTCACTCCAGCCTCAACACGTCAGCCTCAGGGATTTTTCCTAGGCTGTTTTTGTGGTCATTAGCAACAGGAAATGAAAGAGGATGTAATGTAATGTAAAAAGTTTTTGTAAGGCTCTTACACCTAACGTGAGCCCGAAGCGCACGATACAAAAACAATGAGGTCAACAAAATATATATATATACACAACCTACATTTCACTACATTTTATTGAATATGAAGGATGTTTCACTTCTCAGTCCCCTCTATCTCAGTGATGACATTGAGTTCACGCAGAGCTCGGAGAATTCCATTATAAACCGTCCCATTTAAACATTATTCCTCACTGGCATTTTAGTTCATGATTTTATCAGAAACACCGGTCTTGCTTCATCTTTTCGGGTCAGTCATCCCGGCAACCTTCATTTCTCGTCTCCGAGAACCGACTCCACTGACTCGTGATCGGAAGGTCGTGGTTCGATCCTCGGGACTGAGGGAAAGCAGAAGTTTTTTCTCTTCAGGGTCAACTCTCTGTGATTGTATTTCGGTGTCCGCTGTCCCCCCCCCCCCCCCTCCCCCTCCCCAATCGTGTTACCGTATTAGCGCGTAAAAGATCCAGGTCAATCAATCTGCGAAAAGTCCAGGTTGTAGATTACAGCTAAATACGCATACACTGTCGAAGAGGGCACACTATGCTGTCTGGGCACAGCGTGGTAACCCCTCAGGGAAACGACCTCACACGCAACTCGCCAAGGAATGCTCGTCCACAGTCGTCTGACATCGCTGATCGAGCCGCTATGGCCCAGAAAGTCACATTGTGTGCGCGAGCTGATCTCCACTTACAAAACAACAATGAATATCGCGAACACACGCACGCACGCACGCACGCACGCACACACACACACACACACACACACACACACACACACACACACACACACACACACACACACACACACACACACATTCAGCGCCACGAGGACTGTCAGTTGCACAGACGCCGCTTTTGTCGTTTGCGTATTTCCCCCTCTCGTAACGTAACCTATTAACTGCGCGTGGAAGACGGTGATGATGCGGGGCTTGAAGTCCTCGAATGTCGGGTTGATATGGAAGAAGAAATAATTCTGACCCTTTCGTACGGCCTCGGTGTCTGTCGGTCGGAACCCAGAGACGGGAGCGCGCAGACGGACCGACACAAACAGACCAACACGAAGTGTACTCTTTGACTTATCATCCGGGTCACGCTTCTGTCTAGTCAGCGGATTTTTTTTCTCCCCCACACCCCCTCTCCCAACCTTCCCCCCAACCCCCTGCCGTCACTCTTTTGTATTGAGTAAAAAAAAATGTTGTTTTTTGTTTTGTTTTTTTGTGCAAAGTTTCCGTCGGGGACCGCCTGATCTCGTTATCAGTGTCAACGGTTCGTCTAAAGAACAGGCGATTGTCATTAGAATGAAAAATTGGTTAGTTAGCTACTTCAAAAACAAAAACAAAAAACAAAACAAAACAAAAACTGAATCTTAATGGTGTCCTGCCGTGGTCAATCGCACAGGAAGAACGAACGTCGCCTTAAGTCATTTCACGTTTAATCTCTTCTGGTATCTGTCTATCTAGTCAAATAGGTCTACAAACTCGAGTCCAAACACAAAATGCATAGTACACGGTTCAGTTCAGTTGAAGATGGTCTCTATGCGCTCGGAAAAGCTCATATAATTTATGCGCCCCACCACGTCTCTGGAAGTTTCCCCACCGTTGCCTTTGAAGCAGTTCCAATGTTCGTCGGATTAGTGATGGCCCTCTCTCGTCCTTTCAAGGAACATCGTCGAGCGCTTCCGGCTGTGTCCACACCTCTCTCCTCCGGGCGATCTCATGTGTGTGTATGAATGGCAGTAGTAGTAGTAGTAGTAGTAGTAGTAGTAGTAGTAGCAGTAATAGTAGTAGCAGCAGGAGCAGCAGCAGGAGCAGGAGCAGGAGCAGCAGTAGCACTAGTAGAAAGACACTGAATGGTTGAGACCGCGTTTTTACTCGAAGTTTCAGAGCCAAGCACTAGTAGAAAGACACTGAATGGATGAGACCGTGTTTTTGCTCGAAGTTGCAGAGCCAAGCACTAGTAGAAAGACACTGAATGGATGAGACCGTGTTTTTGCTCGAAGTTTCAGAGCCAAGCACTAGTAGAAAGACACTGAATGGATGAGACCGTGTTTTTGCTCGAAGTTGCAGAGCCGCTTTTGGAAGCCGTTGACTGATTCAATTCTGCTCAGTGTAAGATCAGACCACACTGGAGGTCTTTGGTTTAAACAGTTTTATTAATGAAAGCATACCGGCAAGAGACGATAACAGACTAGAGCTATGAGCTGTTTTAAATTTCGAGCGCCTGTTCACGCATGCAAGGCAGCAATGAGCGGTCGGTAAGGGGGTCTAACGGTTTGGGTTCAGTTTCATGTCTGTTAGCTTTCACTTGCGCCTGTGGCATAACGACGTGATCAGTCGCACGTGCGCACGCACGACTCACACACACACACACACACACACACACACACACACACACACACACACACACACACACACACACACACACACACACACACACTCACTCACTCACTCTCTCTCTCACACACACACACACACACACACACACACACACACACACACACACACACTCACTCACTCACTCTGTCACTGTCACACACACACACACACACACACACACACACACACACACACACACACACACACACACACACACACACAGTATTTCCGGCTAAATCACGAGCGTCTGCCCGTGAAGTGATGAGCCTGTCAGACGTATGTACAGTCGCAGTTTGGGATTTTCACGTCCCGTCTGCCGTACTGGGTCACCTCAGCAATGAACTGAACTTGCTAGACGTAGGAACTAAGAATGAATATGTCACTCGTACCTTGAACAAGGAATGAATCTGTCACCCGTATGAACTAGGACTGTGAAGTGAATGGGCCTGTCAGTCGGCGTATGAACCGGACTAGAACAGTGAATCAGTCAATCGCATGAACACGAACTGAATGACTGAATCTGCCGCACACGGACAAAGCTGTCAACGGCATTTAAAACTAATCGTCTGTCAGCCTAATCAACCAACAATCTGAGTTAATAAATGCTCGAAAGACGTTACTACATGAACACAAGAAAGACCCGAATCGCCTGCGTAACTCTCACCTCGCACGCGAGTAAACACATCGTACATGAACTCCACCAAAAGTACATCCTCCAAAAAGGGTGCCACCCTAAAATATATGAAATATACCCTCCATTTCAGGTACACTCGGTGACGTTGGTGTGTGACGGATCGAACACAGTTCCTTGATCTCGAAACCGGTTCAGCACCATAAACACACATAAATATTATTTATACACATATAAATTTACATGCTGGCCTCAGAGGGAACCGTTTCAATCTGAGACAGAACGTGGTCCAGAGCGCTCGTGTGGTTTCAACAAGCAAGGGAGTTAATAAGCGCTCGAAAGACGTCACAGGAACATAGCAAAGACCCGGATCACCTAGGCGATGTGCCGAACAGCTTCACCCGACGTGCAAGTGATATACAAGGTACATAAACTAAATATTCATTAGCCAGCCAACGAGTTTAGAGGAGATGATCGACTCTGTCAGCCGCATTAATTAGGATAATGATTCTGTCAGGCGTATTAAATTGGATAACGAATCTGCCAGCAGTAATAAAATTTAATAGGATAGGCGTAACGTGTTCATCCGTCGTGTGAACTGACTGTGACACTGACTTCCGCTGTGTGCAAGCAACATGAACAAGGTTAGTGAATCTGCCAGCCGCATCGCTAGACAAATAAATGCACGTCAGCCAAATGAATCACGATAATGAAACTTGTTAGCTGCGTATATATCTACTGGTAAGATGAAATGAATCTGTCACCCGCTTGAACTGGGATAGTAAATCCGCCGGCTGTACATGATCTGCCAGGTTTATCAAGGTTAAATGAATACGTTAGTCGGCTATGTGAACTAAAATAGTGAACAAATCTACTAATTAGCTGTAGCCTAGCTATGAGCTATGTCATACGATAGCTTTAACCCCTTCACTGCCCCAGCAGGTAGTATTTCCGGGCTGAAAGATGCACGCACGCACCTGCAAACGGTATATTTTCTGGTCATGTAGCACATCTACTTTCAGTGCTATGCATTTTGATGAAAATCCTTTCACATGCCGGTGCAACAATGGAAGCAAAAAGGCTGAAGGGTTTCAAATTTGGCACTTCTGTTGGTCGTTTTCAAGCGACATCATGACAGTGAAAGGGTTAAAATCTACAATATACTGAGCCGAATCACGAATGAGGTCAAGACGCTACAAATACGTGTGTAAAACCATGGAATAATAGTAACTGTAATAAAAATGAACAGTTCTGTCGAATCGCATTTCAAACGGGGGGAAGGGGGGGGGGGGGGGGGATGCAACCTTCGTTTTTTGCTCACGCTCTCGTGGTGGCCTTGAAAATGGGGGTCATGGTTAAGGACTGTAAAGGTAGATAGAGGTCACGCTGATCGTCAAGAAGTTTCAAAGACCTCGCACAACCCGTTGCTTACAACACCCAGAACACCGTCAAAAATCCTCATGATCCCCCTCGACCCGAAAATGAAAAAATAAATCAGAGAGAGAGAGAACATCATGGTATAGCTTGCCTCAAGATAGCGGAGAGACCTTTGAAACAAGCACTGAACGTCGCGCTAGTCTGTACATGGGCTTCGGCCTTTCAGTGACACAATGACCTGGTGACCAGGCACTTCAACAGTGAAGGAATTTATATTATCTGCGGTTCTCTCGGCCGATCGTTGAGATCAAGGTGCTCCTAAGTCTGAGGGTTTTGATAACAGATCGGTGTCAGTATTTCACAGTGCGTTGAAATGTGCTTAGATCGTGGCGGAGTCGTGCTGACCCAAAAGAAGAAAAGGTAGGTCGTATTGCTTAATGTCCTCATATGTCGGTTGACATATTAGGGACAAGCTGACACCAATGCCGAAGCATGGTTCAGTATAGCTTTACGTCCAAGGAAGCCAGCAGGCTCGTTAGGACGGACAGCCCAGGACGGCCACCTCGACTCTCACACAGCTCCTGAACTATGTCTGTGAAGAAGAAAACGAAAGAGAAAAGAAGAAGATAAAAGTGTTTTGGTTCCATTATTGCAGCCTCTCTCTCTCTCTCTCTCTCTCTCTCTCTCTCTCTCTCTCTCACACACACACACACACACACACACACACACACACACACACACACACACACACACACACACACACACACACACACACACACACACACACACACTGCTAACGTTAAGAGCAGTGCCAGTGGGCACGCTGCAGCAGCTTGGAAGTAACTATTAGCGCACTACAAATCATTATCATCATCAAGCGCGCGCATTAATGTATATACGAGGAATGCACACACACACACACACACACACACACACACACACACACACACACACACACACACACACACACACACAAACTGTACATGCATGCATGCATTCATGCGCGTATGTAATACACTGACTGTCATGCACGTGCCAGATCCAACATTTTCCACTGGTGCAGATTCGGCCAGTATTCTGACAGCACCAAGTTCCAAAACGCGCTACTGAACCGAAAAGCAGTTGGTCTAGTACGTTCTCAAAAAATCTTGGCCGGTCATCCGGAAGTGAGCGGTGCAGGAGGTCTTGGCAATTGAATCTGTCGTGTAGATTTTACGCTTGGATTAATTCCCATTCTGAATGGGAATCAAGCCTAGAATAGTATGTGTCAGTTCAGCATCCACCTTCCAAGACTCCTGTGTAAGCACTGTCCCCGCTGGACATGCCGGAGTCGAGGTAAACGACCGAGCAGACAGACAAAGCAGCCATCACAAGTAGCTCGCGTCTCGGAAGATCTGAAGTGTTGAGGAGCTCGAGACACTGCCTGCGGGCACAAAACCTCCAAGGACATCACGCCCTGGAATGCCCGGAGGAGACCGAGTGGTGTAGAAAGAGGAAGCGCTCGACGGTCTCCCTTGAACGGGCGAGACAGAGGGTCATCGTCAATCAGACACGGGAACTACTGCCAAAGGCAACGTTGGGGAAACTTCAGAGATACGGGGTGGAATGCATGTGGGCCGGGTTTTCTGAGCGCACCGGCAGATGGTAATTTTATACCACCTTAAATTGAACCGAACTGTTGCTTTTAGACTAGTTTAACTTTAACGTGGTGTTGCCTAAGAGGTACTAAAGAGGTACTGGCGGGGACCGAGATCCCGCTGGGGAGGTAGGACTAGGAGGAGGGGAACTACACCTAACACTGCACTATCACTGCCAGAATGATTCTGCATTTAGATGGGCAACGGTGGAGTCACTTTAGTACGTGTCACAAGACAATGTCCACTAAAACCGGCCATAAACTTTACTGCGGCATTTGTGAGCTGGCTCAGAACCCCTTTACCGACGTGGTGCTCTGCCGCACACAACTGATTAGCAGAGTTTACAACTGTGCACAGCGGCAGCCATCTTGTTTTCTGCCTCCGCCCCCTCCCCCCCTGTTTTGTTGTTGTTGTTTGTTTTTTTGTGTCGAGAGCCTTTTTGAGCTTTAAAAACGTCTCAGCCACCTATCTTTACAATTCTACTTACTTAACACTATATTTGAGCGGAACCCTCTAGCTGTTCTTAAACTTTAGGAACTAGAGCGGATCTCCCGGCCACTCCGAACTCACGTTGAGAGACTGGAATGGCTTCCCCTGGGAGATGGCGACCGCAGCTCCGTCTCTTGATACCTTTGTCACAAGGGGGTCAGTTAACCTCCACCTCTGACATTAAAAACCAACGATCTGTCTCCACCTCTGAATATTTATTAAAAAACAAAACAAAAAACAAAAAACGTGAACATCACCCGCCAGACTCTCTCTCATTTCGAGCGGCAAGCCCCATAAACACTGCTTGTCTACCGTACGAGTGTATGATGGCAAAAGAAGAGGAAGAAAAATAGCCTTCTCATAAATATACTGTATTTGTCCAGCTGACAGAGGAGATGAAACTAAATGCGGCGGCTTGCAACCAAAAGAAAAGCGGAAAAAAGGCTTTCAAGATTTGGAAGGCCTATTGTCAACCGGCTCAGAGCTAGTGGAAGGAGCTGACTTAGAACTATCATCACGACTACGTAAAAAAGAGAGAGAGAAAAAAAAAGTCAGAAATTGTCTGCGTTGTCTTTTGCGACATTAAGCCGAGCTGCGAAATGTAGTCGGTTCCATCAGACAAAAATACAAATAAACGGCGGGAAACTAGTAATGGCCGAACTGAACTGACCTAGTGAACTACCACTGACCTCGTCCGAACTGAATCACCCACCGCTGTCAACGTTTGTATGTTCTAACAACCGACTTCACATCCCGATATCAGTCAGAGGGACAGAGAATGAGTGAGACTGCTTAAAGATTTGAATTAATGAAACGCCTTCTGTGATACAGATCTGGCCTTTTGTTTTGTTTTTGCGTATAGTAAACGCGTCAGAGGGGTTTATTATGGGTAACTATTAAAACTGATAACGTTTTTTGGGGGGGGCATGGATGGCATTTGCGATCCTTGGTTGTTTCAGATTTCCCTGTCACTTAAGCGGACGGAAATAACAACAACAAAATGATGCCTATGTTTTTTGTTTTTTGTTTTTTACGTACTGTTATATTTGATGAGAGAGAGAGGGGTGGGAAGAGAGAACCGTCATTCACGCAATCACCAGATGGCAGACCATGACTGACAAACCCAATCATCTGCCAGCTAACACACTAGTTTCAATATTTGCTCACTTGAGTTTATAACCGGGTACTCTGCCAAGGCCTGTGTTTGAGTCAGGTATAACAGTTTCTCAATGTCACGATGTGATTACTGATGCAACTAGTAGTAAACAGAGAGAGAGTAAGAGAAATCGAACTTGAACTCGAAAACTTTATTTTACAAGGATTGTAGTTTAGGCCTTTCAGTGAAAAACCTGTCTAACAACTAGTCCTTGCTAAGCTACTGATGAATAGATATCAAATTACAGGCATTACAGATAGGCATGAATGAGTCAGAGTGAAACATTATATATGAGAATTTCCACACAAAACAAAGCAAGAGAGAGAGAGAGAGAGAGAGAGAGAGAGAGAGAGAGAGAGAGAGAGAGAGAGAGAGAGAGAGAGACAGAGAGAGAGAGAGACAGACAGACAGACAGACAGACAGACAGACAGACAGACAGAGAGAGAGAGAGAGAGAGAGAGAGAGAGAGAGAGAGAGAGAGAGAGAGAGAGAGAGAGAGAGAGAGAGAGAGAGAGATTTATTATACGACTCTTACGAGGGTAATATGTGCGCTTTTTTACAGCCGTCTGGCAGCAGCCCACTTCGCCCAAACAAGGGACTACTCTAAATCTCATAATTATTACATGTACATGTACATTTAAGATGGCTACGACACACGGCCGGTACACACACAAAATAAATGAAGTTTAGACGTGACTGAAACATGATATGCGACAGGCAGGAATGGGGGTAGATACTCAGGGATGGGGCTTTGAAATCACCATTAGCAAAGGCATTGTCTTGTTGTGGGTAAATATGTCAGTGACTACTGAAATGGAGGGGGGGGGGGGGGGGGGGGAGACAGACACAGAGAGAGATTGATTGATTGATTAAAATGTATTCAGTCTCAAAGGTTGACTCACATATCTGCCGTTGCTACACTACTACTAATAACCAAGACATTCACAGAGAGAGAGAGAGACTGACTCAGTCTGGTGTGAAATGGAAGTAATAAGAATAAAGAGGATTTCATCTAGAGAGAATTTCTACCACACAAGGTGGGAGCACAGGGCGCTTTGACAAAGAGAGAGCCTCGGGGATGACAGACAGAGAGAGAGAGAGAGAGAGAGAGAGAGAGAGAGAGAGAGAGAGAGAGAGAGAGAGAGAGAGAGAGAGAGAGAGAGCTCCACTGCCTTACCTTTCAACATCTAACGAAATGCTATGCGCGAGCTACATTACAGGAATGCTCTGACATCAAGCGGAGGTGCGCGAAGCACCGACATACTGACATATATAGCGGTCCAAACAATACCATCTTCTTATAACATACAACCAGAGTAGCGAAAAGAAAGTGCAAGATTACATTATTCCAACGTACATTTCTTTGCAAACTACTTGCGCTGTGTACCTTTGAGTTTGTATGATCCGCGTAACCCGAAAACCTTCTTTTAGGGGAAGCCCCACGGTATGTCAATGAAGTGTTGTGTTGAGGGCTTCGCGACACGAGACCGTCATGACATCATTGATCATAGCGCTCATTGGCCATTCACAGACCTGGTTTATATTTTCAACCAATCAACATCGAACGGCTTTTCTCAACCTCGCAACTCGCGACCAATGTATTCATAAGCCTTCAGACGTTCGCCAGACACTGTGCTACCAACATGACCTTCCGCACTATGAAATGAAACTCGGTCACTTACTGAAGCAGACGAATGATTCCAGAGAAGCAGAGGCCGTACCCGGAATGGATGCAATCTTTACATGTCAGTGGATTAAAGTGATTACACATTTATAGCTAAAACAGATGTGAAACAGGTATGTCGGCAAGAGATAACAGGATTCCAAGATGGCGTTTGGCCTTTGTGTGTGCTCATTTAGTTGCATCGTAAACAGATGTTACACAACGCTTTTATAGTATAAATGTATATTGCATTAAATCAAAGATGCATTTACTTACGTCAGATGTAGATGTTGAGACGTGACTCTTGATAATGAGATTTTAGGACTGTTTATTTTGTTGACGACGTGTTTGTCACGAGGAGCGTCTGTTAAACCTTTTTTGATTGGCCAAATGCCTTTTCAAGGCCAGGGACAAAAAATAGTTCCAGGAAAATAATGTCGTCTGCAAGATGCGCTTGTGATCGAAGACAAGTTCGCCTTGGCTTCTTCGGCATTCTCGCCCTTCGACTGGGGGCAAGCGTTAACATTAGATGGCATAAATAGACTCAGATGTCGTTGTCATTTTTTTCTGTTGGACGTATCACATTTTTGTCTGTCATGTTTGGCCTTGTGCAGATTTATTTATGTGACCGAGTGACCAAGAACCGAAGCAGGAAATTACTGGTCAAGTGTCTGCGCTTGCGACTTATCATTGGGGAGACGACAGAACACTGTGTTCTTTTTTGTTTCGTTTTTAACGAATCAGTATGCACTGTTCTCGAAAAACACCTTAGTGGAGATTTCAAGTTATTAGATGCAAGTATTCATTGTCTCACCATTTTGTGGCTAAAATGGCATTTTTTGATAAACTGTTCTGTTTATTTTCTAGCATTCATTTCCAAACTGCCTTGCAGTACAATCAGCAGTGAATTTCCACACTTCCAGACAGAAGACTAGTTGACCTTTTTGATGAAGGTGAAAATTTGCCTTCCCCACAAAGAGAGAGCCAATTTTGAAATGCATGGTAGCTTTGCAACTACTGTTCTTTTACTTACAGCGTGTTGGCAATAGTGGTAAGATTCAGTGAAACACATCATGCAGGAGGGCACACAATGCTTGCTGCAAGATTTTTCTAAGCTTGCAGAATTATATTTCTACTCAGGAGGCTTGTTGAAAGTGTGCAGAGGCTGTTTAAGCAAAAGTAAGGTACTTGATAATCATTTTTAGATTGTTTGATCATTTTGTGTTGCAGATTTAAGACGATGACTTCACTCAATGAAGAAGAAAAGCAGTTGTTTGAAACTCTGTTGAATCAGGCAGATGCAGTGGCACCCGCAACTGACAAAACACAACATTCTGCTCGTGATAGTAATTTGGGTAAGGTCCAGTTAATAAACTATAAATTAATTTATTCATTCCCACTCACTCCAGTCTCTGTGTTTCTCGCCATCTTTTTCTTTCTTTTGTTATTGTCAATCATATCATTATATATATATACCCAGTGTTCATGTTCATCATACTATATAACTATGCATAGAGACATATATCTATACCTGATTTGCTGCTCAAGTCTAATTTCAAATGTAAAGTTTACAAACCAACCCGCCAGCTATGCTCTTCTTCTTGCACAGTTTGCATTCATTGTCCTCCTTCTTATTTAAAATGTTAATGCATTATTGAGCCGGAACAGAACATGGCAACACAAGACTGAGGTTGACCAGTGATTTAACATAAGACTAAGAGCTGGGATGTTCTGACTGATGAAACAGGCAACTATCAGTTGTGAAATTTTTTACACCTGCTTAAGACTGTGACTATAAGTATAACTGTAGTATTAGAAAGGCTTAGACATGTATATAAAACTTGAAAGGTGGAAGGCAGCAACAGCAGCAGACTATCACAGTATCAGTGTATCATTGTCACTGGCACAAATGGACATAGAATTTGCACCAAAAAAGGCAAATTGGACTTGTGAACCACATGAGGATTCATAACAGTTGTGATGTGCAGCATTTTCATTACTATTGGAATCAATGGAGTGCTTCAGTTGGCAATTCTTTTTTCCATTGGGAGCATTACATTAGCCACATATACATTCATTTTATTCTGATTAATGATCTCTCTTTCCATGCTACCGGCCATTACTATACTTTGTAGTGTGTGTTTTTAGGAAAGGGTGGACATAGGATATTTCAGTTTAGCATGCACAGTGATCTAGGGCAGTAGGTGTGTAATGTACACATGACGGTGATACAGGCACTAATGAGCTTGGACAATTGTTGACTCACGTGAACTAAAAAAATGGACAAAAGTTAGCCTTTCATATCCAGGAGTTAAACTAGGGCTTCCTACTCCTAGTCCTACAGCTGGATGGCATAGGTGGTTGTCGTGACCCACACACTTTAGAATTATGAGGGGGTCATCTTTACATAAGATTTTACTTTTTTAGGTCATATTAATTATTGTTCAAATGTACGTAGGTTGCAAAATGGAAAGTTAAAGTTAGACTTATCAATTGATCATTGATGTTTGCCCTCACAGTCGCATGCACACAATTGAGAAGAGACTCAGAGAGGCAGGGTTCATGTTAAATGGTAATTTCCAGGGTTTTACTGGATAAGAACAGCATATAACAGAAAGAAAATTTGCTGTCAATCAGATGTACAGGCTGTTATTTTGTGTGACTGGTTTTCAGACGTATAAAGCATGCAGCGTAGAGGAGGTGCGTGTGGCACTTGTGCACGCGTGTGTGAATGTGTGTAAAACTGTAGGTGTGTATGTGCATGTGTATGTTCAAGATGGGGGAGTCGGGTGTTTGCTAGCCTACAGCTGTAGCAGTAGTATGGACGGCTGTGTATCTGAGCTGTTATGTTGATTATCTGACCTGTTTCTGTGAACCACTTTTGCCACCGTATAGCTGTGACACCATTTTGAAAAATGTCTAGCATGATCACTGGAGAGATAGAGCTTTGGCACACACAGCAGTTCATTTATAGAAGCTTCACTGAACCTGTGTCACAGCAGATGCAACATTTCATCCTGTTAACATTGTTGTTTGTTGACTTGTTGACTAGATCTTCAGCCGGGGAAACTTGTCTCCAGGCCTTATTATGCAAACAGTTGCAAACCTTCTTTTTGATGACAATTTAACATCTTCAGTTATTCTTTAGACTACTTCTGCAAGTTCTAGTTCATTGCTAATTAATGCTATTCCTTGACTTGAGTCTTCATGCTTCGTTGTCCAAGCCATGCTGGAAGTGACCTGTCTTGTTGCAAAATGCTGGCAGATTTGAAAGTGAAGCATTGGGAGGCCTTTTAAAAATTCCATTGTTATTATTACTGTTTCAGACTTGCGTTGTGCATAAACCAGAGTGCTGAGTAAATGTTTTATTTCTTGTGACAGCTGCAGTTTATTTCATGTCAGGGTCACAAAACATGCACATAGCTGTCTTGAACAAATTTGTAGTGTCATTTGTAATTGTTGTGCTCCCCTCCCCCCTGCACCCTCCCAGCAAGACAACAACAAGAACAGTCAGATACTTCAGACCTTGGGCTTGAAAAAAATGTAACCTGTGAATGTGATCAGTCTGAAGCATTGATGATTGCAAACATTGAATAACTGGCCAGTTTGAACAGAAATTTGAATGATAACACTGATATTGTTGATAATGATATGCCCTCTGCAAGCTAAACATTGACATATAATCCCCTCTGCAGGCTAATGTCTTAGTACTGTTACCTTGAACAATTACAGAAGTAGCATGGTGGCAAAATAAACCATTGTCGTCAGAGAAAAAAGAAATTGCCTACTGGCCTGAAGGTGGAAATTATCAAGAACAAAAAGCATTGTTATGTTGACACTGATGACAGCTACATGATTTAACATATGAACATGTAATTGTTGCAGATTTTCACAGTGCTGATGACCATGACTTCAGATTCTTGGACCAGTACATCAACAGTGGGATTAGCGAGGCTGAGGCCATGCAGTTTGAACAACAGGCTTCCACATCTGCCTTTGCTGGCCAACAGTCTAGGCAACAGTTCCAACAGACTTCAGAGTCACACCAATCTGGTTCAACAGGATCAAACTTCCAGGGCCAAGGATCATCGGCATTTGCCAACCAACAGGCTGGATTTAGCAGGGTAGCCACAGTGCAGAACCCTGTCCAGATGGAACAGTCATCCACAACAGGGTTTCAAGGCCAGGGACATGGTTACCCACAGATTCAACCTACTCCAGCACAGTCTTCACAGTTGAACATAAGCAGTGCAGAGGGATTCCAGAACCAGCCAACAGGATTTCAGCAGGAATACCCAGTGCCAGGAGCCTCGTCTCAAAGTGGACAGCTGGATCAACCTGGATCTGTGTCATCTGGATATGCTAATCAGTCTCAAGGGTTCCCCCAACAGTATTCCATGGAATCACCTCCCGCTGCTCAAGGTGAACTGGGTGGCCATGCTGGTAATTCTTTTCAGACGCAGGGTGTGTCCTACCAGCCCCAGGCCCATCAACAGTGTGGTGATTCCTCCTCCGGGCATGTACAGGCGAAGCAACAGCAAGCCAGCCAGCATGACAGTGCATACCCCAACAGCTCAGCTGGCAGCAGTAAAGAACAAGCTAGTCTCTCATCAGCAGTGTATCACAATCAAAGCACAGACTATCAGAATCAGCAGACGTTTCACAGTGATTATGCTGCAAATAACGGCACAAACAATCCTTTGCAAGCCATTGGGCAGCCCACTGGGTTCCAGCAACAGTATCCAAGTAGCATGGGATCTCAGCCTGGCATTGAGCAGAGGGATTTCAGCCAGCAGCAAGCCATGCAGGACTTCACAAACCCAGTGACTGGCTTTCAGCAACAACAACAGCAGCAGCAGCCAGCACCGACGCCAGCACAACAGCAATCCCCTTTCCAGCAGGGTAATCAGTCTACTGGAAACACTACCACCGAACAGACTTACCAGGCCAGCTCCACTGAGGGAGCACCTCTGTGCTTTTCTAATGACATGTCTGGCTACTCACAGCAGACAGGCCAACAGCAGCAGCAGCAACAACAGCAGCAGCAGCAGCAACAGCAAGGGACCACAGCAGTCAGCGCAGCTGTTGCCAGCCCCAGCGGTCAGCCAGCAGCAGGGAATGTCATGCACCAACAGCATGCACAGTACCAGAATGCCACCCAGTCAACACCGCAGGGAGATCAGGGCAGTGCAGCGGCATTTCAGGGGCAAGTGGCTTACCAGAAACAGCAGTCGTTTCCCAGCCCCGGTGGGAGCCCCAGTCAATCCACACAGCCTGTGCCAGGAAGTCCCACCAGCTATCCCCAGCCTTCACAGGACTATGTACCCCAGCATACCTACCCACCTTCAGGCCAGATGCCAGTTCAAGGGGACCAGAGTGGTGGGGTGAATTTCACAGGACAGGTGGCAGGGTTTTCACCTGGACAGGTGTCTGGTTTTCAAAGAAAGCCATCGTTCCATAGCCCAGTACAGAGCCCTGAGCAACCCCATGTGGATAACTCGGTACCAGGCAGTCCAGCCAACAACTACCAGCAGCAGTCTCCTGGTTTTGCTGTACAGCCCACATATCCTGCGACGGGTCAGTCCATGGGTCAAGGGGATCAGAACACCGGGGGCAGCTTCTCGACACAGACAGCTGGTTACTCGCAGTCAGTGTCCACCCCAGGGGACCAGAATGTTGTTGGCAACTTCCAAGCAAACACAGTCTTTTCTCCAAAGAACACCATCCAGGAGGATCCAAACATTGCAGGTGGTTTTCAGACGCAAGCCTCTCACTCTCAGTACACTCGGCAGTCAGCTTCTGGTCAGAGTGATGCAGGTGCTCAGTCGCAGACAGGTGGATTCCAACAGGCGGCCTTTCAGTCTCATGCACAAGCCACTGCCCCTGCCAGCGTTACCCCCCAACCCTTGCAGGAGGGGTCGGGCCACACCAGTATGGAGGCTGAAGCAGCAGAGTTTTTGCAGAAGACGTTGCAGTCTGTAAACCAGCAGAGCCAAGCAGTTGAACTGGAAGGCGGTTCAGCTGCAGTCCAGTTCCAGCAGATCTCAGCATCCCAGACTCCAACCCAGAGGGACCAACCCATGGAAACACAGCAGTCACCTTATTTGGCAGGAACAGGGTCTGGCACAGCAGGTTTCCAAAACCAGTCTCAAGCGCCAGTGCAGAAAGCCATGTTTCATGAACCTGCGGCGCAAGTGGGTCAAACACCTGGTGGACCTGGGAGTGGTTTTCTGAACCAGACCCTTCCTTTCCAAGGACAGGCCAGTGGTTTTCAGGCTGGAGCTTCCATGCCTTCTCGGTCCCTTCCTTCGGCAATTGAAGGTATCATATCCGGTTCTGCACAGAGTCAGAACGCTTCTTTTGCTGATGACAAGCTGGGTGAGGCTGGTTACACAAATCAAACTCCAGGAGCTTTTGGCCATCAGACACTGTTTTCTTCTGGCCAGAACACAAATAAGTCATATTCCTTGACTACATCTGTTCCTTCTGTTGTGACTGATGTTCAGACTGTGGCCAGCGCTCCAGGAACAAGCCAGTTTAACCAAACAGTTGGGAATGCATCTAATTTTAACCAGTTTCCCAATGGTGTTGCACCTGCATTTAGTCATAATGGTCTGCAGCAGCAACAACAGCAGCAGCAACAACAACAACAGCAGCAGCAGCAACAGTTTCAACAGCCAATGCAGCAGGATGCCTTTCCTAGTCAGCCTCAAGGTGGCAATTTGTCAGTAGTGCAAAACACCAGTTCTCATGCCCTGTCTTTGATGACAGAGGGCTCACAGGCAGTACACTTCCAGGATGTCTGCTCATCCGCTCAACCAACAGTGGTCAATCAGACTAGCCCAGCTGCAGTGTTAGATGGTCAGCTGTTTGGAACAGGACAGCCGTTTCATGCCCAGCAAGCAGTGGCAAATGCAGGATCACAAGGAATGCAGAATCTGTCTGGACAAGCATCCAATACAGCAGCCCCCCAAACCAGCACCTTTCAGAATCAGATGCCATTTAGTCAGCAGGCTGTGGCTGATCCCACCTCAAACTTGCCAGGGTCCACATTGGGTCAGAATGTGGGAAAGTCTCCTGCTGCATCACTGCAAGATTCTGATCAAACAAACACAGCACTCACATTGCTTTCTTCCGTGCTGCAGCAGATCCAAGCCATCCTGCCCAAAGCAAATGAGCAGCAGCAGACTGCCACCAACGCTGCCCAGTCTGCTTCAACAGGGGCAGTGAGTAACAGCCCTGAGGCCTTGGCCAAGCTGCTGCAGTCTCAGAACAGTGCTCAGCAAGTTCTGCAGCTGCTTCAGCAGCAGTCATGTACTCCGTTACAGCAGCTGGGAAGTCGGGCTTCCCAGCAGACACAAGGTCAAGTTCCATTTGCCCAGCAGCAACAGCAGCCACAACAACAACAACAACAGCAGCAGCATCAACAGCAACAACCAACCAACTTTTCCGCTGTTCAGCAGCCCAACTTCTTGATACAGCAGTCTAACCAGCAGCAACTATTCCTCGTCCAGCAACAGCAGCAGCTGCAGCAGCAGAAGGAAGCACTGCAGGGCCAAGCACAGATTCACTCATCCATGGTGACCAGTCTGGCCAGCAGTTTGGGAAGTCTTGGTGTGACTGTAGGCAGCGATGGACAGATTGTCATTGGTCAGCAGCCTGTAAAGGCACAGCTGGATGCCAGCTCAACCCCTGTGTTGGTCAATAGCGGAGGAGGGTTCTGTGTGCCGTTGGCGGTTACCAATTCCCAGTCGTCGCCTCAGGTGGCTGGTTTGGCACCCGCTACAACTGCCTCGCTTTCTGGTGAGTGTTTTGTTGTTCCCATGGTTCCCCCATTGTATTGTAGGAATATGGAGTGCTTGCTATTATATATCAGTGTATGTATTTATTTATGATTAACTGTCTCAGTCAGTCAACGACTTTGTCACTCTTGTCAGTTTATGAAAGAGATACTATGAATTATTATCTCAGTGTTGAATGTATAATTTAATAACATTGTTATTTTATTAAGCAGCAGAATCTAACCAATTAAAAAGCTTGGTTACATACAATTTACATTGTATCTTGAATAATATTTTACTTTTAGTCTTAAACTCTTATATCTTTGCATTAAACAGGTTTCTTTTTAATTATTTAGTTCAAAGAATGGTGTTCTCTTATGGGATGTTATTTTGATGCTATAGATGCTAAGCTGTAGATCTGCACTCTTTTCCTTTAGAGATTGCATTATAATTTTAAACATTTGATTTATAGATTGTGGTAACTGAACATTATTCTCTGCAAGTTGTAAACTGTGCCAGTTGTGAACTTTATTTTGCTTGTTTGTTTGCATCTGACATTTCAGGCTTGTGGTTTGTTTTGTATCTGACATTTCAAGCTTGTAGTTTGTGCTGTATGAGATAAAGTCTTGGCAAGTCATAAAACCTGTCAGGATACATACGCTGCATGTCCTCCCTTCCCCTCATGCCTCTATGTAAAAAAAAAAAAAAAAAAAAAAGAGGAAAAAAAAAGCACAAAATGAATAGATCAGTCCAAATATTTTTTAAAGGTTGTGATTTTTGCCATTGTTGCATGTTCCTGAACTGTGAGTCAGTGTATGAATCTATGATAGTGTATCTGGAATTGTGCAGGTCAGGCAGGCTTGTCTCAGACTCAGTCGCAGCCAGCGCCGGTCGGGGGATTGCCGGTGGATCTGCAGAACATCAGTGTCAATCTGTTCAGCTCCACTGGTGGTTCATCAGTGTCGAGCATGACCACCCACACCATCAACACCACCCCTACCACTGTCCCCAACATCGGCTCCACCATCTCAAAGAACACTCTGGTCACACCAACATCCTCCTTCACGCAGCCTCTGCCGGTGGCTGGGGTGGGTCTTGGAGTCGGAGCTCCCAGTGGTACAGGGGGGCCTGCATCTTCTGAGACCAGTGCTTTTCCAGTCCCATCCTCAAATCCAGAAATCAGCCATCATCAATCCCCAAATCTCACTCCAAGCGGGGGCATTACCAGCAAAGCCCCAGCCATTGCCAATATTTTCTACCCTGTCAGCACCACCAGTAGTCTGGAGATGGAGAAAGCAATGAAGACTCCTCAGGACAACACGCCTGCTCCTGTTCAAATGGGCAATTTCTTGAATGTTACAACCAGCGGTACTGGAATACTTTTGAATGATTTCAGTATGGTTGTGGGAGATGGAAAACGAGACAGTTCTGGGCTGAAGGTGGGTGGTTTCAACACCCATTCTGCGGTATCTAGTGAAAACGTGTTCAGTGATTTAGCCAAGCAGAATCAGAGCGCAGGGAGAGCAGATACTTCTGAAATGGATGTTAGTGAGTCTGTGGCGGGCACATCCGGTGGTGTCAGACCCATGGACACAACAGACAAGCCCGTGGGAAATCTGACCCCCCGACACTCCTCCAGAAAGACGTCCATGGAGGAGGAACCAGAGCAGAGAGGAGATGCAAACTCAATGCTTAGGAGGATTTTGACAATGAAAGATGAGGACGTCAATGCTCCAAGTTCTAAAGCTGGTTCCCCCACCCCAGAAAGCTCCCCAGTGGAAACACCAGCTGATTTCTTTGCAGATGGTAACACCCAGGCAACACTGATAGAAAAATCTGAACAGCTGAGATTATGTTCTGATGCTCAACAAGACAATGACATGCAGACAGACTTCTGGACTTCTGCTCCTTCCTTCGCAAATGATTCAGTGGAGGAAGCTGTTCCAAGCAAGGTGCAACGTGGGATTGATGACTTGGATGCATCAAGTAAGCAAGTGAGCCTGCCCTCTGTGGAGAAGCTGTTTGATGCAGGTGGTGCTACCTCCAGTTCAGCATTTGTGTTCACTAAGTTTGGCACAGAGGTGCCTGGCATCCTCACCTTTGGCAATTCCACATCAGACAATGTCACTAGTGTCAGTACCAGTGTCACTGAAACAAGGTAGGTTCAGTGTACCGAAGTACACATGTATTTACTATTGCCCTTGTTGCTGAACATACCAAGATGATGGCAGATATCACTGCTGACCCTGACACTAAAGTGACAGACCATTAAATTTCACTTGTCTTGCATTCTTTTTAATAAAAACTTGTTAGTTCTCAATTGTTCAACTGCTCTTCAACTGTCTGTCACCATTTTGTTTTTTCTCTGCTAGGGCATTCAACAACTGTTTTGTTTATTTTATTTTGAAACTTTCAATCAAATTATTGTGTGCACAGGCAGGAAATAAGTTTGAATTTTTCTTTTGAATAGAGTTTTGACACCAAGTTTAAGCTGGATCCATGAAAATCTTACTGAGAATGTGAGATGAAGAGTTGGCTTTGACCAAAGACACTCTTCTAGTCCTACCTGGTTTAAAAACAAACTGTATCCCTGGTTACTGATACATCAAAACACTTTCAGTGATTCATACAGAAAATTCAGTATGTGAGCTGTGCAGCAAGTAGAATAGCTTATAAAATTATAGTCTTATAAATCTACAAGTATACTGCTACCCTGACATTAAAGTAAAGATTATACACAGGAAAATTAAGGCCCTAATCCTAGATTTTACAAATTATTTACAAAATGAGTGTCAGTTACTCAGTAGGAAGATAAGCTGAAGTTTGATTGATTAAATTATACTATTACTAGAACACTTTTTTCTTCTTTTCCCTGTTCCTTAAGGAAACAAAGGAACAGTTTACAAGTGACTCTAGTTTCTCTCCTCCACCCCCCCCCCCCCCCCCCCATATTTTTTTCTTTTTAACTACCCAGCTGTTGATTCAATCAACTACCCAACTGTTGATTCAAAATTCAACATCCGTATGTTATACCTAAGTAATAGTCTAATACATAGGGAGAACAACAGATTGGTATGGTCCAGTAACAGGACAACAGTACACATTAGTACTGCCATGCTGTTCAGTAACATGTCACATGATGGCATTCACCAAATACCACTTTTCCACAGGGCACCTGGTGTAGTATCCAACACCAAGCAAGCAGAGCCCATGAAGATAGGTCCAGTGCCGACCGCATCCATACGCCCCAACGCCCGCAAGCAGAAAGACCCTGGCCTGACATTCCAGTTTCCCAGCAAGGTAGGCGAGTATGAGCTGCGAATATTGGCTCAGCCAGAGGAGCAGCACAGAGCCCGCTACCTGACGGAAGGCAGTCGGGGGGCTGTCAAGGATCGATCCCAGCAAGGCTACCCTGTCATCAAGGTTGGTTTATTCAGCTGTTTGTTCATGCATGCTGTACATGGTGTGTTTTTTGTTTGTTTTTTGTTTTGTTTTTAGTAACTGGCATCCTGAAATCTTGGAATATACTATTTATTTTTAGATTTGTTTATTAGTTAATTATTCATGCATCCCAAGCATGTTTTTTTCAGTAACTGGTCCTGAAATCTTGGAGTATACGTTTTATTTTTAGGTTTGTTTATTTAGTTAGTTATTCATGCATCCCATGCATGTTTTTTTTTTTTTCAGGAACTGATGTAGTACTACTGAAATCTTGGAGTATATTATTTATTTTTAAGTTTGTTTATAATTTAGTTATTTACTCATGCCAATCATTTTTATATATATATATTTTTTTTTTTAGCATCTAGTGTAGTACTCCTGAAATCTTGGAGTATATCTTTCTGTTTATGACTACAGGATATCAACATTAGGTCTGCCTTGTGTATACCATGACATGAAAAATTGAAGTTCATTTTAACCTTCTAGTTCTAGTCACCAGGATTTAAAAAAAAAAAAGTTTTTTTAAACATACCTTTTGTTTTGTCAATAAATAATAATAATGTATTTATTTTTAATAATAAATGGGATTGCGTTTTTCAGCTGATGGGCTACAATGAACCAGCCACCTTGCAAGTATTTATTGGCAGTGAAGTTGGGCGTGTCAAGCCACATGGATTTTACCAGGCGTGTAAAGTGTGTGGCAAGAATTCTACACAATGTACAGAGCGTGAGATTGAAGGCACAAGTGTCATTGAAATTGAAATCTCCCCCATCAATGACATGCAAGTCAAGTAAGTCTGTTCTCCTCTCTCTCCTCCCATAGCATCAAGTGTGAAATTATACCCACCAGTTTTTCACAGTGCGATACATACAATAGTTCAGAAGATTATGATTGTTGATACAACTGTTAATTATTGTCACTTGCTTTGGATAACATTTTATTGAAGTCTGTTTTGTCTGGTTTTCTTGGACATAATATTTTAGGATAGATTAAACAAAAAAGATGTATAGACTAATTATGGTATTTTAAATATGTACAGAATGTACATTTAATTTAGGAAAGAAAGAATACATTTTAGTTTTTGATGATGCTGTTTCACAGTACTAAGTTATTAAGAGTTAATCAGTTGGGGTCCAGTAGTAAGATTTACTGCATAATAGATAATAAAAGAAAAATCCCAAATAAAAGACCACTCTACAATTTAACAACAACAGAAAACACTTCTTCTTCTTTTTTTGAGGGAAATTAAGTTTTGTAGAAATGTGAACAGAAGAGTGAGTTTTCACTCCTAAAACAGGGGTGGTCTTTGGTGTTTAAAAAAAAAAAATGTTTTCTCTGTATTTGTAAGGCTTTTTTTCTTCTTTTCTGTGTGTGTGTGAACAGCACTGTCAGGTGTCATGGTTATTTAATGTCAAAGCTGTGTTTTCCCTTTTGTAAATTTTTGTAATGATCAGATTTTTCAGTTGTTAAACTTAGTGTTACTTGTTAGTCCAGCCAGTAATTGGAAAAATGTTCTATTGGAGAGTCAGGGTCAAACTCTGGGTGACAATAACTGCTGTTAAATTGTAGTCTGTACCTGTTCATACCATTATCCTAAAGCCCGTTCTTAACTGGGCAAATATTTGTTCGCCGAACATACTTCGGACAGTTCGACGAACTATGATTCGTTTCTTAATTGAACTTTTAGTTCACCAAACATGGTTTGGACAGTTCAACGAACTTTACTTCATTCTCAACTGGCTTGTAAAGAGATGCAAGCTTCAGCCTGAAATTGCAGCAGACACACAGCAGACAGCATGATTGAAAATGTAGGCTAAAGTCAAGTCAGGTCATGTCAATATACTTTAATCATCCCTCACAGGGTAATTCATCTAATGACAGTCTCATTCTAGGTTACACTTCCTTCCTAGTTTGATGACTTTGACTAACTTCAAGGTCTACAACGTCAGAACGGTCAAAATGAAATTGGCATTTCCTTGGCGAGTTTTCATCCAGCTGAGCTGAAATTTTGTGATTGTTTCATGCATGGTCATGGGGAAGGTTGTGCTCAAGTTTTAAATTTTTGACACCAGTTTTAGTTTAAAACCTTGACCAATTTTCAGGGTCACAAGATAAATTGGAAGTCAGTGACAGTTACACTTTCCAGTTTTAAATGTTCATGCATGAGCTGAACATTTGCTCCTCTTTCCAAAGGAAACCAGAAAAGGAAATCAACAGGATTTTTGTAAAGTTTGGCCTGCTTTTAAACTGATGATGTGGTAGTTTGGGGATGTGGGGTTTGTTATTGTTTGGATTACATGTGTCAAGAACAACAAGATTAGAAGATTATAGGGTCCCATTTAAGACTTGAGTTTAATGAAAAAATATGTTTTGAAAACAAGATTAATGTGAAGATGTTTTCCAGTATGGACTGTGTTGGCATCCTAAAGCTGAGAAATGCTGATGTTGAAAAGCGCATCGGTCCCACCAAGGCCAAGGCAAAGAAGAAGAATAGCACCAAGGCACGCCTTGTGTTCCGTTGCACCCTGCGCAAACCAGATGGGTCCTTCTTCACACTACAAGTGGCCTCTACTCCAATCCTCTGTAGTAAGTTCTCTTCAGATCTTTGAATAAAATCATTTCTTAGATATATGCCACGAAGGTTTGTCACTAATGTAATAATAATAATTATGGGTACTTAGAGCACCTAACCCCCGCAGGCTCTATGCACTTACACAGTCCATAAAAAGTTAAAGGTACATGTTTTCAGGATTCAGCACATACAACACACACACACACACAACCATTAGTGTTTAACCCTTTCCCTGTCAAAGAATTTGTTCTCCTGGTGCAGTTTCCTTGAAGAACAGCCTCTGACTGTCTGAGAGATACAAAACTTACCAGGATAGTTCATTTTGAAGAAGAAGAAAACCATCTGAAACATGAATGTCATGCCAATATTCTTCCAAGCTCAGCCAAAAAAAGATAAGTTGATTAGCTCTCCATCTCCTTTTTCATCATGTTTCACAGTTTAATTGTTGTTTAAGTGTCATTTTATAGCTTGATAAAGGGGATTATCCTGAAAATTTGCTTTTGTGTTTTGTCCTAATAAATAGCATTCTTTTTTCACCTTTTATGTATTTGGATCTCATTTTGAACAGTTGGCTACGCATGAGATTCTCATGGACAGTGCATAAAAACTGGGGAAGTTCAGACAGCACTTCGTGCATGACATTCCAAAGCATTTTTTGTTACAATAAGAGAAAGGTATAGTTAATCAATTTAAGGGTTGTTTGTTAAGTAAGTTCGTTTATACACATGTATACATTAATTACTATTAAAGTGTTTGGTGCTGTGAGAGTAAGACTGTATAAATAATATACACCAGTCTAAAGGGTTGTTTTGTTCAGTACAGCCAATTGTGCAGTAGGTCTAGAGCAGTGTATCATTCTAAAGGGGCCTTTGTGCAGCAAGAGTAAGGTATATTATTACATAATATGTAGAACTGAAGGCTGAGGCAACTTCTGGCAGCAATTTGTAAGGGAAGGAAATCCACATGTGCACACCCTACGAACAAAAGTAACGCTCTTGTTTTAGCGCAACCTATCGGACAGCCTGAAATCAGCCGCATGAGTCTGTCCGAGCTGTGTGTTAACCAGACCAGCGACATGTTCATCATTGGCAAGAACTTCCTGAAGGGCACACAGATCCTGTTCCAAGAGCTTGGCGCTGATGAAACGGACATCAGGTGGCAGAGCGAAGCTGACATTGAAGTGGAGTATTTTCAACAGGTCAGTGCGGTGGGGGACGGCACTTGCTAGGGCTTTTCTCTGGGACAGAGTATGAATTTGGTTGATATCTCCAACAGTGAAACATCAGCTGATGAATGATGGTGAAGCGTCAGGCACATATTTATCAGACCATTCATGGATACTGGACCATTTTGAATGCAAAAGCTAGTTTTGAGAGTGTGAAAGGCTGGAAATCTTGGTTCTTTGGTTTGGTAGATAATGATTTGGAATGGTCAACCACTGCAAGCTGGGGATCAGATTTTGTACAAGAATCTGATGTAACAAGTGAACATGAAAGGCTTAAAATGGTAAGCTATTCATCGTAGAAGATTGTAGCTGACTAGGAGCGAAAGTCGTCAATGTTGATGCAGATAGCAGTTGCACTGATCAGTTTCATGGCTTAGTGTTGCTGCGCTGAAGTCCAAACTACTTTTTATTATGATACTCGATGTATTTTCATCCTCTGTGTTTGTGTGTGTGTGCACGTGCACACGTGTGTTTGTGTGTGTGTGTGTGTGTCCATCCATGGGCCTGATGAAAGGCAGCGTCATATGCATTATTAGTGCAGTGAATTATTACATCTACTTGCATACAGACAGGCACACATACTAATAAATGCTGTTGATGAAATGTATATGTCGGTGATTCATCTGGATACATCCCATGCATATCATGTGTTTGTTTTTCTGTTTTGGGCGGATATTCAGACTCACCTAATCTGCCGAATCCCCGACTACCCTCGCAAGGACGTGGTCCACCCGGTCCACTGTCAGATCGTGGCTTTGAGTGGTGGTAAAGTGAGCGACCCACAGGACTTTGTTTACAAGCCAGGTCAGTCTCCTCCCCTTGCCTAGGTTCTGCGATTATGTTCCCCGCTCTGGTTCTTGCCGTCTCATAGCCTTGAGGGTACCTCTGTGTAGTCATGCTCCTGTCCATTTTCTCCTAGGATAATACAAAGCTCTTCTTGGGTAATCATTGAAGGGGTAACTTTACCTCTGTACTCACTTTTTTCAAATTCAAATTTCAAAAGAAATCTGATTCTGTTTTTAAACGTGAACACAACAACAACAAAAACAGAGAGAGAAAGCAAGAGAGCTTATTTTTAAAGTGTTTCATGCTTTGAATTCAGATTTTTTTCTTCTTTTTTTGTTCCTGGTCCATTGACATTTTTCACAATAAACCTCAGCTGTAGTGTTTTCTTGTTGGCAAATGAGTCCAGGTTTTGGCCCAACTTTTTTCTGTGCAGCCCTTACAGTAGATGGCTATGTTTGTTCATTAGTTTTAGTTTCCTGTACATGTCGTACCATTATCTGTCCTTTCGTTTGGCTGATCTCAAACCAACACAAACAATAGTTGATTTTGGTGGGACTTTGTTGCCAACATGAAAATGCCAGCTAGGGAAGTAACTGTCATCACCCTCAGGGTTTTGAACGACTCTGTCATTACTGTTGAATAATTTGTGAGCTAGCGATAGATACCATTTAAAGGTAGAAAATGGCATTGATTTGAAGTGTGTAAATGATTATTTTATTTTTTTAAGATTTTTTTTTTAGTAAGATCTATGCGGATTATCTAGAGAACTGTGACATAAGTGAGACAGAGAACTGTCTTCTAACAACAGTATGACAGGCCAGATTTGTCTTTGTTATTGGAGCACATTACCTTCACATCTTGTTTCAAGTTATTTGCAGTAAGAATCGGAAAGAGTGATTTTTTTCCTTGCTTTGGGGCAACAGAGAATGGATAACTTTAATCGTATTAACAGTCTCTCCCTCTCCCTGCTGTTGACTTCAGTTTGGCCAGATTGAATGCCACT
Organism: Alviniconcha strummeri; assembly: GCA_963584105.1. Taxonomy (NCBI): domain Eukaryota; kingdom Metazoa; phylum Mollusca; class Gastropoda; family Provannidae; genus Alviniconcha; species Alviniconcha strummeri. The sequence continues at coordinate 4,333,222 of OY757546.1, forward strand.
GTGATATTGCAAATTTCTGGAAAACACAAGACTGAACAGGCGAATGAAAAGTCTTGTAATGATCTGGTTGAAAACAAGATTTGGAGGTTGTCTGTTCTGCTATTCATATTTGGAAGCTGTTTTGACAGTTGTATGATCTGATCAACTAAAACATACATGTCATTGCAGCTCCGTGAAAGATTTGCCCAGACAAGTGAGAAAATTTCACTCAGGCTTGTATTGCAACTATAATGCAAGTAGTAAAACACTAAATGTAAAATGCCAGTTTTGTAATTGTAACCACACAGTACCAGATAAAAAACACACACACACGCACACACACAATATCTGGAAACAATGCTTAAAAAAACAGTCTGTTTATGCCAGTTAAATGTGACAAGGAGTCTATAGTAAGATCGTTTTTTTTTGTTTTTTTTCAGTGACCTGATAGTGATAGTCCAACAACAAATTGAGCAACATAATATTTGTCAAGTGTAATATTGAGGAAAGAAAGCTGACACTTTTCCCAGGCTTCACATGACCTTGTGTCTCAAGGTACTGTAGGAGGTGGTGATGTTGCGAAGTTAATCCATTTGGTGAAACAGGCAGAGGCAGGTTATGGTTGCTATTCTGTATTCAACTGTATAACTAGAAGCCACATTGTATAAAGTTCCTTTATTCATTTTCTACCGTGGATTATTTTACACTGAAGTTCTTGTAAGCAACAGTATTATTCAGTGCAGAAGGAGGTAGTCGCCAACTTTATTAGTACTGATTTGTTTACTAGGGTCTGTAGTGAGAGGGCAGTATTGTCCTGGTGACAGCAGTGGAATGACTTGATTTTACTCTGTCAGCTGTGCTGTCTTGGACAGATACGGTGATTTCAGCATCCATACTGGAACTTTGCCAACAACACTGCCTGCCTTAAAGTTTATGTTTCATGCATTTTGTGGACAGAAATCTGCTGTAGAGAAGAAGCCTGAAATGTCCAGCTATTCAGCCATATTGGTGCTTGGCTGATTTTTGTGGTTGTATCTGATTCTTTCACACTTAATGACTTGTAGAGTGCCCAGTTTTGAAGGAGTTCTGGCACTTCACAAAGCATCTGCACCTCGCATTAACAAATACCCACAGTGCCTTAACCCACAGTGCCTTAACCTCTTACCACCTCTCTGCAGTCAATGAAATTTGGTTAGCAGCTAAAAGGTCATTTTGATCGTATGATTATTAAAATTACGATTTTCCAACTGACTGGGCAGGTTTTTCACAATGTGGCCCTCTTGTGGCAAGCGAAACTACCAGGCTGATGCCTGCTGTAGTGTGTCGATCGTGTGGGGGCGTGTGCAGTGGGAGTACTGCCCCTAGCATGCGCGTGAGCGTGAAATCGAACGGGGGGCAGGGCTTCTGTCTGGCGGGACAGTCCCTGCAGGTACTGTACTTCACCATTTTCCTCCTCATCCAGTTTCCTCATCTTTCTTTCTCTCTCTCTCTCACTCTGACCACCCATCGCGCAGTGGGAATCGTTAGTTTGTGAAATGAGTAACCTTCTTGGCTTCTTCTCTGTTTTCATGTGGCTGCTATGATTGCTGCATATTAAACTACTCTAAAGCTTGGCCCCCCACCTTTATTTTCACTAAAGATGTGGCCTCCCCTTTCAGGTTCAGATTGTAGACAGTTTTTAAGAGTTCTGTCAGTTCTGAGTCTATGGCCTCACATTGAGTAGAGTTTATTTGGAGGAGCATTTGGACTTCAAAAAGACAAATCAGTCGTTATTTACTTTTATTTACTGTCAGTTTTATGGGTTAAAAACAAATTAAAAAAATTTGTGATTGCCATAATCACATGAAAACCTTCCAAAAGCTTACAGGTACAATTACCTATGCATGTGAAGTTTTGAGGGTGTATACTGCATGCTTGGGGCATGTATGCCATCTGTGATTTTTTTTTTTTTTTCTCTCCAAAAGAACAGACATCTGACTTATTTGTAGATACAGTGAAACCAGGTTTGTGAACACAGTTCTGGACCTATAAAAATGAAAAAAGTTTTTTTTTTTTTTTTTTTTTTTTTTAAATCTCATCAGAAAGACAGAAAGAAACCAGGCCCATCATCCTGACAGTTGGGTTGGTGGGTGGGGAAGTTGCTTCCCAAAATCGGATTTGAGCCTGCAGCCTCTCAATCCTGAGTCCAGTGACTTAATCACTCGGCCATGCCTGCTCCTTGCATGCACTTGTCCCTAGCCTTGTGTAAGTTCAGGTTTACAGGACTTTAATTCCGACTGTTTTTTTCTCTCCTTTTTCTCTCCTTTCGGATTAAAGTTTCTTGCTAGAGAGGAAACAAACTGATTGCTTGTAGCAGTTATAGGTGGGGCTTTGAAAAGAACTGCGTTTTAAACACTTATTTTACAGAGATGCACGCATTTTCAAACATAACAGTTCTCAGCTCCATTGATTTTGTACTATCAGTATATAAGTTCTAAGCATTGTGATAGTATCTGGAACATCTGCAACTCCGTTAATATAGTGTATATCACTTAAAAGTTGCCCAAGACACCTTTTACCCAATGTTCTGTGTAAAATAGTCAGGTGTTGAAAATCAGCAAGACATTTTGTCAGCATCTGCTGTTAACACAGTTAAATAGATCATATTAGATTGGATGAAACTTGTTGCCAACGACTTGCACTACAGTGTAATAATGCAAGCTGTTCGTCCCACTTTCTATAACATTTCCAGCTATTTGCCTTTAGTGGTGGGTTCATTTTTAGAGGTACTGTGGGGTCAGTTTATTATGTAAACTTAGTCCCTTTGCTGAAAGAGACAGAGGGTTTCTCTACACAGCTCTCAACTAGATAATATGAAAATGACTCGCTGATTTTGTATGGCTGATTACTTTTGGCAGAAAATTGGGTGAGGGCTCTGTTTTGGGACTTTGAGAAATTGAAACAACCTGATTAAACAGACTGTTTCATAAATTAATAGCAGGCTGGATGGAGGGAGTTGCACATCAGGAAAGAGCCATAATCAGTGCTGGCATATATATACAAAGTGTGTTTACTCTGTAACAGGTTTGCTGGGAAACATCATGATAATTAGGTCAGTCAAAGACTGAAACTTTGACATTTTGGAAGATTGATGGTTTATAGATGCAGCTTGTGACATGAGCAGTATTTTGTGGACACATTATTGGTCCTTTTAAGCTGGTCAAATATTTTAAAAGTTAAAACAATAACAGCAGCCACCACTGCCATTACCACCTTCACCCACAGGAGTTATCCAGTCATTTCACAGATGAGAGGAAATGAACAGTTCAGCCCAAACACAACCACATTGTTAGTACATAGTGCAGACATGAGACAAGAGTGAATCGCTTCCCATGCTCATGCCGTTGTGTTATGCGCATTGATTTGATTGTGTGGCTTGTTCAATCAGCAGCAATGCTTCGTTCCCAAGGCTGAAATCGCCATGACTTAACAAGAACACAGATGGAAGACCACCAGCCCTATTGTGAGATGAGGCTCACAGCTCGGTAGGGGGGAAAAGAGAGAAGGGGGCGTTTTGACATGTCATGGATTCCACACAATTTTGCCTTTTGTTGGAAAGGGAATTGGCATGGGCATTGGCATGAGCATAATTTTTTTTTTTTTTTTTAATCATAAAAAAATCATTGTTTGGTTAAAAAGAAAAAGAAGAAAGAAAGAAAAAGGAAGTCTAAAAAAGGTGGGGGTGGGGGGTGGCGGAGGAAACAGCCTGTATCTTTCGGGTGGTGGTTGATAACCTTGGTGTAGGTACAGCTTAGTTGATTTTTTTTATTGATTTTTTTTACTTTGTTTAATAATTATGTTGGCTAATTCTTTAATGAAAAAGAAAGAAAAGATTTAAGTCTATGAAGTACGATCAACAAACCCACAGTGACCATTTCACTGTGCGCATTTCAATCAGAAGTAACTTCAACAAAGGAGAGATTCTCTCCCCACCCACCCCAACCGCTACCCACCCTGCCCCTCTCCTAAAAGTTTTTTTTCCCTTTCAAAATGAATCTACTGTGTGATGTAACGAGTTTAACTTCGTTAAATTTTTTTTTTTTTTTTTACATCATTGGAATTATCAATTACAGCTCAGAAAATACTGATTGTTCATGTGAGTCAAAAACATTTGGTAGATACACATTTACAGCTTCCTTTGGGCATTGTGACACCTGGAGATGTTATTAATTAACATTCAGTAATGGGCACTGAACCTTGAAATAAAGAATACAGCCTCCCTCTGTTTCTGCATGCAAAGATCATTGTGAGAATTGAATGAAGGTTGTGGCTGTTAAAGTTATGCTTAACTATTAATAGTGTTTTTAATGCATCTACTCCACATCCATTTAATAACTAAACAAATGAATCTCCAGTTGTAATGTGTTGACTTATGTTTGTCTATAACGTCAGTTTAAACCAAGTTTAGTTGTAGCTTGCACAGTTTTCCATCTTTCCCATTGGTTTGTAGGTGAGAAACTGTGCATCACCTGCGCATGTAAGATCATTATTAATGTTGTGATGGTCAGTGTCTGTGATGGAAAATGATTGTCTGCATTCACAATACAACTACCACTGATACAGATACATACATGTATGTATGTAATATGAGTTTTTGTAGGAGAGGAAAACGGAAAAGCAGCATAGAGTGCAAGTTTTTTTGTTTTGTTTTTTCATGTTAATAGTAATCACAAGATTAGAAAGACTATAGGTTATCAGCATTAGTATTGTCCCCTTTCTTCTGTTAAGTTGCTTCTGATAAATATATATATGGGTTTAGAATAAGACTTGATCAGCAAAATTGTAAAGTGTCATGAACACTGAAGTGCTCATAGTCAATGCCTGTGCTAGCCCGAGTGAGTAGTTCTGCAAGTCTGTGGCATGTCAGAACAATCTCCCAGAAGGTGATTTTGAACAATACATATGACTCAAAGTAAAGTGTACTCTTTCAGAGCTTTGTATATATACATTTCAACAGACACTGACCTGGATCTTTTTTTTTGTTTTACAGACTTTTCTTCCCATTCAGTCTTGACTTTTAGAACTATTGCACATGCACAATATTTCTTGCCACACTTTATTAGAGGCATTTTTGACTTCCTTATTTGTTCACTCCATTTTGTGAGGCTTTCACAGGAAGAAAAAAAAAGAAGAAGCTACACCTCTTTTTGAGTGAGTGCCCATTCTGTCTTGATGATTATTTGCATTTCTGTCTGACGTTCTCGTTCCATTTTGATCACTTCCATATTGATCGTCAAGTGCTGATTGTCAGCTTTACACCACTGTTTGTCTCATCAGTAAAGTTGAGATCATAGTTGAATGCTATAGAGTCATCATGCTTGAGGTTGAGGAGTCTCTCTTGCAACCATGCCACACATATACACATACATACAGCCCCTTACTCTCTCCACCTCGTACCCAACCCCCACTGCCTCTCTCTTTCTCTTGGTCTCCATCTCACAACCTCTTGGTCTTTCTGGAGACCCTCGCTGTCTTTCTGAAGTGTTTGTCAGTGACATGATTCGCTGCCACTACCGAAAATTCTGATTGAAGAAGACAAGAGGGCATAACAACAAAAAATTTTTTTTCTTGCAACATGGATGTGGCAGTGATTGAGATAGATCAAGTGAAGTATAAAGATAACCCTGTCTGTCCTCTGCCCTCTTATCGATAAACAGCACAAACTGCTTTGGGGTTTGCACAGTTATATTAATTTGCAAGTAAAGGCAATATTGTTTGTTTTGTTGTTTTTGTATTACTTTTAGGAAAGTTGACAACAGCAGTCAGATGCTTGTTTGTTGATTTCAGTATTGAAAAAGAGTAAAAGACTTATATTACCAGCTGTGAGAAAAGCTGTTGGTTTTGTCGTTCTTCCCACATCAATGCTGTTGTCATATAATGCTTGAAACATTAGTGCCATTCAGATGATAGTTTGTGATGCTTGTTTGCTGCAAGTACCAGGTGGCAGCATGCTGCACTCTGGAAAAAAAAAAAAAAAAAAAAGAGAGAGAGAAAAAAAAAAGAGTAGATGAGTGATCATTTTGTGTGTGTGTGTGTGTGGAGTGGGGGGGTATTGTTGTTTTTCCTAACCTATAAAATCAGTGACTAATTTTTTGATCCATTTACCCAAAATACAGCAAAAGGTTTTTGTGGATGCTCCCATTTTTCTTCTTACTATTCTGTTGTACTTGCAGCAGAACAATTAGTAAAACATTCTTCCTTTTATTGTCTTTTTTTATCTTCTTGTAGGAACAGTGCATTAATTGATAACAGTGGTTTGATCAACTTTGCTGGGAAAAGTGACGGTATTAATAATAAAGGGTTTGCTTTTTCTTTAGACTCCATCATTTACACATTTTGAGTATTACACGGAAATGTTTCCCTTTTTTTAATGTGTATACTATATATATGTGAGGGGTTGTACTCATTGTAAAATTTTGCAGAAATATTGCATTTTGGGGGTGCTATACCGATATGCACTTTAGCCACATCACTGCGTCACTGTATGCGAAATGTCTAAACACCAGTTCAACACGTTACAGCTCACTGGTGGCTGCCATGTCACTCAACACGAGATCTACTTAAAAACTCTGTGTCATCTCAGCCGTGGCCCTGCACTTCTCTCCAACACATACTGCAAGTCCAGTCAGTGAGGGGCAGAATCTGGATGATGATAAAATAAAAGCATAAGCTGCTGTAATTTTCAGTCCACAAGGCAACACTTCCCACCTCAAAATCTGATCTTATAGTTGGTAGCACCCTGTCTGTGAATAAAATATGCATACTTCTCCAAAGAACAATAATGATTAATTTGAAACCAAATTCTAACAAACCCGTATCTGGAAAAAGACTTGGTCTCTGTATCAGACTGACCAGAAAATACATACCTTGCCAAACTGATTAGTAATATTTTCCAGCCAATCAACAGAGTCCATGATCCTGGAAATGGGATTTGGAACAACCAAAAAAAAAAAAAAGCCTAGTCATACTGTTAGCATATAGCAGCATATGATCTGTGGAAGATCTTCCAAGGTGGAAGATTAAGAAACTGAAAGCAAAATCTGCATTACTACCAAAAACTAATGAGGGAAAATGGCGGCAGCCTCAGTTTTTATCTTCATCTCACTGTTAAGTCTGCGATTGGGTTAGCCAACATATCATCTGCTGCGCTGTTAGTGTGTTCGTCTTCAGAAAATCATGCAATGTACAATGTTCCGATCTGTTCAAACTTTTTATGAATGGCCCCTGTGTCCATCAGGTTTCTGTCATCAACTGTGACATTGCCAGCAAGTTACTCTATCATTTGGGCTTTGTTTGTGCACTAATTTTAGGTTATGCTGTATGCATTTTTCAAACCAGTGACAAAATACTTAATGTTTCCCATCGGTTGACACAAATCACTAAAAAGCAGCACTACCCCTGATATATATATATGCAATCAAAAATCCATTTCTTTTTGAAAATGCTATCAGTATCATTGTTAGATTTTTCCTTCAGATTTTGATTAAAACTCCAAGCACTGTTCTTTCAAGAAAAGCTTATTATTTATATTTTTTGTTTTTTTATTATCTTCTGTTTGTTTCATTTGTTGATATTGGTTTGCTTTTTATCTGTGGTTAAAATCTGGTGGTCATATTAATACTATAATAGAGTGTTCTTGTGTTGGTAGCCATGGTGATGATCAAAGAGGAGAATGCCATGGAGACGGAGCCATCTGGTGCTGGCAAGGCCCTGCCATTTGGAGTGTCCCCAGGTGTGTATGTTATGCTGGGTCTTAATGCAGTGATGTCTGTGGTTGGTTTATTGATTAGTTGAATGATGAGTATGTTTGACTAATCAGCCAGTTTTGAATGTTACTTAATCAGATGTTTGACTTTGTGTCCAAAATTATGTGAATCAAGGCTGCTTTGTGTGAAACATTATGATTCAGAGCTACTTTGTGTAAAACATTATGTGAATCAGAGCTACTTTGTGCAAAATTGTGTGAATCAGAGCCTTAATGAGAATTCTGTTTCTTACATGTGCAAGTATGAGGTCATGTGCAGAGTTTTTTTTATTTTGATGGCTTAGTGTCTATTAGTATTATGGAGGATAATGGACAAATTTGCAGAGTCAGCCTAAACTATATTTCTGCCTTTTTCTTTGACAGCATTACAGTATTTGTGGACAACATCCATTTGAACCTTACACATAGTGTCAGGGACTGTGACATTTTTGAGATTACAGCTGTGGTGGAAAGATAAAAACAACAGCTGAAATTCATGTCTTCTTGCCAAATTCTGATCCAGGAGACGTCATTACTTTATATGATTGTATTATGAATGGACACAATTGTGACTCTAGTGCTTTATTAAGCTATATATAACAGAGACAGTTCATACATTTCATGCTTTGACGAATAATGTGGAATTTCATGGGTATTGTTTACTTTAAATGATGTGCATCAGACACTGCATGGTCAAACTCGAAACAGCCTCTGTTAACTTTTACTCGTTATGTGTATATTTTAGTGACCATGACCCATTTTGAAGGCAACATGACTTTCAAAACAATCAGGCAAAATTGAAAGTGCTGTTTTGTCATTTTGAATGCAGATTGAGATTAGCTTCAAATTTGCTCTTCTTGTTTTCTGATTAAAGATGGTAGGTGGGAGATTCCAGTGGAATTACACTGTGAATTAGTCTTTACTATACCTATGTGCTTTTCAGTTCAATTTTTTTCTTCTTCTACATGTTTAATTTTAAACAATAAAATGGCAGGTAGGAAAAAATATGCTTCTATGCTGCTGACTGCAAGGCTTATTGCTTCTTCCCATAAACTGTTGCCAGGAGGGTTAATTTGCTTATATGTATCGGTGAATGAAACAGTGGCCCTCCAGCTGAACCGCCTGGTGGAGCGCACCCAACACCACACTTCCTCCTCAGCCATGTTCCAACTGCCGCCAGGAGCCATACCCAGCATCAGCGCCTGCCCCATCCTGGCCGCCCAGCCCAAAGTGGTGTCCAGCACCCGACATACGCAGCCGCTCACCTCCATCCTCAAACCGGCCACCCTGTCTCTGCCAGGCGGTGGTCAGACATTGACTCTGGGTGCAGCAGGGGGTGGGGGTGAGGTGAAGGGAGCGGTACCCGTGCAGTTCGTGCTGCCCCCCCAGGCTATGGGATCCACGGTCACGTTGGATTCTCGTGAGTACTACTAATGTTGGTGATTTGTTGTCTCTCCTGCGTGATCTAATCCTGACAAGTGCAATGTGGAGTATTTTGGGTATGTCAGAGCTCAGGAGCTGTGTGAAAATCAAGGTGGCCATCCTGGGCTCCCCATCTCCAATAGTTCTTATGGTCTCTGTAGATGTAAAGCAACATTGAACTTGAACTTCGGGCATGTGTGGAATGTGGACATTTGGTGATGAATCTGACCACCAGTGATAATTGCATATGCAGGGGAAGGTGTCATCAATAGTTGAACATGTGATGGTGATGCACTCATTGGGCCATGGGCTCGGTCTCATTTTTAATTTTGATTTTATTATTATTTCATTGCCCATGGTAGTCCTTTGTTTGTTTTTTGCCTTTTGTTCATTTTCTCCAAGGTAAGTTTGCTGTGATGGTTGCACGTCTGTGCCTCATTGATCTTGATAATCAGATAATTATGGTTTAGCTTCAAATTTATTATATGATCAACGCAGTCAAGATGCATTTAAAAAGAAAAATTGTTGGTCATGCAACCCAAACTGTTTATAAGAAAGGTATACCTCCTGTTACGTTTTTGCATATCACCCACCCAGATGATGAACTGATGAGTACTGGCATGCACCTTTAGCATTGCACAGGGATTTCATAAGAACCATCATCCTATTGCTGGGCTTCGACAGTAAGATGGCATGTGTCTTAACTGCTTGCAAAGTGTAACAGACAAGTGGAAAGTTCAGTCTGTGATAAGTATTATGCTAACAGTATTTCATATGTCACGTGCGCAAATTTTGAAATTTTATGAGAACCAGTTTCAGTAATTTCTTTGCTATTTGAGAGCATCCTTGATCGAATCATGTTTCTTTACCCAGGTAAGATTGGCAATCAGCCACCCCAGTTGGTGCTCATGCAGAGCTCAGCAGCATCCACACCAGGTGGCAGCACCCTGCACAGCAGCAAACTCCAGCCATCAGTCTTCACACTGACATCCAACAACACCAACATCTCCCCATCCACCATCACAGCAGCTGGGGGTGGAGCCAGCACCCCTGTCAACAGCCAAGGTACCGCCTCCACCTCCGCCCCCATGATCGTCATATTGACAGGCCCACCTGCCACCATGGCCAGCACCTCTGGTGCTGCCAACAATAGCAACAATGCGGGCATGCCCTTGTCCGTTCCGCAGCCAGTGAACAGTGGGCAAGGTGTGGTCCTGCGCTTTCTTCCTTATCGCAGATAACTGTCGGTTGTGTGTCTTGGTTGTCACAGTACAGTTGTCTTGTCTTCCTTATGGCAAATAACTGTCAGTCTTGGTTGTCACAGTACAGCTGTCTGTTTTCCATACCACAGGTACCTGTCAGTTCTGTGTTCTGTTTTCCATACCACAGATAACTGTCAGTAGTGTGTCTTGGTTGTCACAGCACAGCTGTCTGTTTTCCATACCACAGGTAACTGTCAGTTCTGTGTTCTGTTTTCCATACCACAGATAACTGTCAGTAGTGTGTCTTGGTTGTCACAGCACAGCTGTCATGTCTTCCTTATTGCAGATAACTGTCAGTCTTGGTTGTCACAGTACAGCTGTTTTCCATACCACAGGTAACTGTCAGTTCTGTGTTCTGTTTTCCATACCACAGATAACTGTCAGTAGTGTGTCTTGGTTGTTACAGCACAGCTGTCTTGTCTTCCTTATCACAGATAACTGTCAGTCTTGGTTGTCACAGTACAGCTGTCTGTTTTCCATACCACAGGTAACTGTCAGTTGTGTGTTCTGCTTCCCATACCACAGGTAACTGTCAGTTGTATGTCTTGATTGTCACAGTACAGCTGTCTGTTTTCCATACAACAGATAACTGTCAGTTGTGTGTCTTGGCTGTCACAGTACAGCTGTCCTGTTTTCTATACCACAGATAACTCAGTCATGTGTCTTGGTTGTCACAGTACAGCTGTCTGTTGTCCATACCACAGATAACTGGCAGTTGTTTTTAATGGTTATCACAGTAGGTGTCTGTCTTCCTTTTCACAGATAACTGTCAGTTGCGTGTCTTGGCTATTACAGTACAGCTGTCTGTTTTTGTTACTGCAGGTAACTCAACCGTCAATTGTGTATGTTGGGTGTTAACAGTACAGATGTCAGTATTCCTTACCGTAGATAAAGTGCCAGGTGTAACTGTAGCTGTATGTAGTCCTTACCACAGACAGCTGTCGGTTGTGTCTTGGGTGTCAGACCACAGGTGTCTTGTCTCCCTTACCACAGATGCTGTTAGTTGCGTGTCGTGGTTTGCAGAATAGCTGTCTGGTCTTCCTTGCCACACATAACTGTCAGTTGTGTGTTTTGGCTATCACAGTTCATTTTTCTTGCCGTCTTTACCACAGATAACTGTCAGCTGTCATTATTACAGTAGAGCTGTCCTTTCCTTCTTATTGAGATAACTGTCAGTTGTTTCCTAGTTATTACAGTACAGCTGTCTGTCTAACCACCAGCAACTGTCAGTTGTGTGTCTTGGTTATCACAATGCAGCTGTCTCTCTCCTTACTAAAAAAAAAGTCAGTTGTGTATCTTGGTTGTCACAATACAGCTGTCGCTGTCCTTACCACAAATAACTGTCAGTTGTGTGGCTTGGTTGTCACAGTACAGCTGTCTCTGTCCTTACCACAGATAACTGTCAGTTGTGTGGCTTGGTTGTCACAATACAGCATTTTCTGTCCTTACCACCGATAGCTGTCAGTTGTGTGGCTTGGTTGTCACAATACAGCATTCTCTGTCTTTACCAGATAACTCAGTTGTGTGGCTTGGTTATCACAGTAGCTTGTCTTTTCTCCTTCAGTGCTACTGTCTTGTTTCCCATGCCACAGGTAACTGTCAGTTGTGTGTCTTGGTCATCAGGAATAATTGCCTGTGTTTATCGCAGATGGCTGTAACATGCATTGTCATCACTGCAGGTACTTCTTTTGTCTTGTCTTGTCACAGATGGATGACAACTGTCTTAGCTTCACCGCCGGTACTGCCAGCTACCAGTCTTCCTGAAGTAGCTCAGTTGTCTGTCAGTTGTCTTCCTTGTTTTGGAATTGTTTCTACATCTTGTCACAGCCACTGGCTGTCTCTCATTAGTGCAACATACTATTGGCTGCCTTGAGACGGTCATCAGTAGTCCGGTCTTGTTGCCAGTGCCTGTCTGTCTTTGTTACAGACAGCTGCTGGCTGGCTATCAAAATCACAGACACCGCCAGCTTTCTGCATGTTGCATGTACCCATCATTTGCCATTTATGGATAGCATCAGCTGTCGCATCTTTGTTGTAAAAGATGGCTGGGGATTGTCAGAGAGTATTTCTTTTTACAGACAGCTGTCAGAGGGTGTTTCTTCTTACAGACAGCTGTCAGAGTGTTTCTTTTTACAGACAGCTGTGGCCTGTTGGTATGTCTTATGATAAGGTTTCAGACTGAAACACTTTGGCTGAAAAGCCTTAAACATGTAGTTAGTGCCATCCTAATGAGCTGTTTTAGTTACGCTTTCAAGACAGACTGTTTGAGTGTGGGTGTCTACAGTGGTTTTGTTGTTTGTCAACGTTCTTTCTGAGGCAATGGCAATGCGCTGCCTCTTTGCTACAGAGTTTGTAGCGGCCTGTTGTCCCTTGCTCAGACCAGTGCTTTAGTTGTCCACCTGTTTTCAGTGTGTTCCTGTCCCAGATAGCTGTTATATAGCTGTCTGCCTGAGTGTGATACATTCTCTCCAAATGTTAGTGCCATCTGAATCTACATTGCTCTTTATATACCTCAGTCTTTATTATCGGTGTATTGTGCATTTTGTGCATGTTGCTTTTGATGTTTTCAAAATGCAGTGGCTGTGTTCTTGGTTTGGATGTTGATGGACATTTTTTGTGAAAAGAAGGCTTACTTCTGGATTGACTTGACTGGAGGAACAATTGACAGATACATACCTGCACTGCTATGGTGAAAATGTGTAATTTAATTCAGTCTAATCTTTGCAATGGTGGTCGCTACCCAAACACTACCTGTTTCATTTAGCTTTCTGCTTAGTTTGTGGTGGTGGTAGCTGGTGAAATCATAAAGGTGGCGAACGCTTCCCTATGCCCCGGACCTTGCCTGTTTGTTAAGCTGTCACAAGCTTCATGGCCTTTGTGTGTTTGCAAGGTTTTAATGAGATAAACTTATGAAACAGATTACATGATCCCTGTGGAAAGGGCGTCTGTACAGCTTCCTGTCGGAAATGTCGTGTGTTTTGCTTCTTGGTTGATTTCTCATTTTGGATTTCTGTCGATTAGGATCTGTAAATTTAATTCTGATTTGGTTTTCTGTTGACTTGTGTCTGCACTTACAATGCACTTACAAATATTTAGTTTGATAGTTGTACCTGGCAATGCAGTACACATGTGCAGACATGTTCTCAAAATTGCCAAACTCTTGGTTTGTAGCCCCATAGTAAAGACTTTTGGAGGTTTCGCAGCTTTGTGGATTGCCCTTATAATTATTAGCATCCAGGTTGACTGGGCATAAGAAAACAGGCTACTTACCTGCAGCTTTGTGGTAAAATACAACTTGCTGTAAACACCACTGGACCCCCCATTTCCCCTAGCATGACCTGATGAATGAAATTACTTTTCCTCAACAAATATTTGTATTTTTGTAGAACTAGAATTGAGGTGTGAGTAAGGTGCACAGTGTGTGAAATTTCATCTTGAATGAGAGTGTCTTAAGGGAGTGTCAGTGAATTAGAATCACCGTTTATGACGGGATCATAATACTGAGTTCAGACTGTTTTCAATGCACCTGTCAATGTTAGTGACTGAAAAACCTTCAGTTTTGTAATGTTGTGAACAATTTACTTTTTGATGGTAAAGCTGACTGCAAACCAAAGATGTTGATGTCTTTGAATGTCGGATAGACATTACTTCCTTGATGCTGAACACTGTCCTGGACTTGTTTATTCGAACCAAAGACTGATTTAAAGTGGAGGGCAATCTTTTCCTTGGTGCACTAGGTAGTTGTGATTTGTTAATCAGAATATTGGGTTGTCCCTGTAACTACCCTGGTCAGTGTCACCATTTTTCTGTGCGACAGGGGTCTGTGACCTGCTGCAACTCTTCCCAAGGCAAACCTCAGTATAGAGCTGATTTGGGGAAGGCTTTAGATGCTTCCTGCCTTCCCTTTTCGGCGATATTATCTCCACAGTTTGTGTAAACATTTTGACCACTCACATACGCACATGTATGCATGCACGCATACACGTACACACACAAATGCACACACATGCACGCACACATGCACACACACACGCATGCACACACACACATACTCTTGAATTATCTAACAGGAAAGTTGTTTTGCCCAGTTGTCTGTGGTAGATGTTGGTATTGTCTCAGACTTTACCTGACCACTTGCCACTAGTTATTACTGAGGCTTGCCTGTGCTGGAATTGTGTTACTACTTGCAGTTGCAAGGTCTTGCATCAGATCTGCCAAATTATTGTCTTCTGTTTGTGCTGTGTGTGTGTGTGTGTGTGTGTGTGTGTGTGTGTGTGTGTGTGTGTGTGTGTGTGTGTGTGTGTGTGTGTGTGTGTGTGTGTGCGTGCGTGCATGTTTAAAAATAACTGTGTAGAAACAATTGAACTTAAACCTGCTCTTATCTCAGATGTTCTGCCTGTGTTTTGCAACGATGTCTGGCCTGTTGCATATGTGTGCAGCTGTAGAGTACCGGTGCATGTTGTAATGTTGCGTCTGAACCAAACATACCATATGCGCATTATGTCTGCTGGCTTGTGTGCAGTAAATGTAAATAGCTTTGACCAAATGTGATTTAAAAGATAATTGCATGTGTTTTTGTTGTTCTGACATGTTTCTCCAAGTGGTTTGATGTTTAGTTTCAGAACCAAAGCCTTAGCAAGTTCCTAAATTGACAACATTTTAGCAACAGACAGAGGGTAGGTTCCCTGACTGCCGCCTTTCTCACTTCTTTTTCTCAACATATTGCAGCAAGATTAAAATCAAGATGCAACTAGCTGTGAGATTTGCTAATTATGCTCTCAGGAATGGCAATGGGTTTAAAAATAAATAAAAAATCAGCAGTTGGGTTACCGCTGTTTAAAAAAATTGTTTGAGGTCTGTTCCCTGGCGTCATACCACGAATACAGAAGTAAGAGTATCTTCTGCTGAGAATTCCAAGTTCTCAACGGTTTCTTCTGCTTAGCCTGGAGTGGGTCAGAACATAAGCTCTGTGTGCTCAACCTACTTACAGGAATTCTGCCTTGATGTATTTTGGCCTTCCTAGTTCATTCAGATATGTGTAAAGAGATGCATCTTGAACAAAGAGTCAGGCTGGGTGAATTTTCTTTTGTCCTAATATGACCCTCATGGTTTACTTGGTATTAAAAATGATTAAATATTAAAGTCACTGTCTGTCTTTTGCTGACCAAAAAGCAGTGTTTTAGGGGGAAGTGTTAGAGAAACTTTTTTTTTTTCAGATGCATGGACAGATGCTTCTTTGGTTTTGCACAGCAAATTCCTTCAAACCAACATTCTCATGATCGTCCTTTATGTTAAAATGTGGTAGATGTATTAGTCCTAGAAGTAGTTTGACAATTCAGGGGAAAAATCAGCCGTGACTGCTCTGTGACCTTAAGAAGTGTTTACAAAGCACAGACAAAGAAAAGCAGGAAATGCGCACTCTTATTTTAACCGTGTTTCATGAAATGTCAGTTTAAAGATGAGTACGTCGTGGAGTATATGTATTTGTGCCAGGCTGTGAGTGTAGTTTTTGGAAAGAAAGTGAATCATACTAGGTAACAGTTGCTTTGAAAAGAAATAAACAAAGAAAAGCACAGCAAAGAAAAATGCTCACGTCCCCCGCTTTAGAGCGGTCAGATGAGCAGTGCTAATGTTGTGTGTGTTGTGTTGCATGTTGCAGTGGAGAGCTTGCTGAAGCAGATTCTAGAATCATCCAAACCCAGCTCCACCTAGTCATGCACGCATCGCTGGCCCGCCCACCTGCCTGGGCTACCCACCCACTCATGCTGAAGCCTTCCCGCTCCGCCCTGCCTGTGTGGTGGGTGTGTAAAGCATGCATCTGTTCACCGTCTGTTCATCGCACCCACACCTCACCTGTGCTACGCTGTGCTGTGCAGCAGCGTTTCTGGGCCTTACGCAGTTGCGTCCGCAGTGTGATGTTGCCCCTGTGCTTGTGGCTTCCTGTGTGGCTGCTGTGGAGTGGTTTAGCTGTGCCGGAACACCTGCCTTACAGTGTCTCGTTTCTAGCTGCCTTGCTGTGGTGTTGCATATATACATATATATATATGTACATGTATGTGTAGTACATGGATTCTGTGCATCCAATCATGTTGGCACACTTTCACTGTACTGTCCCTGGCACTGTCCTCCAGCCCCCGGCCCTGAAAACCAGTTTTGGTGGAGGGGCAGAGAAAATGGCAAGCATCGACATGTGACACTTTTGGGGGCTTGTTGCTTGATGACTGTATCTCAGATGCTGCCAGATATGTGGGAATTGTGTCTGACAGTAACAGCTCCAGATGGCATATCTTGCACAGCAGTTTGTTTGTCTTGAGTCTCTGTCAGACCTTTTAAGATTGCCCATTTAGCAGGGCCTGAAGCTTAACCTGAAGTTTGATGTATGCACGACAATCAGCTCAAGAGTATCGGTGAAGCATTCTGATACAGTTGACCTTATGCAGATGAAGTGTACGCTGGTTCTCTTCTGTTGAGTTACTGAAAGGATTAGCTTTCACCAAGTACTGTTCAAATCAAATTCACTGTAGTTTAACTGGCTAGCAGTCAGAAAATGCTCTATTTTTAAAACCTTTTCATCCATTTACCTAGAATGACAGATTTACTTTCAGGTGTCTGTTTGGATGAAATGATCAGTTTGGTGAAATAGACACAAAGATCCATAATAAAAATTAAAAATTAAAAACCTGATCTGTTTGGTGAAATAGACACATAGAAGATCCATGAAAACTCAGTCTGTGTGGTGAAATTAACACAAAGAAACTCCACACACAAAATTGGTCTGTTTGGTGAAATAGACACAACAAGGTGTGAAAACTTAATGCAGGAGAAATAGGTGCAAAAGGGGATCTAAGAAAATTATTGGTTGAAAGGATACAAAGAGGATCCTTGAATTTTAACAAAGTTTGTTTAATAAAACATATGTAGAAATGCTACAGAAACAATTTGTTGGATGAAATAGACTCGCAGAGAATCTGTGAAAGCTTAAATTTTACAGCAGCTGTAAAAACAATTTGTTGGATGAAAAAGACTGAAAGAGGACTGGTGAAAGCTTAACTTTTACAGGAGCTATAAAAAAAACAATTTCTTGAATGAAATAGACTCAGAGAAGATCGGTGAAAGCTTAACTTTTACAGGAGCTATAAAAACAAGTTGTTGGATGAAAAAGACTCAAAGAGGACCGGTGAAAGCTTAACTTTTTTGCAACACTTCAGGTCTGTGCTCTCCATGACTAACATTACTGTTGGTGATGTACAGCAAACATAGAATCTGTTCATAGGCTGTTCTCAGTACAGGAATATCTGAGGTTGTAATTTTTATCAATGTTATGGGATGTACTTCTGTCTTTGTGAAAATAGTTGTAATTACTCCAGGCAATAATTATCTTGAAGCTAATGAAGTTCAGTGTTGTACAGTGCTACCCTGAAGGGAGGTAAGCACTTGTTGACAAAGAGTTAAACTGGCAAAATGGAACACAAAGAAGATCTAAAAAAAACATTTTGTTTGGTAAAATAAATGGGAAGATCTATGAACACGATTTCTTTGGTGGATAAATGCAGAGAAGATTTATAAAAACAGTATGTATAGCAAAAAGGATCTGTGAAAACTTCATCTAGTTGGTGAAATATTTAGGGCCAGTTTTTGCAAAACTAACATGTCAATTTTTGTTTGTTTTTGCTGTTGTTCCTTGTTTTGTGCTAAACTTAGGTCAGCATTCTTTTGGCCAGTTTTAAACAATCAGCTGTGCAGCTTAAATTTTGAATGTTTGCTGACTATGAAGGAGAGCAATTGTTGAATAATGTTCAGCCTTGATTTTGTAAATGTGTCTGTAATTTTGTAACTTGACAGCATTGAAGGGTTTGTATGAAATTGTCACCAGTGCTGTGCACCCAGAGGAGACTGTCACAGAGTTGGATTAAATTACTGAATTATCCTTGAAAAGTGGATAATGAAAAATATGTCAGCTGCTTAGCCTTTTTTTTTCTTTTTTCTTTTTTTTCTTTTTCTTCTATGTTGTGCACACAGACTGACAGAGGAAACTCTGTCACAGAGTTAGATTAAATTACTGAATTGTTCTTGAAAAATGGGTAATGAAAAATATGTCAGCTGCGCCACCGTGGATTTTTTTCTCTTTTTTTTCTTTCTTTTTTTATAATTCTGCAACATCTGTGAATGCTTTTAGACTGACATTAAAAATGAACTTGTTGTAAGGACTGGTATTTTTCTACCGTTTGAAAAATGGACTTAGTGTAAAGACAGGTATTTTTCTACTGTGTGAGAAATGGACTTAGTGTAAAGATAGGAATTTTTCTGTCCAGCAGTGGCCACAACTGCCACATCAGCTTCATCTCTGAGACAGTGAGGGTGACATTTTGTCAGACTTTGCATGATGATCACTTTTGTTGATGTTCATAGTTTCATACTTAATTCAGCAACATTAATGTAACATCAAGGGTGCAGACAAACTCCAAAGACTGACTGCAACATCCTTTCTCTAACCACTACCATAATTGATTATGCGGGAGGTCTCCGAAAACTCAGCTAAATTACAAAAATCTGAGAAAGAATGACTGCTAGCATTCTGAAACCAGATCCAAACATATGAAAGGTTCAGAAGGACACTAAGTGACAGTTTTTCATTGGTGCTCAAAGTCAAATGGCAGTAAGTTTGTGAGCACACAAACAACTCAAATTATATCAGGCTACATTTTTTTTAATGACCGTTAACATCACTTATGCCGGCACAAATGAGTCATAAGTACAGGTACACCAGCACAAATGAAACTAAAATTGATTCAATCAAGATGGAACTAAGTTTTTACCAAGTCAAAGGTGTTTGATGTTTACATGTTTGCTTCGATGCTATGTTGCTTCTAGAGCCTTAGTCACTTAGTGCTAAACTTTTCACAAATTTTTAAGAGGGTGGTGACAGCATGAGGCTTGCAGGGGAAATTTTGGTAGACAGATGTGTGGGGATAAGCATCCCTTCTGTGGCATAACCAGTTATAGCAGAGTTTGGAGGAACTGTGCTGGAAAACCAAGCTTGGAGCATGGGTTGCAGAAACACCAGAAAGTCCAAACTGCAAATTGTGTACGCCTTAATAAGTTCTTACCAATCATGTTTGGGGACCATGTGGTTGGTACTTCAATGGACATTGTCATCTACAAAATGTTTTTTTGTAATGAAATCTTGCATGTGTAAAGAAGATAAATGGCACACTTGTAGACTGTGCTACAGTTGTAGTGCTTGCTTTTTGATGGAGTTTTCCAAAAGGAGCTTTACGCTTTAATACCAGTTTACTGTGGAAGTTTTCAATCTCCCAAACTTTGCTTGATGATAAAACCTCCAAATCAAGCTTTACACTAGAATACCAGTTTCACTGTCAGCAGCTTGATCAAATGTTCACTGTCTTGACAGATTTGGTAATGTGAAGCTGAAAATCACATGATGAGATTTTAGCTCATCCAGTTCAAACCTTGTATGATTGTTACATGTGTGGGCATTATCTTGCACATAATGCTTGAAAAAAAACCTTCACATATGTTCCAGGGGGGTAATTAGCATGTTTCCTGCTTCTGCGGGAACCTTCATGTGGCATTTTCACTGATTCAGTTTTAAGCAAGCTCTGAGCTATTTGATGTTCACCAAAACAAAAACAAAAAATAAGGGGGGGGGGGAGGGATACTAATAGAGCTGTGGATTCTTTGTTTTAATAAGAGCCAACAAAGTATATGGGTTTTCTTTGGAAAATGACAAAAATTTAGTCTGAAAGAGTGTTCTAGTCTCAAAGAGTTTGTTTACTGCTGTTTTTGTTGTTGTTATTTTTTCTTCTAGTTTTTGGTTTTTCGTTGTTTGTCTTTTGTTTTTGTTTTGTTTTTTAAGATTTCATTCATTTTTTTACTTGAGACCTTTTTGTAAAGTGACAGAAATTGCTAGTGATCATTATTATTATAATGTGCTTACTGTAATGCAGTCAAACTTGTGCATGACAAGTAATTTTGGGGGTTGGGGGAATTAGCACTGACATCAATATTTAGTTTGTTTGGAAATTCAAAACAAAATTTTCTGTGAAAATTTTGACTGTTATTTGTATTTGTATGTGAAAAGTCATTAGAAATGTGACTAGTGTCTCAGACTTCAAGGCAGCTTTCTCATTTTATACCATACCATATTACTAGTACCCACAATTTACAGCTATGTTTTTTGATGGTCATACCAGGTGTGTTTGAATCATTTACTTTTCATGATATGTGACAAATGTTAACTCTATTGAAAGAGGAGACATTAGTCATTGTCACAGGCATCTTTAAAACATTGCATAGTATGCAAAAAGAGTAAATTTGCATGTGATTTTTGGTATGAAAACTGAAACAAATCAGAAACAATAAAGCAACAACAACAAGAGTAACAGAAGTAGCCCAATAATAAATTTAAAGTGAAATTGTTACAGTTAACATCACCAGTCTTGCTACCCAGTCATCTGCAGTGTGTGCAAACATTTTTTGGATGTTGTTAAATTTTGGCATCAGTACTTAGACTTGGAATTTTTAAAGTGTACATCTTGCCCAATGTAAGATAAACATATTACTCAACCATCATGTCAGCCAATATAAAAAGCATGCTGTAAAAGTGATGGCTGTTTGGAGTGTGGAATATACACCTAACGAATGCAAAAAAGTGTATTGTGCAGACTCAAGTTCTGACACTTGACAGTATTTATTTTCACCAGCAAGGTTAATTGTAAGCAGAATCAGTCCAGTATTTAAAAACAGCAGTGCAAGAATTTGCTTGTTTCAGATAGGTTCATTTCATAGACATGATGAAAGTTTAGAAAAAGCACTGTGGGCAACCAAGTAATGCAAGGATGAGTAGCTATTCAAATTACTGTGGGTTTGTTTCATCCATTCTCTAACACTGGCATGAAGAAATGGCCCTCTACCCCCCCCCCCCCCCCCCCCCCCCCACATACACTCACTTTCTTAAGGGGTATTTACTAACAGTAGGAAGGAGTAACTCTTGTTAGAAGGACTGCTCAGCTTTTTTCTCTCTCTTTGCTAAAAGAAACAAGGTTCAGTGAAAGTGTTCACATACAACATACATTCTTGGGCATTGTGTTGTTGATATGGGTTTGGTGTCATGGGACACATAGACTGAAAATTATCCTGATTACATTCATCAAGGTCTCAGTGCCAAGATGGTGTCAAATTCTGCGCTGCATATTTGTAGACAGTATTTAACTTTTTTTCAGCAAGTTGATTCACTGTTTGTTGGTGTGTGTTTTTTTTTTTAAGTCAAGTGTCAGTATTTGTTTTTTTGTATTGCGGTTTTGTTCCCTTCCTACCACCCTCACCCCACTCCCCAGCCATGTACATATGATCCAAAATGAGATGGAGGGTGGTTGTGATAATCAGTGTGAGTGGTTAACATGTGCTGGAAAGGAGTAGAAGGAAGTTTAACGTCAGAGATGGCTGTGGAAAGTGCTGTTGCTGATCAGGATGAGGCTGGATGAGTTGTGTGGTGGGGTTATGAAATGAGATTCGTGATGAGTGGTCTGATTTGCGTGCATATATGTATATAACCTGGAGGGTGCTTGACTTTGAGAAGAAAGGAGTGTAAATGGTGTTGATCTGCTTTGGGATTGCTTACAAAATGTATTCCTTTAATGGTGTCTAACATCCAATAAGGAGGCTGTATTAATTACTACACTGTACTGTGTATTCCACACAGCCTGTTGGTCATCTGTTTACTGGGGATGGAGGCAGGGGTTTGTGAATGAATGAATGATAATTATAATGCATGTAAAAGATTTTTTTAAAAACCTCCCACACAAGAACACTCGTTCACAGTGCAGAGGTTGGGAGAAGAAGCACACATTTTCACACATGCTTATGGTAAGAAGTACAATGAGGTAAGCATACCCACAAGTGTGCATGCAACCACGCATGCATGCACGCGCACACACACACACACACACACACACACACAATGAAGAACAAATGTGTCTATACCTCAACAGGCCTCCACAAGCCAATTACAAAAGTGATAAAAATGTCCAAGAAAATGTTGATCCATTCATGGGCACAGTGCATGCATCAATAAGCAGAGCTACACATGGAAGTGGAGTTGCACCTGTAAGTAAAGTTGCACCCAAAATTGCAGTTGTAGCCTTAAGTGGGTGGCCATCTACAAAGACAATAATGTCACAGATTTAGAAAGTTGGTTAGAAGTTTGACAAGGAGAAAACAACCCTTTTTTCTGAGCTGGGAAACAGATGACCAAGGGGAAGTGTTTTGTGTGTGCTGATTTTTGCCATAATTTTTCATCAGCTGTTAATAATCTATTATGTACTGTGTATATTTATCATTTTCATTGCATCCAGTCACTTGGAAATTTGTGGGTATATCACTGAAATCAAAAATTTTTAATGTTTTTTTCCTTCTGAACTATTTGCAATTATTTTCTTCCTTATCCTCAGTCTTCACCTCCACTCTGTCGTTCTCTAGTTTGTACGGTATTTCTTTCCTTTTATATATATATAAAAATTTGTAGCAAACGCATGTAACTTTCCATTTGCAAAGCAAACAGCTGCAAGAGTAGCTGGAAACCTGTCAATTTATAAGCTAATATTTCTCTCTCCGAAAGCCTTCCTTGGTGAAATTGCAATGGGAAATTAGTTTTCTAACTCATTAACACAGAAGTAGAATACCCTGAAGCTGGGAATAGGGATTTCAAGGTTTTCAATATTAAATGTTGTAGTTTGTGTTCCAGTTGGAAACTGCAAGACTTGAAAGATGGTAAAAGAGCCATCTGCTGTACATTTGTATCATTTCTGAATAGTCCTGGGCTACTTCTTCACCTGTAAAAAAAAGTTTGCACCTAATCAGCACTGAACCTGCCTTTCATTTTTTAAAGTCTGATGGAGAAGCTAAATCTAGCCTTTATGATTACAGTAGAAAAGCATGTTGCTCTTGTGTGTTTGTGAGTGGTTCCAAACTTGTTTGGGGAAAAAAAGGCTAAATAGAAAAAATGAAGTGAACCATTGCAGCAAATCTGATGGAAATTACCAACTTTTGCCTGCATTCCATGGGCAGGATTGTTAGATTTCAGAGAATGAAAGCAGGCACATTACGGTGGTTCAGAAAAGGGGGTTCATGCCCGATGTCAAAACTGTCATGACTGGTAGTCCATAGCTGTCAGCTCTAGTCCAGTGGTCTTGATTCGGTAGCACCTCAATGTGTCTGTCTTTAATTTCCAACAGGAAAGCAACCTAAGTTTTCTACAAGAGAGATTTTGGAACTAAAAGTAAACAAAACAAACAAAAACAAACAAAAAAATGATGGGTTTCTTGCAACGGAGAGTTAACCACTAAAAATTAAACTTACAAAAATATATGAACTGGTGATGTATGACATCCTTCAGAATGAGCCCATCCTTTAAAACAAGCAATAAGCAAATGCAAATTTATGTTGGATTAGAGTTTTGTTCTTTCTGACATAATTTCAGTGTTAAAAAAAAAAATCCATTTGGTGTCTTTTCTTGCCCCCACCACCTTTTTTTTTTTTTGGTTTTGTTTTCTTTTTCTTTTGTTCTCAAATATTTTTATTTTTTATTTTGTTTTCTTTTTCTTTTGTTCTCAAATATTGTTATTTTTTATTTTTATTTGCCACTGGTATTCAACCTGTTGAATCTGTTCCTCTTCTTTTTCTTATTGTTATTGTCTCAGATCATGATCTTTGATTATTTCGATTTTCTTTTATGTAAGAATGTTTTTGCATGTCCATTGAGTAAATCGTGATTTTTGCCATTTAATGCAAACTGGACCTTGTGATTTTATCCATGTATTTTGTGACAGCATCAGAATGATTTTGCTGACGTTTGTGCTTACCCAGGCACTTTTGTTTCCAGTGTCCGCCCATATACAGGCTGTGTCAGTACCTGATGAAATTCAGGACAAGCTTAATGTCATATTACGGAAAGAATTCATTGTCCATGTTAGGGGGAGATTTTATTTTTTCAAAGGAACAACTACTTCTGAGTGGTGAGAATTAAGTTTGTTTTCTCAGCTCTTTAGTGAAAAAGGTTTCTCTCTCGCTCTCTTGCACTGAAGGGCATGGGAAGTGATTTGGCTGATGGGGCAAAATTGGATAAAAAATCTCCTGTTGTATGATGACAGGTGATGCCAGTAAAGGTAGAGGTACACATTGCATAGTCCTAGGTTTCAGTAGCACATTACTGTGATTCGTTCTGCATCCCTGCAGAGATAGTGCTCCAGATTCTAGCTGGGAAAAATTGGATACTTAGAACGCCAGATAAAACACAGAGAGAGAGAAAAAAAGGCCTGGATTTATTATTCAAGCCAATTTACTACATAGGTCAAAAAGAAAAAAGAAATACCAAAGCAAAACTGAAACATTCATGTAAATTGCTCAAGGAGTTTTGGATGTTTTCTGTTTTACCAAGCATTTTGAATCAGAAAATGGCATGCCTGTTTTAGTGTTTAACACAACAGTATTTTCAGTCTGGCAAGTACCTCTAGAAAATGTATGCATTGAACTGTGAGATAATCCCAAGGGAATCGTGTGAATTTTGTAATGTGCCTGTTGATTCTATTGTTATGTGTCATGAAGCCATGTGATAAAGAATTGTGTTAACTGAACCATTTTTTTCTTCAGTTTCGATGTGTTAAATAACACCGTCGTCACTTGCCTAGCCCAGCATTGTGTATTGAGTGATTCTGGTTCACGATGGATTTATCCATAGTCATGAAAGCCATTTTCTGCAACTGCTCAGGTGTTTCAGCTATTATTAAAATCAGTATGAGACACTTTGGGTGGAAAATTGAGAATTTAGTGTGCCCTAACATTCAGCCTCACAATGTAAAGTTACTAGCAGACATGATTCTTGATTGATACTGGCATGAAAACATGCTGTGAAAATGTTTCATTCTCTGGCACTTTTGTCCTTAACAGACCCAAACTGAACATTCTGTGCGTTTGTATATTGAGGTTAGACTGAAACTGAAACATCCACACTGGGAATTTAATAGCAAGAAAATATTGCTGTGTTATTACAAGAAAAGGAAGGTGTAAAAAAAAAGGGGGGGGGGGGGGAAAGAGTGCGCTGCACCATTTTTAAAATCTTAATTTAGATCAAAATCTGACCAGTGTGGTCATTTGGCTACATGTTTTAAAAAAAAAAATTTTTTTTTTAAATCAGCACCAAGTCGTCATAGTTTTACCATTCAGCAGGCAGTATACAGGCACTCCCAATTCTTGTTTTTTGTTTGTTTTTGTAACAGGCAATCATTCCACCTAATTACTACAGCTGTGTGTGTGTTTAGTTTGACTCCGCCCTGCAAGCAGTCAGATCACTAACTGTGTCTGTGTATGTACCTTGACTCCACCCACCAGACAGACACACCAGTCACAGTTGTGTGTTTAAGTAGCACCACCCACAAGGCAGTCTGGCTGCCCAATCACATCTGTGCAGTCAGGCTTTGTCCATGCCTGATGACTCAAGGAGCAGGCAGATATTCTACCTGATCGTGGTTTATAAACGCACACATTTTCTGATAATGCTGTCTTAAAGGTCTGTTTTTATGTGCATTGTTGGAAGTAACAGTTCCTTTTTTTTCTTTTTTTAAAGTGAATATCGACCAATAAGGGTTCCAATCACACCAGTTCACACTTCTCACAGTACTCAAGTACCATAGTTGTGTGATGTGTATTTTCATTCAAAGTCAGCAACAGTGAAGTTAGCATTGAAAGCGTCATCATTTTGTGCAACTCCTGCTGAATTATTCTGGTCAAAATGTCAGTCTTTCTTCTCCCCTGATATTTTGATAGGTTATTTCTCTCCCCCCCCCCACCCCCCCCCATAATAGGTTTGCCAGTTCATAATGACTGTATTCTTAAGTGGCACCATATGACTATGGAAAAAGGAAAGGAAGTACAGATACAGACATACTGACCCATCATTGTTTTATATTTTTAAATCAAGTTTTATATAAAGTGCAAAGTGATTGCCACTTCAGAGGTCTGCACAGTACCATCTTGCCTCTGGATGAGTGCCACGAGTCACAGCAACAACACAGTAGAAGTCTTGGTGAAAGAGCACCCTCATGGCAGACTGCCTTCCTGGGAAACTAACATACAACAGACTGCCCTAATCAGGCTACCTTCGTAGGAGACTATACCCCCACAACAGACTACCCTGTGACAGACTACCCCCGCGTTAGGCTACCCTCGTAGGAGACTACCTTACAACAGACTACCCTCGCGTTAGGCTACCCACGTAGGACACCACCTTACAACAGACTACCCTGTCACAGACTGCCTTACAACAGACTACCCTGTGACAGACTACCCCCACATTAGGCTACCCTCATAGGAGACTACCTTACAACAGACTATGCTATGACAGACTACCCTGTGACAGACTACCCCCGCGTTAGGCGAGACTACCTTACAACAGACTACCCTATGACGGGCTGCCTCACGACAGGCGACCCTCCTGGGAGACTACCCAACACACAACAGGCTGCCCTCATAAGAGACAACTGTGCAGCAGACTACCCTTATTGGAGACTACCGTCATGGGAGACTACCCTGTGACAGGCTACCCTCATGTGGAAGGCTACCTACAACAGTCTATCCTCGTGACAGACCACCCTCATGGGAGACTAACCCACAACAGGCTACCCTCAGGAGACTACCATGCAATGGACTACCCTTGTGGGAGACTACCCTGTGACAAACTACCCGCATTGGAGACAACCCTATGACAGACTACCCTCATTGAAGGCTATCCTGCAACAGACTGCCCTCATGACAGACTACCCTTGTGGGAGACTATCCTGTGACAGACTACCCACATGGGAGACAACCCTCTGACAGGCTATACCCTCATGGAAGGCTACCCTCATCTCATGGAAGGCTATCCTACAACAGACTGCCATCATGACAGACTGCCTTTGTTGGAGACTACCCTATGACAGACTGCCATCATGAAAGACAACACTGAGACAGGATGACTGTATGACGGACTACTCCCACCACAGGCTACATTTGTGGAAGGCAACCCAACAACCGACTACATGACGACATGCTACACTCATGGAAGGCAACGATAGGAGGGACTACCCTCATGACAGGCTACACTCCTGGAAGGCGACCATCATGATGGGCTACACTTACAGAAGTCTGCCCAGTGACAGCCAACCCTCATGACAGGCTATGCTTATGGGGAGGGGCATGGTGGGGGTGGGGGGCTACCCCACAACAGGCTGCTCAGGAGAGACCACCCAATTTAAGACTTGGAAACCCTCTTCTTTTCTTTTTTCTTCTTCTTCTTTTTCTCTCTCTCTTCTTTTTGTCTGCCTTAAAAAAATAATATAAAAATAATAATTTTTTTTTTTTTTTTTTTTAAAGGGATAGTTTTATCAGGGGTTTCAAGAGACTAAAAACACGCAAAAATCGCACAATTTGGGGTCTGTAGTATTCTCTTGTCTTCTTTCAAATTAAATTCACTTTAAGCAGTATTGGCATGGCGTCTTCTGCAGTGGAAGGTACAGCTACTTTTTGTACTGATGTCAGAACTTAACGTGGATAACTTCCATAAGTAGTCAGAGGTACATCATGGCATGCACAAGACATCAGAACCTTTGAAGGTGTGTTTAGCGTGAGGAGCAAAATCCTTGCTGGCTGTAACACAGCAGTGCAGAGTGGTATGTAGTGCAAGTTACAACCCAGAGAATGACGCAGTCTCCAAATTTTGATATGAATATCTTGTCATGTGTTTGCCATAGAAAATGCTAAATGTGGAGGTTTTATTGCGATCTCTTGCTTGTCATGGACAGACAAAGGGAACGGGAAAAGATGGCAAAATGTCCTGTTTTTCCAAGGTGGACAACCTCCTAGGGTGAAGTCATTTTTTAAATAACAGACAAGGACCGTATTTGTGCATGTGTTTGGTACTTTTTAATCTGCCAAAAAATGTGAAATGCTGATGTCAAAATGTTCATAGTATTTTGTATTTTACTGTACCGTTTTTTTCATTGTCGCCTGAAGCATTGCATTGTGTCCAAGGCTTGTGTGTTCATTGAACAGTTTTTGTTTGAAGTTGGCTGTGTCATCATCTCATGAATGAGAGTGTGTAGAGTGTGGTGGAATGTTTAATACAACTGCGGACCATAAAAACTAGCGAGAGAAGTGCTGGAAGTATGTGTGGGAACACTTCCCTATTCCCTAATACCACACAGAGGATACACAGCTGATGAACACAAAAGCATGTTTGTACATTGCTATGTGTTTTCTCCTACGTGTCCCCCCGCTCCTGTAACCCCTCCCCCCCCCCCAACCCCACCCCCCTCCACCCCCTCCCCCGCCCCAGCCCAGCCCTGCCTCACACAAACTCAGATTGTGGGGATCAGGTGTGCCATAAAAGCGCTTCATCTCTCTCAGCCTCTCCTTCTCTCTTCCGATTTTTGCAGTAAGATGAGAACAAGTTCGTGATTTATTAATTTTTTTATTGATTTATTTTGGTCACTTTTTAGAAAATAGTTAATAGACAGGAAGGCTGAATAATAGCTTACTGAATGAGAAAGAAAAAAAGAAGAAAAAAAAAAGAAAAAAAAGAAGAAGAAAAAAGAGAAAAAAGTTTTGTTTTTTGCATCCATATTTTTGTACTAGAACAGTAGAAGTCGAAATGTGAAATAGAGATGGCATTGGTACGGGAAGGGCAAGTATGGATGTGGTTTTAATGTTGCGAATATTGGAATGTAATAAGGTTCATGTATCATTGCATTGTCATACTCATGTGGTACCAAAGTTTTATGCACAAAACGATTAAAAGTATTGACAGTTTCTTCCCAGAACCTTTGTTTGCTCGGCTTTTCAGTGTTGTGTTTGGCACTCTGTGTGTGTGTGTGTGTGTGTGTGTGTGTGTGTGTGTTAGAGATATTATCAACACCAAATGTTATTTGTTGTCCATGTTTTTATATTTGACCAACTTTAATTTCTTGGAGGATAAACTTTTTCACCTATGCAACGTACGTGTCACACCACCGACTTTAGCAGCGTAACCAACTATGGCAGAGACGAGAAGAGAGATGTACGTAGTACACGATCGCTGCTTGGTGTGTGTGTGTGTGTGTGTGTGTGTGTGTGTGTGTGTAAAAAATGCCACGGCTGTACCGGGTTTCTGTTGTCCTAAAAAAATCCAGTAATGCCAGCTTTGCGACTAGTACTTGATTCATGGTCCACCCATCCTCCTAAAAAATCAAACAATGCCAGCTTTGCGACTAGTACTTGATTCATTCAACTGTCTCGGTCATATCTTGTATATAATAATTTAAATTATGTCGATCGTCCAAGTGCAAGCAGGTCATGGATGAGATGACCGCAGACTTGATTCAAGTCCGTGGAGTTAAAACTGTGGTGTGAACGTCACAATTAATGGTCTAGGGATCAGTGACAGTAGTCGAGATCATTTCATGTTGGACACGTGCAATGGCAGCAGGAGGCGCGTGCTCGATCCTCGAGGAAGACCTGAAAATCAGATCGAAACAATAATACTGCCAGTAGTAATTCAAAAGCGACACTCAAGCCCAAAAGGTTAAAGGAAAAGTCCAAGGTTTTTAAGTATGCAAAATGACCATCGAAATAATTGACAAATGAGTCACTAGTCTGAGATTTTAATGAAATACAAAATGAAAAAATGAAAAAAATGAAAAATGTTGGTTTTTAATCGATTTTATTTTCTGTAGGCTGGCCGAGACTGCTGTCTCGGGTTCCCTATTAGTCACGCGACTTTCCCGGAAGTGACGTCAGTCTGGGGAGTCAGTACGG
>OY757546.1:4370363-4372863 GCA_963584105.1 Alviniconcha strummeri
CGGGTGATGATGTTGGTGATAAAATAAAGATCACAGAAAGTACCTCTTTGACCCTTACGACGAAATCCTCAAAAAACGTGACAGCTGATGACAATATTGATGACGCCGATGGCGACAAACCTCTTTGTCGATGACAACGAAGACAAACAAGGACGATGACAACTGATGACAAGAATGGTGAAGCCGATGGCGACATCTTTATCGAACACAACGAAGACAACGAAAACGATAATAACCGGTTAAAATATGATGATGATGACAACAATGAAGAGGACAGAGACTGAATGGAAGTAGTCTACATGCTTTTGACGAACGCCACGGACGACAACGACAACGACGATAATGACTGTGGCGCTGTTGGCAGGTTTGCGGCGGTGGTGGTGACAGACATAGAGTTCAAGAAGATCGATTTCAACGCTTGCGGTATCAGCGCCGGAAACCCGGGTCCTTCCTATCTCTCGGGCATCCACCGGTGTCGCGCCACCACCAACGTCAGTATACACCGTTGTTTATTCTGTTGACGAACGTCAGTATACACCATGGTTTATTCTGTTGACCAACGTCAGTATACACTATTGTTTATTCCAGTGACCAACGTCAGTATTCACCATTGTTTATTCCAGTGACCAACGTCAGTATTCACCATTGTTTATTCCAGTGACCAGCGTCAGTATTCACCGTTCTTTATTTCGTTGACAAACGTCAGTATGCAGCGCATCGTTCTTTATTCCGTCACTGATGTCAGTATGCACCATTCTTATTCCACCACGTACGTCAGTGTGCACCATTCTTTATTCCACCACAGACGTCAGCATACACCTTTCTTTATTCCACTATCAAAATCAGTATACACCATTTTGTATTCCATTGACCAACGTCGGTATACATCATTCTTTATTCCACTGACCAACGTCACTAGGCATCATTCTGCATTCCACCACCAACGTCAGTGAACACCATTTTTATTCCACTGACCAAATTCAGTATACATCTTTCTTTAATCCATCACCAACGTCAGTATATATCGTTCTTTATTCCACAAACCAATATTAGTATATATCGTTCGTTATTCCACTAACCAACGTCAGTATATAGCATTCGTTATACAACTGACCAACGTCAGTATACACCATTCGTTATTCCACTGACCAGCGTCCGTACACATCGTTCTTTATTCAGCCACCAACACCACTGTTTATTCCATTGACCAACGTCAGTATACACCATTCGTTATTCCACTGACTACCGTCCGTACACATCGTTCTTTATTCAGCCACCAACGTCAGTATACATCGTTCTTTATTCCACCACAACGTCAGTATACATCGTTCTTTATTCCTCAACCAACGTCAGTACATACACCATTCGTACACAGACTTCTATCGCCTAGAAAGAATGTTCAGTGCGCGACTTTAAAAAACACACAAGTGTCCGTTTAAACCTTTTAGCGTGATGTGATCACTCCACAAACGTTTTCTTTGATTGGTGTGCAGTGCAAGCACAAGATGGGGTACGGATTCAAAAGAGGCGGGTACTCGTGCCCCTGCAAGTCTGGCACCAGGTACCCGTGGAACGCCCAGCCACCCTGGGATGGTGCCATCATCGAGCAAGCCACGGAGACGGAGTACTACAACGGGTTCCAGTGCACGCCCAGCGACTGTGAGTCTGAGAGAGAGAGAGAGATATATGGATACATGTGTGTGTGCGTGTGCGTGCGTGCGTGCATGTGCGTGTGTGCGTGCGTGCGTGTATGCGTGTGTGCGTGTGCGTGCGTGCGTGCGTGCATGTGTGTGTGCGCGCGCGCATGTGCGTGTGTGTGTGCGCGTACGCGCGTACGTATGCGTGTGCGTATGTGTGTGTGTGTGTGTGTGTGTGTGTGTGTGTGTGTGTGTGTGTGTGTGTGTGTGTGTGTGTGTGTGAGAGAGAGAGAGAGAGAGTGTGTGTCTGTGCGCGCGCGTTTGTGTATGTACGCGCGCGCGCGTGTACGCACACTCCTGTACTTCCTCCAAACCAACACCATAAATAAAGGCAAGTAAGGAATTGCACGAGCTCGTACATGCAAGTAAGTAAATTCCTATTCGACAACGAGCACACCCGTACAAAACGGTATACAAACCGTGTAATCGCTGGCAACAATTCACAAAGTAATGGCTTTGGCTTTCAGTTCGCCAGGTCCTGCCCAACCTGGACCAGACGGAGGGAGTCAGCATCGTGGGCGGGTCCAGCTCGCTGACCTCAGGAGGAGTGGAGGCGCAGCTGGACAGCTCCAGGCGGCTGGTCAACCCGGAGTTCCGCACCAGAAACCTCAGGTGGACCCTCAACGACACGCGCCACCACCCGCTGAGCTATCGCCAAACCCACGGCGTGCGCGCGACGGATGTGGACGGGGATTCTGAACGGAATGGTACTTGCTAAAATTAATAAGAAGAAGAAGAAGAAGAAAGATAATTAGAATAATGATAACAACGATAATAACAATAAAGATAATAATAATATTAAT
>OY757546.1:4377863-4380828 GCA_963584105.1 Alviniconcha strummeri
CTCTCTCTCTCTCTCTCTCTCTCTCTCTCTCTCTCTCTCTCTCTCTCTCTCTCTCTCTCTCTCTCTCTCTCTCTCTCTCGCTCGCTCGTTCTCTCTTACCAGCTGTCTAAAATTAAGCACTTTCTGAACCTTCATGCAAGAAAATTATCCTTTCATGCCCATATTCAATCCACCATCGACTACGGATCGACGCTGTTGGACTCAGTAAGTGTAAATACTCTCAAACGTTTGGTTAGTTTACATAGGAGAGCGCTCAAGGCAATTCTCCTCAAAACCACAACTCTAGCGATTTGAGACTATAGAAGAGGCGGGGGACATATTGTCCTGATTTCCTGTCTTCTTTAACCGTTTTACCTAACACCATGTTATCATCATCGTCTTCTTCTTCTTCTTCTTCTTCTTCTTCTTCTTCTTCTTCTTCTTCCGCATAGTGTCCAGCTTCAGCATTCTGAACACTTTTACTGCTTGCTGGGTTATTTTGGTTATTCCACAATCCGCTGAACTCGGACATGGACTACAGGATCTTTAACGTGCGTATGTGATCTTTTTGCATGCGTATACACACACGGTGGGACCTCAGCTTATAGTCTCATCCTAAGGACTTTTATAAGAGTCTGCACAGAATTGGACCCAGGAGAGCTCTCAGGGTGGGCGCAAAGCCTAACACGTAACGGTCACCCAGACATTTGGTGACTACGCTCGATCGTGTTTAACTTGGGCTTTCGAGAGTGAGTGCTCTTGCCCTGCACCAGTGACTCTCCCGAGTTGATGAGTTGATGCTTAATGTCCTCAGATGTCATTTGACATATTAGGGACAAGTTGTGACCAATGCCGAAGCACGGTTCATTAAAGCCACATACGTAAGGTGTATGCGTGTTTAGCTGTAACCTGCCACCTGCACTTTTGGCAGGATGACCGGGATTTTTTACGTGCTACTGCGGTAACACGGGGGTGGAACGGATACCGAAATAAGAGTCAGCACAGAAAGTCGACCCTGGAGAAGAAAATTCTCCCGCCGTTCTAGCAGGGATTCGAACCCGCGACCTTTCAATCACGAGTCCGGCGCTCTAACCACTGAGCTATCCCCGCCTCCCTCTCTCCCGAGTCTAGTAACTTGGTGTTTTATGCCCAGCCAACCTCTCGAGTCTAATACTGAAGTAACTATGAAGAAGCAATTATACAACTGTCTGATCGACTGACTGACATTTCTGTTTCCAGTGCAGTCCCATTGCGGGGTACCCCTTTGTGCGGGGTGCCTACAGCTGTAAGTGTCGTTCCGGGTTCGAGTACCCACACTTTGACGGTCGAGAATGGTTCCAGGGTTCGCTGGTGGAGAGCGAGTATGAGAAGAAAATTCGTGGCATGTTCAGCAGGTAGGTTGCTTCTTTCACAAATCAGTTTTCACTTGGAAGCGGGGAGGGTGGGAGGTGATGAGGATGGAGGGGGAAAAGGATGGGGGGAGGGGGAGACAATGGGGGTGGGGGATGATGATGCGGAATGAGGGGAATGATGGGAAAGGAGGAGAGAAAATTGGAGTGGGGAGCAGATGGTTGATGATAGAAGGGAGGTGGGTGGGGTGGTGGAAGAGACGAGGGAGGTGAGACTAAGCAGTTGTTGGTTTAAAAAAGAATGTATTCAAATACAAAATAACGATACAATACAAAGTTGGTGAGAGCATCAACAAACATTGGGGCGTCTACGCGATGAACTAGGAAAACGAAACAACAACAGCGGATGCATATAATCTTCTGAAAACAATCGAAACAAGTTCTAGATATAAAAAAGACACACATCAAAACACACACACACACACACACACACACACACACACACACACACACACACACACACACACACACACACACACACACACACACACACCCCACACACACACACGCACGCGCGCACGCACTCACTCACACACACACACACACACACACACACACACACACACACACACACACACACACACACACACACCACACCCCACCACACACCACACACACACACACACACACAC
The DNA here is from genome assembly GCA_963584105.1 of Alviniconcha strummeri. Classification (NCBI taxonomy): domain Eukaryota; kingdom Metazoa; phylum Mollusca; class Gastropoda; family Provannidae; genus Alviniconcha; species Alviniconcha strummeri. Next base: position 4,379,884 of record OY757546.1, read on the forward strand.
ACACACACACACACACACACACACACACACACACACCCACCCCACCCCACCCCACCCCACCCCACCACACACACACACACACACACACACACACACACACACACACACACACACACACACACACACACACACGCACACACACACACACCCCCCACCCCACCACACACCACACACACACACACACACACACACACACACACACACACACACACACACACACACACACACACACACACACACACACACACACACACACACACAGCAACTACAACTGTACACAGCACAGTTCTCGTCTTCTCTGAGTCACACAGTACCGGTGTTTTTCTCACGGCAGGTATGACCAGCTGAGGTGTCGCGTCGCAGGGTCACCACACCTTACATCCTCCGTCACCCTCCTGCTGGCGGCCATCTTCGTTTCCTGGGCAACCACGCACCGTCACTCGTGACGTTGAACATGACGAGCAGCAGTATAGGCCTACAGGAACTATGCGTGTGACGTTGAACATACAGTATTGGGCGCTTCAGGCGGGGTTGTTAACTCCCTTGACTTTTGCCCGGCATCGCTTAAGTCCCTTGGCTGCTTTTACTTCCGGTGCGTACTTTCTTCACGATGGAAGGCGGTGACAGTGAATTTGCTATTTTTACACTGCCAACTTAAAAGGCATTGTTGGAGGCCCGTAGTCATAATATGTCTGGCAATAAACAATAACTTGTTGCTCATGCTATAGGATGCCCCAAAACGCATTTTTTTCTACGAATTCGCGATCTTTTGGTCAGCCAAAAAACGACGCAAAGACACTTTATTTCCACCCTCTATCCCCTTTCCACAGTAATTTTTGCAACTGCAACAGTATTGGCATTTGTACTGCTTCGCGATATAGGTTCAGTTTCTGTTATACACAGCGTGAAGCAACGCCTACTCAGAAATCGGCCCGGAAGTGCGCT
>OY757546.1:4381028-4434200 GCA_963584105.1 Alviniconcha strummeri
CCGTCATTTATCTGCCGCTTCCTGTTTAAGGAACTATAGGCCTAGCTGTCAGTACACAAGGGAGTAGGTGGGTGGTGTGTCAGTAACACCTTGACTTTGTGTTGTCTGTCAGGGACGTGAATGGACCGTTGAATAATGACGCCATGACTCGTGTAGATTGTCAAGGGACGTGACTGAACATTGAGACGCCACGACTCGTGCTTTTTGTCAGAGGCGTGGCTGACCGTTCGTAATGCCACCTTGACTGGTATTGTTTGTTAACTGCGTGACTGACCATTGAAAAATGACACCTGGACCTCTCTTCGTTTGTCAGAGGCGTGGCTGACCGTTCAGTTGTGACACTTGACTTTTGTGTTGTTTGTCAATGGGGCGCCTGCTCGCTAAATAATGACGCCCCGATTCGCGCTGTTTGTCAGGGGTGTGGTCACGGTAGACGTGCCACTCAACTTGCTGGAACTCAACCCGTGTCCCATGGGATTCGGTGTGGCCAACGCCTTCAAGAACACTGCCCACTGTGACTACTTCTCCACAAAGGTTTGAACCCGCAGTCTTTCTACTCTCTCTCTCTCTCTCTCTCTCTCTCTCTCTCTTCTCTCTCTCTCTCTCTCTCTCTCTCTCTCTCTCTCTCTCTCGCTCTCATCGTACCAGCTGTCTAAAATTAAGCACTTTCTGAACCTTCATGCAAGAAAATTATCCTTTCATGCCCATATTCAATCCACCATCGACTACGGATCGGACGCTGTTGGACTCATCAAGTGTAAATACTCTCAAACGTTTGGTTAGTTACATAGGAGAGCGCTCAAGGCAATTCTCCTCAAAACCACAACTCTAGCGATTTGAGACTATAGAAGAGGCGGGGGACATATTGTCCTGATTTCCTGTCTTCTTTAACCGTTTTACCCAACACCATGTTATCATCATCGTCTTCTTCTTCTTCTTCTTCTTCTTCTTCTTCTTCTTCTTCTTCTTCTTCTTCTTCTTCTTCTTCCGTATAGTGTCCAGCTTCAGCATTCTGAACACTTTTACTGCTTGCTGGGTTATTTTGGTTATTCCACAATCCGCCGAACTCGGACATGGACTACAGGATCTTTAACGTGCGTATGTGATCTTTTTGCATGCGTATACACACACGGTGGGACCTCAGCTTATAGTCTCATCCTAAGGACTTTTATAAGAGTCTGCCACAGAATTGGACCCAGGAGAGCTCTCAGGGTGGGCGCAAAGCCTAACACGTAACGGTCACCCAGACATTTGGTGACTACGCTCGATCGTGTTTAACTTGGGCTTTCGAGAGTGAGTGCTCTTGCCCTGCACCACTGACTCTCCCGAGTTGATGAGTTGATGCTTAATGTCCTCAGATGTCATTTGACATATTAGGGACAAGTTGTGACCAATGCCGAAGCACGGTTCATTAAAGCCACATACGTAAGTGTATGCGTGTTTAGCAGTAACCTGCCACCTGCACTTTTGGCAGGATGACCGGGATTTTTTACGTGCTACTGCGGTAACACGGGGGTGGAACGGATACCGAAATAAGAGTCAGCACAGAAAGTCGACCCTGGAGAAGAAATTCTCCCGCCGTTCTAGCAGGATTCGAACCCGCGACCTTTCAATCACGAGTCCGGCGCTCTAACCACTGAGCTATCCCCGCCTCCCTCTCTCCCGAGTCTAGTAACTTGGTGTTTATGCCCAGCCAACCTCTCGAGTCTAATACTGAAGTAACTATGAAGAAGCAATTATACAACTGTCTGATCGACTGACTGACATTTCTGTTTCCAGTGCAGTCCCATTGCGGGGTACCCCTTTGTGCGGGGTGCCTACAGCTGTAAGTGTCGTTCCGGGTTCGAGTACCCACACTTGTGACGGTCGAGAATGGTTCCAGGGTTCGCTGGTGGAGAGCGAGTATGAGAAGAAAATTCGTGGCATGTTCAGCAGGTAGGTTGCTTCTTTCACAAATCAGTTTTCACTTGGAAGCGGGGAGGGTGGGAGGTGATGAGGATGGAGGGGGAAAAGGATGGGGGGAGGGGAGACAATGGGGGTGGGGGATGATGATGCGGAATGAGGGGAATGATGGGAAAGGAGGAGAGAAAATTGGAGTGGGGAGCAGATGTTGATGATAGAAGGGAGGTGGGTGGGTGGTGGAAGAGACGAGGGAGGTGAGACTAAGCAGTTGTTGGTTTAAAAAAGAATTTATTCAAATACAAAATAACGATACAATACAAAGTTGGTGAGAGCATCAACAAACATTGGGGCGTCTACGCGATGAACTAGGAAAACGAAACACACAGCGGATGCATATAATTTTCTGAAAACAATCGAAACAAGTTCTAGATATAAAAAAGACACACATCAAACACACACACACACACACACACACACACCCCACCACACCACACCACACACCACACACACACACACACACACACACACACACACACACACACACACACACACACACACACACACACACAGCAACTACAACTGTACACAGCACAGTTCTCGTCTTCTCTGAGTCACACAGTACCGGTGTTTTTCTCACGGCAGGTATGACCAGCTGAGGTGTCGCGTCGCAGGGTCACCACACCTTACATCCTCCGTCACCCTCCTGCTGGCGGCCATCTTCGTTTCCTGGGCAACCACGCACCGTCACTCGTGACGTTGAACATGACGAGCAGCAGTATAGGCCTACAGGAACTATGCGTGTGACGTTGAACATACAGTATTGGGCGCTTCAGGCGGGTTGTTAACTCCCTTGACTTTTGCCCGGCATCGCTTAAGTCCCTTGGCTGCTTTTACTTCCGGTGCGTACTTTCTTCACGATGGAAGGCGGTGACAGTGAATTTGCTATTTTTACACTGCCAACTTAAAGGCATTGTTGGAGGCCCGTAGTCATAATATGTCTGGCAATAAACAATAACTTGTTGCTCATGCTATAGATGCCCCAAAACGCATTTTTTTCTACGAATTCGCGATCTTTTGGTCAGCCAAAAAACGACGCAAAGACACTTTATTTCCACCCTCTATCCCCTTTCACAGTAATTTTTGCAACTGCAACAGTATTGGCATTTGTACTGCTTCGCGATATAGGTTCAGTTTCTGTTATACACAGCGTGAAGCAACGCCTACTCAGAAATCGGCCCGGAAGTGCGCTGCGACCTCTCGCGACTTCTTTCGCGAAAGATTACAAAGCGCATTCACTCTAGCAAACCAGCTTTACTGAATCGCCCAATAGGTCTACAGGAACTGTGCGTGTGACGTTGTACATGCAGCAGTATAGGTCTACAGGAACTGTGGCGTGTGACGTTGAACATGCAGCAGTATAGGTCTACAGGAACTGTGCGTGTGACGTTAAACATGCAGCAGTATAGGTCTACAGGAACTGTGCGTGTGACGTTGAACATGCAGCAGTACAGGTCTACAGGAATTGTGCGTGTGACGTTGAACATGCAGCAGTATAGGTCTACAGGAACTGTGCGTGTGACGTTTAAACATGCAGCAGGTATAGGTCTACAGGAACTGTGCGTGTGACGTTGACATGCAGCAGTACAGGTCTACAGGAATTGTGCGTGTGACGTTGAACATGCAGCAGTACAGGTCTACAGGAACTGTGCGTGTGACGTTAAACATGCAGCAGTATAGGTCTACAGGAACAGTGCGTGTGACGTTGAACATGACGAGCACCAAGCAGGAACAGGAACTGTGTGTGTTACGTTGTACATGCAGCAGTACAGGGTCTACAGGAACTGTGCGTGCGACTTATACATGCAGCTGTATAGGTCTACAGGAACTGTGCGTGTGACTTTGTACATGCAGCAGTATAGGTCTACAGGAACTGTGCGTGTGACGTTGTACATGCAGCAGTATATGTCTACAGGGAACTGTGCGTGTGACTTTGTACATGCAGCACTATAGGTCTACAGGAACTGTGCGTGTGACTTTGTACATGCAGCAGTATAGGTCTACAGGAACCGTGCGTGTGCGTTTGAACATGACAAGCAGCAAGCAGTATAAACCTTACAGGACCTGTGCGTGGGAGTATCAGTCTTAACAGGCCCGCTCCGGCTGTCACTCGGTAGCCTTTTAGAGGAACTAGCCTCTCAAAGGTGTTATGTCCAACAGGTTAGTTAGCTGGTTAGTTTCTCGATTTGAACGTCCTCCTACGTCCAAGAAGTAAAACAGATCTAAATCTTCTTCCGTAGAGTGACCCCCTTCATCGTATTGAATGATTATGCCATCAACAACAACAACAACAACACACACGTTCAGTTTTGAGTGAAAATGAAAACTTAAAACTAAAGTTTCGTTTTAAAATGTTCCCTTTCACATTTTACATTCAGTATTGGATTTATATTCAGTATTTAACCAGAGTTTCGTTTTCAGCAGTTAGCAGGGACTGGCAGCACACAGCAACGACTCGAGTTCTCTTAACTCGCTCGTGTTGCACGCACTGCCTCTGTGAAATCGAGCACGAAAGTTGCGTGCTCACGTCTCGTCCGAGGTACAGTTTCAAAGAGGCGAAGATAGAGTGGCCTTTATGTCAGCTTGTGACACTTGGTGCTTTCTACAGCCAGTCCCGCCAATCGTTACTGACAAAAGTCAGTTTCTGATTTGAATTTTGAAAGCTTTGTGTGTGTGTGTGTGTGTGTGTGTGTGTGTGTGTGTGTGTGTGTGTGTGTGTGTGTGTGTGTGCAACCAACGTTAATTATTGAGAGAGAGAAAAACTCTGGGGTCCATCAGAGACTTCCCAGCTTATGTTCATCATGATAATCACGATCACAGTGATGACGGAGGCGATAATGAGGTTGATGATGCACACATCGAAGAAACGGAAAGCCGCATGAGTGTCATTGTATCATTGTATTACATTGTCGACGACAGAAACCAAAGACGTAAACTTGTATCAGCTTATACCGCCCGAGTCTGGAACAAAATGTATCAGCTGAGTAAGTCTCTACAGCTTTGTAATGTTTTGTGTTGTAAATTGTTTTGTAAAATGCCGTCACTTTTACAACAGAAGACCGGATTTGTCTTGAAAGGTTTTGGTTTTGGAGACTTTTATTTTCAGCATAAATGAGAAGTATTTATTCAAGTTATATTTGCTAATCTAATTCTCTTTCGTGCTGACGTCAGTGAGCGGAACTTCCTGTCTCCTAGCCGGCGACACGTTAATTGCTTTACGTGTCAAAATAAATATGATTTTCATCTCTCGGGATTTCCATGCCAAACTTGTTTTCACCAAGGGGGTTTTATATCGGTTTTGATTCGTTCAAATCATTGTGGCTGTATTTCACGTTTTGAAAACTACACATGTCTTTAATTTTATTGGTGGCTATGATATGCAGTGCATGTAAAACAAATTACGCAGTGTTAGCTCTTTCGTTTTGTGTGTGTGTGTGTGTGTGTGTGTGTGTGTGTGTGTGTGTGTGTGTGTGTGTGTGTGTGTGTGTGTGTGTGTGTGTGTGTGTGTGTGTGTGTGTGTGTGCCCTAAGAAAATAGGGCGTTCGCGGGCTCCATATACAGGTACTCAACAGCAGGTTTTTTGTTTGTTTCGTTTGTTTTAGGGGTCACAGTCGTTGATGTATTATAACTGTGACCAGTGTAATCGAAGGAGCAAACTATTCGGGCATGTTGGGTATGGGGAGGGGAGAATACCTCGATAATTCCATCCCTTCACTAGGTCTAGTTTTACATGGTTGTCTCCCATATGTGCTGAGTTTCTATAGTTCACATCAGTGTTGTCACACTCACAGACACACAGACACACACACGCACGCACGCACGCACGCACGCACGCACGCACGCACGCACGCACGCACGCACGCACGCACGCACGCACGCACGCACACACACACACACACACACACACACACACACACACACACACAGGTTGATCTGAACGCTTTTAATAGTCACAAAACAAATGATACCAAAATTTTCGGCACAGACGCTTTTTTCACCTTCTTAATCTTCTTTTTCTTCTCTTCTTCTCTTTTTTTTTTTTTTTTTTTTCTTCCGCCTCCCCCCCCCCCCCCACCCCCCCCCCCTTCTTTTTCTCCAAACAACAAAACGGACGCAAAAAACAATGAGAGAAATGACGTGTCTTTTGTGAGTCAGTTTCACAAGGATGCTACAGTTAAGAACATTGACCATCAACCTATTTACGCGTTTCGATTTTCGTTCGGAACGGTTGCCCTTTTGCAGTCACCCTGGTTTTAGGTTAACAGAACCAAGAACAAAATATCACTTCACTGCACTCGCCGCCACACAATGACACTTACATCACTTGTTAGGTTCCCGTGATTAAAATGGCAGTACTATCTGCATTGTGTTTCTTCAGTTCATTGAAGGTACGTGTCCTATATGATCTCTGCTTGGAAACGTTTGGGGACTGATTTTTTCTTCTTCTTTTTTTTTTTTTTCATTTTTTTTTTCTTTTTTTCTTTTTTTTTTTCTTCTGGTTGTCTGTCAGGAATGTTGTTTATTGTAATGATGTTTGATTATAATTTTTTCTTCTTCCTTTAAAAAAAATAATAATAATTTTCTGGTTGTCTTGTCAGGCATGTTCCTTTTTTTCTTCTTTTTCTGGTTGTCTGTCAGGCATGTTATTTATGTAAAGACCGTTTCGGGGCAGCGCCATAATGACAAGGGAAGGAACTGGGGTGAAAAAAGCTGACTCCGGGTTATTAGATCTTACAGCGGGTTCTCTCCCGGAATGAGCTCGGGGCCCCAGTAAGTCCACTTGGTGTTTTACGCCCAGGCAGCCAATACGGTTATATCAGGGCGAGTCTCAGTAAAGATGTAATTATTATCATAGCTATACGGTACAGCTAAGCAACAGGCCTACGGTCTTTGCCGGGCCAACTGTCAGTTAGGCTGTTTGTAGTTTAGTTTGCTTGTGAAGAAACATCTCCGCTTGACTGCCCGCAGTCGTGTTTGTTGTTCCTTCAGCCTTCTCGTAATAATAATAATAATAATACTGCTAACACTACTACTACTACTACTAATAATAATAAAACGAAGAAGAAAACGATATAATTAAGCCTAGCTAGGAGCAAACGGATGCAGACCTGTAGGTGGACGTAACGAGAGAGAGAGAGAGAGAGAGAGAGAGAGAGAGAAGAGAGAGAGAGAGAGAGAGAGAGAGAGAGAGGAGAGAGAGAGAGAGAGAGAGAGAGAGCGGAGAGAAGGGGGACTGGGGGGGGTGGGTGGAGTACGAGAGAGGGGGGGGAGAGAGAGAGCGAGAACAGAGAAGAAAGAGAAAGAGAGGTAGAAAAGAGAGAGAAAGAGAAAGAAAGAGGGAGAGAAAAAGAGGAGAGAAAGAAGAAGAAAAGAGAGAGACAGACAGACAGAGAAAAGAAAGAGAGTGGAAACGGAGAAAGAAGAAAGAGAGAGAGAAGAGAGAGGGAGAAGAGAGAGAAAAGACTGAGAGAGAGAGAGAGAGAGAGAGAGAGAGAGAGAGAGAGAGAGAGAGAGAGAGAGAGAGAGAGAGAGAGAGAGAGAGAGAGAGAGAGAGAGAGAGAGAGAAAAGACTGAGAGAGAGAGAGAGAGAGAGAGAGAGAGAGAGAGAGAGAGAGAGAGAGAGAGAGAGAGAGAGAGAGAGAGAGAGAGAGAGAGAGAGAGACATAGACAGAGAGACAAAGACAGACAGAGACAGAGAGACAGACACACAAAAACAGAGAGAGACACACATACAGAGTTTTTTTAATTTTGTTTTTGACATAATTATTTTCTTATCCGAGGTGCGTTGAAAAGTAACAAGCCGGAAAACTGATAGCATAATCTTGAAACGGCTTAGCTGACGCAGCACTCTGCACCCGCTTTTATGTACGTGTGCTTCCGTTTTCTCTTGTCACTGGGTTATCTGTTTGCAGTGAATGACTATCTACCCTGCCCCTGCTATCTACACAGTTACACAGCTTTAAAGTATCACTGGCGGGAGATGCCACCAGCATCATTTGTGTCACGACAAAAGAGTTGTCGCGACAAACACGTTTGTCGCGGTACACATATGTTTGTAGATATTACAAAACTTTTGTAATTCTTACCAAAAAAATTGTCGCGACAAGCACGTTTGTCGCGGTACACATATGTTTGTAGATCTTACAAAACTTTTGTAATTCTTACCAAAAAAAAAACTGTCGCGACAAGCACGTGTTTGTCGCAACAAATATTTGTCGCGACAAACGTTTTGTCGCGGCTAGCATACTTTTGTGGCGACAAAACACGTGTTTTGTCGCGAGAAACACGTGTTTGTCGCCACAAAACTTTTGTCGCGACAAAAATGATACTTGTGGCAGCTCCCGCCAATGATATTAAAGGACCACAGTGAACGTAACATGGAGAAAATGTCAGTTTACTGAACGTGGTCTGTATAGTACTTAAAGGAAACAGAAACACAAGGTACACAGACTCAGTGACAGGCCCAGTGAAAGAAATGCACTGCAACGGTTGTAATGATCGGCTGCGGGGGGATGGGGAGTGTGGTGGTGGAGGGGGAGAACAGACAGACCAACCAACAGGCAAAGGTTACAAATCATTGACATATACACACGCGCGAGCGCACGCACACACGTCACACACTCGCACGCACACTGGTATGCATGAATGCAGGCGCGCTCGCGCATACACACACACACACACACACACACACACACACACACACACACACACACACACACACACACACACACGCACGCACGCACGCACGCACGCACGCACGCACGCACGCACGCACGCACACGCACGCACGCACGCACGCACTACACGCGCACATCCACATGTGCATCCATAACGGAGTATGCCACTTTCAGCACGTGCAGCTTATTTAAAGCATTAAGCAACAATCTGTATCTAATTACAGACACTGAAATAAAAGCAGCATAACTAGAACAATGTTTACAGAGTTGTTTTCATGTTAAAAGAAATAAAATAATGATAAAAAATAATGAATTTAAAACTAGCAATAAAACAATTATACATACTTTTTTTTGCTGTGCACCCCTTTTCTCCTCTCTCTAAGTCACTAAACCACAAGTCTGTCTAATCCACTGAACCGTTAGCCAAAAAAATGTACACAGCAAAAAAAGTACGGAGAGGGTTTTGAGACCAAAAATAATAATTTAAAAATGAAGGTGAATGGACCGAGAAGGTAGAAGTTAGGACAAGGAATAGACTCTGGCAGTGGGCGAAGCATGCTTGGCTATAGTCTGACTCCCCCAGGCTTTAAAGGGTGAACATTTGGCAGCTCTCGGTTCTCAAGAGAAGGGGGCCCTCATTTCTGCATCCGCGGTACCCTGCTGGGGGTGAAGAGCGCTCAGTCCGGCGGATCTATTATTATCTCGTTTGTCGGATGACGTAGGGGAAGGATTCGTAACGGAAACAACAACCTTGCTTCGGTCAAGGCTGGGATTAGTTTTGCAGAGACAGAAAAACACGATTACCAGTTCTACCCTATCTTCTGACCTTGCCTTCCACAAGCAGCAAAACAACAGTATCTTGCAAGCTGACATTGCGCGTAGCAAAGCTACAATAACCTGTCAGCTGACCTTGCCCTCCACAAGTAGCAAAACAATATTTTGTCAGCTGACTTTGCCCTCCACAAGTAGCAAAACAACAATAACTTGTCAGCTGACTTTCCCCTCCACAAATATCAATAGACCTTGCTTTCCACAAGTAGCAAAACAATATCTTGTCAGCTGACCTTGCCCTCCACAAGTAGCAAAACAATATCTTGTCAGCTGACCTTGCCTCCACAAGTAGCAAAACAATATCTTGTCAGCTGACCTTGCCCTCCACAAGTAGCAAAACAACAATATTTTGTCAGCTGACTTTGCCCTCCACAAGTAGCAAAACAACAATATTTTGTCAGCTGACTTTGCCCTCCACAAGTAGCAAAACAACAATATTTTGTCAGCTGACCTTGCCCTCCACAAGTAGCAAAACAACAATATTTTGTCAGCTGACTTTGCCCTCCACAAGTAGCAAAACAACAATATTTTGTCAGCTGACCTTGCCCTCCACAAGTAGCAAAACAACAATAACTTGTCAGCTGACTTTGCCCTCCACAAGTATCAATAGACCTTGCTTTCCACAAGTAGCAAAACAACAATATTTTTGTCAGCTGACCTTGCCCTCCACAAGCAGCAAAACAATAATATTTTGTCAGCTGACCTTGTCCTCCACAAGTAGCAAAACAATATCTTGTCAGCTGACCTTGCCCTCCACAAGTAGCAAAACAACAATAACTTGTAGCTGACTTTGCCTTCCACAAGTAGCAAAACAATATCTTGTCAGCTGACCTTGCCCTCCACAAGTAGCAAAACAACAATAACTTGTAGCTGACTTTGCCTTCCGCAAGTATCAACAGACCTTGCCCTCCACAAGCACTGAGCAAAACAACAATATCTTATCAGCTGACTTTGCCCTCCACAAGTACCCAAACAATAATATCTTGTCAGCTGACTTTGCCCTCCACAAGTACCAAAACAATATCTTATCAGCTGACTTTGCCCTCCACAAGTACCAAAACAATATCTTATCAGCTGACTTTGCCCTCCACAAGTATCAACAGACCTTGCTTTCCACAAGTAGCAAACAACAATATCTGGTCAACTGACCTTGCCCTCCACAGTACCAAAACAATAGTAATATGTACCGGTAACATCGCTATTCAAGGGAAGAGTTCATTTATGTTATATTGGCTTTAAAAAAGAAGAAAGAAGAACGAAAGAAGAAGAAGCAAAAACAGCAACAACAACAACAACAAAACAAGAACAAAAACGCATCTAAACGACGAATACAGACAATTTCTAGTTAAATCACACAGACACACACACACACACACACACACACACACACACACACACACACACACACACACACACACACACACACACACACACACACACACACACACACACACACACACACACACACACACACACACACACACACACACACACACACACACACACACACACACACACACACACACACACACACACACACACACACACACACACACACACAGTGAGAGAAAGAGAGAGAGCACTCGAACTCAAAAACTTTAAAACACAAGGACGTATTTAGCAATGAGTCCGTGCTATACTACAAACACAAATACGCACGACTATACCACAAACAGATATTATAAGAGACAGACAGACAGAGACAGAGACAGACAGAGACAGACAGACAGACAATCAGAGACAGAGAGAGGTGTGGGGCAGAGAGAGAAGAGACAGACAGACAGACAGACAGAGACAGAGATTATTGCAGAACCATTTTCGTCAACGCGCTCAGTGCGGATCACGGCTGTACATAAGCGGAGTCGTCGTAACTAAAACAGCAGTCTTAATAGACGACTCCACTCCTGTCAGTCAAAGCAGACACACCCTTAGATTTCAGCCAATCGCGTGCCGCAGCATAATGAGGTGCCCACGTGTTTTGACAAGGCCTGAAATGGTCTGGCAAGCCTTCGTGCCAGACATTGCAAGTAGTCAGTTGGCAGTGTTCGACATGGCAGAAGAAAAAACCCCAGGAAAACGGAATTATTGCTATGGCCAGTGTAAGTCAGACGAACGATACCCTGTTAAATGTGCAGGTGTCATATTCTAGCCGCTTGGGGCGGGGATAGCTCAGTGGTTAGAGCGCCGGACTCGTGATTGAAAGGTCGCGGGTTCGAATCCCTGCTGGAACGGCGGGAGAATTTTCTTCTCCAGGGTCGACTTTCTGTGCTGACTCTTATTTCGGTATCCGTTCCACCCCGTGTTACCACAGTAGCACGTAAAAAAATCCCGCTCATTCTGCCAAAAAGTGCAGGTGGCAGGTTACAGCAAAAAACACGCATACACCTTACGTATGTGGCTTTTATTGAACCGTGCTTCGGCATTGGTCACAACTTGTCCCTAATATGTCAAATGACATCTGAGGACATTAAGCATCAACTCATCATCATCATCTTCTAGCCGCTTCCGAAGCCAAAAACAAGGCTGAAAGACTGTAAAGCTTGGATCAAGGCTGTGGTCGACCCCATGATCAACTAAACCGAGCGTGATAACAAAGAACTACTACGTGTGTTCCAAGATATGTCAGACTTAGTACAGAACGTATCATCCAGTTAATTTATGCATGCGTTCGGTTTTCTCTTTTGTAAGCTGTCAAAGTCAATGATTGTGTGCATGTGGTGGAAGTATAATTATTAGTGTAGGACTACATGGCTAAACACAAAATACGTGCCGTATAACGGCCGAAATATTGTTCATTCATTCGGAACATTGTATTATCGGTTTAATAATAGTGTGTGTGGGAGCGTGCCTGCGCACGGTAGCGCCCGCCTGGCACTCTGTTACCAGCCCAGAGCAAACTAATACCCCAGTGAGGAAATGAGTAACGGTAACTTTAACTCCTTGCAGTTCTTTTCCTTGAATTTCGATCACCGGTGATCGATGGACAAACATGTCATTTTAGCAGTTAAAACAAAACAAAACACGAACCTAGTATTTTTCTGCGAGAAATACATCAAGGAAACTCAGTCTGGGCAGTTTGTGTGCAAAACGACGTCATTTAGATTGTTTTTCGATTACAATTACGCAACGCAAATGCGTCATGCAGCATTTTCCATTTTGCCGCCATTTTCGATTTTGTTTGAATTCAGCGTACACAGTGCGAGCGTATATTTGGCGAAAATGAGTTCTGATGAGTCTTCAGACAGCGAAATGCCATACGATAGTTCAGATGAGGAGGTCTGGGAGGAAGAGGAGGTGAGCGGAGACGATGACGGTGACGGCGGACCTGGATTTTTAGATCCAACTCGACAGCACTCCCTCCCGTGGGATGTAAACTGTCCCTTCCCTTTCCCATCTGACCAAGGAGGGCATGATAAGACTAAATGCAGACCAGTTATATTATCAGCACAGGGTCCTGTGTCTCAGAAGACCGCTTTGACCTTCGGGTGAGTTTTCTCTCACCAAAACCAAAGCCCGTCTATTTTAAAATAGACGGGCTTTGACCAAACACAACAGCGACAGGTCTTCTGGCAAGAGATCGAGAGTACTTCTGGATTCGGCTGCAGCCATCCTTTCGGGTCACTTGCCAGAGGGGCGGAGCTTACGGCTGGAAGCGGTGCGTTGTGGAGTGGTCTATTGCGTCATTCAGTCAAGGCTGGGGTAGCTAATTGGCTGCCGGTAGTGTTGGGGCCGAGACAGCCAAATGACGATTACTGCATTACCTCCCGTCAAGCGACCGTGCTCTCCACAAGTACCAAAACAAAATCGTTGCTATCCACGCAAAGCGTTCATTCATGGGTGGGTGGGTGTGTGTGGGGGGGGGGGGGGGGAGAGGAAGAAAAGGACAGAACAAACATACTCTCTCTCTCACACACACACACATAAACACACTACACCACACACAACCACACCACACTACACCTCACACAAACACACACACACTCACTCACGCATGCACAGTCAATGTTACGAAGTTTGAATGGTGGCCAAAGTAACTACAAAGGAGAACGGGAGGACAGAGAGAGAGACAGAGACACAGAGAAAGAGAGAGACAGACAGAGAGACAGAGAGAGACGGAGACACAGAGAGAGAGAGAGAGAGAGAGAGAGAGAGAGAGAGAGAGAGAGAGAGAGAGAGAGAGAGAGAGAGAGAGAGAGAGAGAGAGAGAGAGAGAGAGAGAGAGAGAGTTTTCCATCTGGTAATCTGCCGGACAAACCTACTTCACGCCCGCGACAGACTCACGAGGCTTTTCACACAAGCGCATAACAAGTGAGGTCAGTAAACAGCAGTAGGCTATAAGTACAAACAAATTACGGACTAATCTCATTGCCAACGTGCAGGTTAATCTCCCTGTAATTGGCAAAGAGAGCGCTGGAGTTAGTTCATGGATTTTAACGTCCAGTCAACCGCATAGGGTCAGGACCCCAGGGCATCAGTTTAAAATACAAGGCACTAAATCACAAGTTTTTGTGAGCCGGTTTGGCCTAGCGGTAAGGCGGTAGGCTGGTAAGCAGAGGGACCTCGGTTCGAATCTGCTTCGGCTCTCCTTTCACTTCAAAGGTTGTGGTCTGTGGACACGGTCTTGTGACTTTGTCCCTCACAATTAATTAAACATTAAAATGGCTCTCATCGCACACACGCACGCACACACGCACCCCCCCCCCCCCCCCCCCGCACACACACACACAAGCTGCACTTCCACGTGGCACGTATGGCAGTGGCAACGACCCGGCCCACATCGCACTGCAGTTGCTATTGTTTGCTGAATGGAAAACGCCGGAAAGGAAACTCGATCACTATATACAGACAACATAACAGGTTTGGTCAGTTACATCTCATTTTTCACCATTCCACTGTCGTCACCAGTTTAAGTGTTGTTTTGTAGCTTGAAAGGGGGGCTTACCCCGAAAGTTCGCTTGTTGTGTTTTATGATAATAAGTAGCGTTCTTTTTAACCTTTTATATGCTTAAATGAGACTCATTTTGTGGTACACACACACACACACACACACACACACACACACACACACACACACACACACACACACACACACACACACACACACACACACACACACACAAAGGCATGAAAATGACATCTGCCGGGATTCATTACGCTTCTGTCCTAAGATTTAAGGGCCGTTGGAGCGTTTCAAGTCTGTCTCTCTGTCTACTGTGGTAGTCACTGTTGTTACTATTGTTTTATGTGTAGCCTATTGGCATGTAGATTAGCAGGGACAGATTGTAAGAATAGCCAACTGCCTAAAATCTTAATCCTTGTGTAATAAAGTTCTGAGTTCTGCCGAGTTATCTCTCTCTCCCTTAGCGCTTACACCGACACCTGCTTGACCGACTTCGGCAAACGTACATGCATGATTGATGTAATCCAGTCCCAAGGAGTGCACACACAGGTCACGGGGTCAGACGTCTCGACCCTAGACAGAGAGACTCCAAGTGCCCACAAAGTCTATCGTAGTGTTGACCTCAGCTCAACCCGCCCACAGGCGCACGACACAATGGGACTGGGACACAGTGGGACTGGGATACAGTGGGGTTTGGACACAGCGGGACTGGGACAACATGAGAATGGGACACAGCGGGGCTGGGACACAGTGAGAATGGAACACAGCGGGACTGGGACACAATGAGAATGGAACACAGCGGGACTGGGACACAGCGTAACTGGTACACAATGGGACTGGTACACAATAAGAGTGGGACACAGCGGGACTGGGACACAACTGATGACAATGGGACACAGGCGGCGGGACTGGGACACAAAGGGAACTGGTACACATTGGAACTCGGACAATGGGATTTAGACACAGCGGGACCAATACACAATAAGTCTGGGAGAGAATGGACCAACCCCCATTTCATCTCGGTGAAAACCTTCCACAGTCAAACCAAAATCGTTCGGGACGGAATGGAAAGTGGCGTATAACGCCCAGTCAGCCACCGACGGCGAAAAATCACTCCGATAAAGAACAAGCTGAAACAAGAAAGAGAAGGAACCCGTCAATGAAACGCAAGTTAAAAAAAAAAAAAAAAAAAAAACTAAACGTTTTTTAACTGTCAGTACACACACACGTGTGTGTGTGTTTATATAATCATATATATATATTTATTTATTTTTATATATGTAAAGCTGTTTTCAGTGTCAGTAAGACATGTGCCTCTACTGTCTTTGACCCACCGATGACCTTTGACTTGCATAAGTGTTGCTCATGAGCCGGTCTGTGTATACATGTGAACATTCGACTGAGGGGGGAATGTGTGTCTCAGTGACGTCCCCTTTCAGCCGATGAATCCCGTGTTAAACTGGAATGCTAAAGAAAAAAGGTCAATGAAAACTATTCCTTTTATTATGATTATTATGAAACCTCGTTAAATTAAAATGAAAGCTAAGTATGTGTTTCCGCGGTGCCGTACACTAAAACTATAGACCTTCCACGTTTTCCATTCCGTGCCGCTGATCCGGCAGTGTCTTCACTATCCATCTCCAGTCTTGCTGCCCGTTTTAAACTGTGTAGATTAAGCTTTGTATAGTCAGTATGCTCGTGTGCGCTGGTGCCTGTGTGTCAGTGTGTGTGTGTCAGTGTGCACGCGTGTGTGTGTCGCGTACGTGTGTGTGCGTTCGTGCCGCGTGTGTGCGTGTGCGGCGGCACTACGTGTCGCCATGTGTGCCGCAGGATAGCCTCGATCTACGGAGAAAGATTCTTCGCTTTATAAATACTGTTATTATTATTATATCCTGGTACTGAGCTGAACAAAAGAGCCACTTAACCAGGTTTTAGCCGAACGCTTTGTCACGTCAGTTTTGCCGCCGGAAATCCGCTTCAGTTTGAATGACTTCCAATCCGGATCCCGGTGGCTCATAGGATATACATATCTATCTGCCCATCAGCCCCTTACGACGGGGCGAATGGCTGGCAGCGCGTGAGAGGTCCGGAAGTAAAGAGGAGAGAGTTCTCAGTCCAGACAAAACGAAGCCACGTCTGTGCACATATTCAGCGGATTTGACTGCACTTTCGTGAACGTGGTTATTGTCCGTTTTCAATGCTTTACACACACACGCGCGCGCATGCATGCACGCACGCACGCACATACTGTGATACACACACACACACACACACACACACACACACACACACACACACACACACACACACACACACACACACACACCGCACACACTACACTGACACAATCACACACACACACATTCCAGCACACACACACACACACATACAAGTGACACACTTACGCACACAACTTTGTTTAAATGTTAAATACTTTACAGTCACCTACCCTACCATTCAAAGACACCAATACGAAAGAGTCCTAAAATCTCGGCTATCGTCCTAGAAAATCAGCCACTGAGAAAGCTGTGTGCGTATATCTACACTCTGACCGTGTGCGTCAGTGTATCTACACTCTGACCATGTGCGTATAATTATATTTACACTTTCCCTGTGTGCGTATAATTATAGTATCTACACTCTGACCATGTGTATAATTATATATACACGGCTCTGACCGTGTGCGTGTAACGGCCTACACTCCGACTGAAAACCCTGCTGTCGCAGGAAGAGGAAACGAAGCACACGGGAAGGTTAAGTAAAAAAAAAAAAAAAAAAAAAAGCTTTAACCTCCCGCCAACCCGGTTAGCAGGGTCACCTCAGGACGACGCCGGAACTCGGTCATACGAGAACAACAGGGTCAAAGCCGTTCTGGTCATGTAATAAGTATGTAGTAAACCCTGCCTGAAGTCAACACTACAAAATCATCCACATACGAAAATAAACAAAAACATACATACAGAAACATCAAACACAGTTTTTGGAAGAGTTAGTGCCTTTAGTATCACCCTTGCAAAATAATAATAACAATAATATTATTTTTAAGTAAGTATATATGGCAGCTAGGACATAACTGGTATCGTCGACTATTCTAATTTACTGACATCAAAAGCCACGAAGAGAGAGTGAGAGAGAGAAGGGTGAGACTGAGGGGGGGGGGGGGAGAGGGGGGGAGAGGGGGGGGGACGATAAAAGAAAATCCGATACATTCACGCATAACGACAAATACCAGTGCAATACTACAGCAAGATGCACATACCAACAACCATCATTTGGCTGCTCAGCAAAGGCCAGAACAAAACAAAAACAAGAAAGAAGACGAAGAAGAGTATTGGAATAATTATGTACTGGGGAAGAAGAAAAAAAGAAGGAAAAACAGAGGAGAAAAAAAGATCAAGAGACTAGACCATCAGCAGAAAAACGACAAAACTAGACTAAGGAGCAACAGCACTGACTAGGTAGAAGCTGAACTAGAGAGGAGGTACGCCGAAAGGAGAATCAAATGACAGCCCTGAGATTCCAGACAGGAGGCAGCAGACATAATATGAGACACCCCAGCCGCCTCCCTCCTCCGAATTTTTTATATATTTTTTTTAACCTGCTGCATGATAAGCCCTCTAATCGTGTCTAATGTAACGTGCCAGTAAGCGCTTTTTTGTGTCTGGTCGGATTTTCGGCCCTGGCTGTCAAATAATCTCTTCTTTTTTGCTGTTGGATCCTTTGTGGTTCTCACGGCGTGGCCTGTGCCTGTGTCGGGGTGAGGATGAAGCCGATGACGGCAGCTCTCAGCGAACAATGTTAACACGCTGCATGGCTGCATGTGCTCTCATTCACAGCACACGGGGAGCGAGGATAGCTCAGCGGTAGGTAGAGCGCCGCCGGACCGCGGACTTCGTGATGGAAAGGTCGCAGCTCGGCCGATTCCAGGCAGAAAAGAATTCGTTCATCTCCTGGATCAGATATATGTGCCGACTCTTATTTCGGTATCCGTTCCACCACCCCCGCCAGTGTTTACTGCAGTAGCACGTCAGAAAGGGGCTACGGAGCTGTTTGTGCTTTATTGGCAAGATTGATGTAGTTTTAGCTTGTGACTGGGGCTATTTGTGCTTTATTAGCAAGATTGTCTGTGGTAGTTCAGTTTACAGTTTGTGACTGGGGCTGTTTGTGCTTTATTGGCAAGATTGTCTTGAGTAGTTTTAGCTAGCGACTGGGGCCGTTTGTGCTTTATTAGCAAGATTGTCTTAGGTAGTTCAGTTTAGCTTGCGACAGGGGCTGTTTATGCTTTACTGGCAAGATCGTCTTCGGTAGTTTTAGCTTGCGACTGGGGCTTTTTGTGCTTTATTAGCAAGATTATCTTAGTTTTAGCTTGCGACTGGGGCTGTTTGTGCTTTATTGGCAAGATTGTCTTAGGTAGTTTTAGCTTGCGACTGGGGCCGTTTGTGCTTTATTGCGGGCAAGATTGTCTTGTTTTAGCTTGCGACTGGGGCCTGTTTGTGCTTTATTGGCAAGATTGTCTTAGGTAGTTTTAGCTTGCGACTGGGGCTGTTTATGCTTTATTGGCAAGATTGTTTTAGGTAGTTTAAGCTTGCGACTGACTGGGGCCGTTTGTGCTTTATTGGCAAGATTGTCTGAAATAGTTTTAGCTTGCGACTGGGGCTGTTTGCGCTTTATTGGCAAGATTGTCTTAGGTAGTTTTAGCTTGCGACTGGGGCCGTTTGTGCTTAGTTTCGGCAATATTGTCTGCGGCAGTTTTAGCTTGTGAGGCGTCTTTACATGTGTGCCCTGTGTGCACCTCGGCTATGAACACGCAAGGCCGGCTTCGTGTGGATTTTTTTATGCGCCATACTATATAAAATATATCATTC
This sequence comes from Alviniconcha strummeri, assembly GCA_963584105.1. NCBI lineage: Eukaryota > Metazoa > Mollusca > Gastropoda > Provannidae > Alviniconcha > Alviniconcha strummeri. The sequence continues at coordinate 4,400,261 of OY757546.1, forward strand.
ATTCATTTATTCACGTGAAAAATCCCGGTCATTCTGCAAAACTTGAACAGGGAAATGTTTGGCCGCGTAGTATATATAGCAGGCCCAGATTCTGGATGCGATCCATCGTGTTTCAGGTTACCTCGGAAACACCCTAGCGAGATGCGGTTCAACAACACTGTAAACAATGGAACTAAAAGCTGCAACCACTCATTCCGAGTCGCAATGCGTCTTACTCCATGGCTCTTACTCCTCCAAGAGGTACAGCAGGGCGTGTCAGAAACAAAAAGAACTAGAGAGGATAGTTGGAACAACCTCTAAAATCATTGGCAGTGATATGAAACCAGTTGCCTCCATTCACTCCCTGCGATCAGACCGCAAAGTGATGGCAATAGTCCAGGACACATCGCATCCAACCAACCACCTCTTCCAGCCCCTACCCTCTGGACGCAGATACTATGGCCACGAGGGCTAGAACCTCTAGATTCCAGAACAGTTTTTACCCTCAAGCAATACGTTCTTTTAGCAAGTGATCGGCGTGTTAGCGACAGCCAAAGAACCAAACTGTGCTCAGTCTTTCAGTTGACCTTATTTCATAATTTTGTTATTTATTCCCAGTGCGCGTTGCTCTGGCACATTCATGGAGAGTTTGCATTTGTTTATAATATATATGCATGTGCACATGGTCGAGCGTGCGCACGTGTTGTGTAGGAGTATGCGTGTGAATGCGTTTTGTTGAACTTTGATTAGTCTTACTTGTTTTATATGTAGGACTTTTTTTCTTCTTCTATTATTGTGTAATTTTAACATTATGTACAAGTGTGTATGCCGTGCGGAGCGGTGTGAGCGAGTGTGTGTGCGCGCGCGCGTTTCTTGCTGTTATTGAACTCTTATTCGGCTCCGTCTTAAAAGTATTTAAATTATGAAATGGATTATTATTTATAAATGTGCGGGTGTGTGCAACTTTTATTTTGCCTATCTTAGACACAAGACTATATTTTACGTTGGAACATTACTCATACTTACGGCGCGTGTGTGCGCGCTCGTATGTGCGTTTGGGTGTCGTTTTGTTAGTGCAAATGGGTTGCTAGTTGATGCCTGTCAGTGTTGTTTGCTTATGTTTGTATGCTTACCGCTTTCGAGACACTTTCCTTGTTGTAAAACGTGGTGAATAAAGAATCTGAATCAAAGAATCAGTAAAGGATGGTGTACCACAAGGTTCTGTTTTGGGACCTATTCTTTTCATTAGTCTCTTTATCAATGACCTTCCATTACACGTGAAAGATATATATATATGTTGATTGTGACATGCTGGCAGATGACACAACACTGCACACATCTCAGTGGAAAAGATACTATGCAAATCAGAAGCAATATGCAAGAGAGCTTAATGAGGTATCCAACTGGTGTGATAATAATCATATGGTCATCAATCCGATCAAGACCAGGTCTACGACGATCACTACCAGACAGAAACACCAGTTGTCATCCTTACCACTCAATCTCATTCCGGGTAAACACTGACGGGGTGAAAATTGATCAAGTGTCAGAACACCCGCGTCCTTTAGGTATAACCATAGACTGACAATAAACTTCGCTGGGACTCGCATATTAATAACGTGTGTAAAACAGTTTCAAGACGAGTCTTCCTTCTGTCGAAATTAAGGTACATCGTAGACATCAAGTAAGTAAGTTGGTGTTTTACGCCCAGTCAACCAGTATGGTTATATCAGGGCGATACCCATCTCTTATATTTTAATATGTATTTCTTAAAATGAGTCTATATATACAGTTTTAAAACCATGCTTAAAAGGTGTGTAACATAAACATAATTAAAAGTGATCTCAAATTTATATTTTTCCAAAAATATTGATTTCTTTCAAAAAGTTAAAAATCTTCTCAGGTGAAATATCTTGAAATAACATGCGCAGTGATTTAGCTGTAAAATGGCTCTCTCTTATTTCAATAAAATCCGAACAAGTAAAATATACTCTACGGTTAAACGTTTATCACATCCGATACACATTGGCGATTCCTCACCCTGCAATAAAAAGGAATGAGTAATAAAAGAATGGCCAATGTGCAATCGAGCCATCACAGTCTCTTCTTTTCTGTTTCTCCGGGGACAAACAATACATTCTTTTAGTATTGGAAATATATAATTTATTTTCTGGGAATTCATCCCACTCAGACTGCCACAGTTCTAATGTATATTTATTTGTGCGTGATTTTAGGTCTGAGAATGGGATGAGCTCAACGACTGAGATGTCGCCATCAAGAGCATCCTTAGCTGCAGAATCTGCAGCCGAATTTCCTCTAATGCCAACATGGCCGGGAACCCAGATGAAAACAATCTCTCTCTCGTCTCTTGTCATTTCTGTATATAAGTCTAATATCTGAACTAAGGCTGGATGGTCATACTTTAGGTTAAATATCGACTGTAAAGACGAGAGGGAATCTGATAATATCAAAAATGATTTTCCTTTAGAATAATAAACATGTTTGAGAGCTAATAAAATAGCTCTCAACTCTGCTGTATATACTGAACTGTCGTCTGGAAGCCGACAGGTAAAAGGTTTTTTTAATTCGTTTAGTTGATACAGCCGCCGCAGCAACTCCGTCCTCTGTTTTAGAACCGTCGGTGAATTTTTTTTCTGATAAAGGGGATTCTGAAATAAGTTGTAAATAGAGCTGTTTGTATATTTCCGGGTTTGTTGTATCTTTTTTGAAACAGGTTAAGTCAAAACGGACTACAGGAACGGAAAGTTTCCAAGGGATGATGTCCAATGGGGAGGCATCATCTACCAGATTTAGGTTGAGTTTGGATTTCTCCAAGTGGGGGATAATGCGGATGCCAAGAGGTGGAACCTTTGACTCCGCTGCTTCAAATAATTTGGTGTTTTCAGGTTCAAAAACGCAACTATAGGCTGGGTTTTCCGGGAGAGATTTGAGTTCAAGGACATAGTTTAAAGACAAATACACACACACCCAACAAACACAACACACACCAAAAAAAAAAAAAAAACGTAAAATCCTCTCCCTGCATACTGACACAGAACAGCAAAACATACACACACACTTCCTTACACATACTATTCAGAACTAGAAGAAGAAAAAAAGAAAAGAAACAAAAGAAACAGAAAACTGGTATTAGAATCATTGATATTTACAATTCATATATAATACATATGACTATTAACGCCTACACATGCTATACCGGAACAGAAAACAAACAACTATTACAATCAATATCATTTACAATCCACATATAACAGGCATGACTGTTAACAGCTATTAAAACATTTTGCTACAATGTAATCATGTAAACACGCACACTGATGCACAAACATACACACACATAAACACACACCTCCTTACACATACTATTCCCGAACAGAATAAAAGGAAAAAATTAAACAGGAAACAAACAAGTCTCAGAATCGGTCATATAATTTACAATCCATATGTACCTGGCAGGACTATTAACAGCTACACACACACACGCACCTCCCCTTACACATACTATTTTGAAATAGAATAACAAGTATTACAATCAGTAATGTCATATACAATCCATACGTAACAGGTGTGACTAAAAACAGCTATTAAAACATTTTGTTACAATGTAATCATGTAAACACACAAACATACTCACACACAAACTCCAAGCACTGGTTTTACGACATCCTTCCTTCAAACAATGCCCTATTTAGTTATGCCATAGGGTCCAGAAAACTGCCAGCTAACGAGCATTTTTTGTGTGTGTGTTCAAACAGTAGTAAGTTTGTTACAAACAACTTAAATAAAGCAAGGTGCATCATTTATAGCCGTCAACAGTTTACACCAGCACAAATAAAACCACAATCGTTTGAATTGAGACGGAACTCCTTTTTTTCACCAGGGATGGATGAATCTCACATTTACCTGCGTCCTTTGGCGCTAGGTTGCTTCTACAGTCATATTAGTACCCGAACCTTTCGGAGGGCACTGACTGCATCACTGGACAGTTGCATCGAGAGTGCCCCTTCAGTGGCGTAACTAAATCTAGCAGAGTTTGGAGGAAGGAGCCAGAAAGGGATGCTCGGAGTGTGACACACACACACACGAAACATACAATTCCGAAATGGAATCAAAGAAACGGAGAATTATCTGAATCAATTATATCATTTATAACCCATATATGACTGTTAACAGCTATTAAAACATTTCATTACAATGTAATCGTCTAAACACACAAACATACTCTCTCTCTCTCAGACATGCAAACACACTTTACACATACTATTCCAAAATAGAATTTTTTTTACTTTTTTTTAAACAAGTACTACAATTGGTGATACCACTGACAATCCATATGTAACAGGCATGACTATTAACAGCTACACACATCTCCTTACATATACTATTCCGAAACAGAAAAGAACAAGAAAAAAAAACTGCTACAGAAAAACCAAATATTAGATCCAGTGATGTCACTTACAATCCATATACAACAGGCATGACTATTAACAGTAATTAAAACGTTTTGTTATAATTGTGTAAACACACACCACCTTACACATATTCAAAAACAGAATAAAAGAAAAACACTGAAAGAGAAAACAAACAAGTATTACAATCATTGAAACCATTTACAATCCATATACGACAGGCATGATTATTAACAGCTACAGGCACACATACCTCCTTACACATATTATTCCGAAACAGAACTTTTAAAAAACAGCAACAGAAAACAAAGAACTATTACAATCAATGATTTCATTTACAATCTATATATAACAGGCATAATTATTAACAGCAAGTAAAAAAAAACTATGTTACAATGTAAGCATGTAAACAAACATTCCCTCTCTCTCACACACACACATCACTTTACACATACTATTCCAAAATACAACAAAACAAAAAACCCTGAAACAGCAAACAAACAAGGACTACAATCAATGATATTTACAATCCGTACATAACAAGCACACTATTAACAGCCACACACACCCTTATATATATATAATGAGAATTAGAATGAGTGATATCATTTACAATCCATATATAACAGGCAGGAGTACTGACAGCTGTTAAACATTTTGTTACAATCTAATCAGGTCAACATATACACACACACAAACCACCTTACACATACTATTCCAATATGCAATAAAAGAAGAAAAAAAACTTACCCAGAACAGAAAAAATATTAGAATCATTTGTATCATTCACAATCCATATATAACGGATTAGATTATTACCAGCAACACAACACATTCTTACACATACTATTCCAAAATAGAATAAAACAAAAAAAAATGAAACATCAACAAAACAAGCATTAGAATCAATATCATTTCTGATCCATATATAACATACATGACAATTCACAGCTATTAAATATAATAAAGAATCATCATGTAAACACACACAATCAAATCCCTTACATATAATATTCTAAAAAGGAATAAAAGCAAAAAAACTGAAACATAAAACAAGGAAGTATTAGCATCAGTGATATATCATTTACAATCCATATATAACAGGCATGACTATTAACAGCTACACACACAAACACAACCTCCTTACACATACCATTGCAAAATAGTGACTGATAGTGACATTTACAATCCATATGTAACAGGCAAAACTATTAGCAATTATTAAAACATTTTGTTCCAATGTAATCATGTAAAAACACAAACATACTCATACACACACACACACACCACCTTACACATACTATACCAAAATACAAAGAAAAACCCTAAACAGAAAACAAACACGTATTACAATCTGTGATATCATTTACAACTATTCAAATATCTTTTAACAATGTAATCATGTAAACACACAAACATACTAAGACACACACCACCTTACACATACTCTACCAAACTAGAAAGACAAACCCTGAAATGGAAAACAAACAACGATTACACTCAGTGATATCATTTACAATCCATCTATAAAAGGCATGACTATTAACACCTACACACACACACAAACACATGCACGCAGACATATACACACATCCTCACACATACTATCCTGAAACAATAAAACAGACCTGAACATAAAACAAACAAGTCTTACAATCAGTCATATCATTTACAATCCATATCTAAAAGGCAAGACTATTAAAACTCTTAAAATAGTTTCTTACAATGAAAGCATGTAAACACACAAACATACCAGATACACACACACACACACCACCTTACACATACTGTACCTAAACAGAAAGAAAAACCCTCAAACAGAAAACAAACATATTACAATCTGCAATACCATTTACAACTATTAAAATATTACCAACTATTCAAATATTTTGTTACAATGTAATCATGTAAACACACAAACGTACAAACAGACCATCTTACACATACAAGACCAAACTAGAATGACAGACTGAAAAAGAAAAACTACTATTACAATCAGTGATATCATTTACAATCCATCTATAACAGGCATGACTATTAACAGCTACACACACAAACACACGCACGCAAACACTCAGACACATATACACACATACTATCCTGAAACAGAATAAAACAAGACCTGAAACATCAAACAAACAAGTCTTACAATCAGTGATATCATTTACAATCCATATTTAACAGGCAAGACTATTAGCAACTATTCCAATATTTTCTTACAATGGAGACACACACACACACCACCTTACACATACTATACTAAAATAGAAAAACGTCGAACAGAAAACAAACACGTGTTACAATCTCTGATATCAATTACAACTATTCAAATATTAGCAACTATTCAAATATTTTGTTACAACTATTACAATCAGTGATATCATTCACAATCCATCTATAACAGGCATGACTATTAACAGCTACACACGCACACACAAACACACGCACACTCAAACACATATACACACATCCTCACAAATACTATGCTGAAACAGAAAGAATCAAAAACACCTGAAACATAAAACAAACAAGTCTTACAATCAGTGATATCATTTACAACCTATATTTAACAGGCAAAACTATTAGCAACTATTCCAATATTTTCTTAGAATGTAAACACACAAACATACTGAGACACACACACACCACCTTACACAGACTATACTAAAATAGACAAACTCAGACACATATCCACACATCCTCACACATACTATCCTGAAACAGAATCAAACAAAAAGACCTGCAACATAAAAGAAACAAGTCTTACAATCAGTGATATCATTTACCATCCACATCTCACAGGCAAGACTATCAGCAACTATTCCAATATTTTCTTACAATGTAATCATGTAAACACACAAACATTCTCACACACACACAGACACCACCTTACACATACTATAATAAAAATAGCAATAAAAAAAAAAAAAAAAAAAACGTATTAGAATCTGTGATATCATTTACAACTATTCAAATATTAGCAACTATTCAAATATTTTGTTACAATGTAATCATGTAAACACACAAACGTACACAGACACAGACCACCTTACACATACAAGACCAAAATATAACGACACACACTGAAACAAAAAACAACTATTACAATCAGTGATATCATTTACAATCCATCTATAACAGGCATGACTATTAACAGCTACACACGCAAACACGAAGGAACACACTCAGACACGTATACACACACATCCTCACCTGAAACAAACAAGTCTTACAATCAGTGATATCATTTACAATCCATATCTAACAGGCAAGACTATTAGCAACTATTCAAGTATTTTCTTATAATGGGAACACACAAACAGACTCAGACACACAAACACCACCTTACACATACTATACTAAAATAGAAAGAAAAACCCTCACACAGCATTACAATCTGTGATATCATTTACAACTATTCAAATATTTTGTTACAATGTAATCATGTAAACACACAAACATACACAGACCATCTAACACATACAAGACCAAAATAAGACAAACACTCAAACACATCCTCACACATACTATGCAAAAACAGAATAAAACAAAAAGACCTAAAATATAAAACAAACAAGTCTTACAATCAGTGATATCATTTACGATCCATATCTGACAGGCAAGCCTATTACCAACTATTGCAATATTTTCTTACAATGTACACACAAACGTACACAGACAACCTTACACATACAAGACCAAAATAGAAAGACACACACTGAAACAGAAAACAACTATTACAATCACTGATATCATTTACAATCCATCTATAACAGGCATGACTACTAACAGCTCCACACACACAAACACACGCACGCACACACTCAGACGCATACACACATACTATCCTGAAACAGAATAAAACAAAAAGACCTGAAACATAAAACAAACAAGTCTTACAATCAGTGATATCGTTTACAACCTATATTTAACAGGCAAAACTATTAGCAACTATTCCAATATTTTCTTAGAATGTAAACACACAAACATACTGAGACACACACACACCACCTTACACAGACTATACTAAAACAGACAAACTCAGACACATATCCACACATCCTCACATACTATCCCGAAAAAGAATAAAACAAAAAGACCTGAAACATAAAACAAACAAGTCTTACAATCAGTGGTATCATTTACAATCCATATCTAACAGGCAAGACTATTAGCAACTATTCCAATATTTTCTTAGAATGTAAACATACAAACATACTGACACACACACCACCTTACACATACTATACTAAAATAGAAAGAAAAACCCTCAAACAGAAAACAAACACGTATTACAATCTGTGATATCATTTACAAATATTCAAATATTAGCAACTATTCAAATATTTTGTTACAATGTAATCATGTAAACACACATACATACACAGACAATCTGAGACGTACAAGACCAAAATAGACACACATCTGCACACATACTATGCTGAAACAGAATAAAACAAAAAGTCCTGAAACATAAAACAAACAAGTCTTACAATCAGTGATATCATTAACAATCCATCTATAACACGCATGACTATTAACAGCTACATACATACAAACACACGCATGCACACACTCAAACACATATACACACATCCTCACACAAACTATCCTGAGACAGAATCAAAATAAAAAGACCTGAAACATAAAACAAGTCTTACAATCAGTGATATCATTTACAATCCATATCTAACAGGCAAGACTATTACCAACTATTCCAATATTTTCTTACAATGTAATCATGTAAACACACAAACATACACAGACCATCTGACACATACAAGACCACAATAGAAAGACACACACTCAAACACAAAAACAAACAACTGTTACAATCAGTGATATCATTTACAATCCATCTATAAAAGGCATGACTATTAACAGCTACACACACACACACAAACACACGCACGCACACAGACACATCCTATCCTGAAACAGAATAAAACAAAAAGACCTGAAACATAAAACAAACAAGTCTTACACTCAGTGATATCATTTACAATCCATATGTAACACGCAAGACTATTAGCAACTATTCCAATATTTTCTTAGAATGGGAACACACAAAAATACTCAGAAACACAAACACAACCTTATACATACTATACTAAAATAGAAAGTAAAAACCCTCAAACAGAAAACAAACATGTTTTACAATCTGTGATATCATTTACAACTATTCAAATATAAGAAACTATTCAAATATTTTGTTACAATCTAACTATGTAAACACACAAACGTACACAGACCACCTTACACATGCAAGAACAAAATGAACGACACACACTGAAACAAAAAACAAACAACTATACAATCAGTGATATCATTTACGATCCATCTATAACAGGCATGACTATTAACAGCTACACACACAAACACACGCACGCACACACTAAGACACATATACACACATCCTCACACATACTATCCTGAAACAGAATAAAACAAAAAGACCTGAAACATAAAAGAAACAAGTCTTACAATCAGTGATATTATTTACCATCCACATCTCACAGGCAAGACTATCAGCAACTATTCCAATATTTTCTTACAATGTAATCATGTAAACACACAAACATACAGACCATCTGACACATACAAGACCAAAATAGAAAGACACACACTCAAACACATATACACACATCTTCACACATACTATGCTGAAACAGAATAAAACAAAAAGACCTGAAACATATAACAAACAAGTCTTACAATCAGTGATATCATTTACGATTCATATCTAACAGGCAAGACTATTAGCCACTATTCCAATCTTTTCTTACAATGTAAACACACAAACGTACACAGACACAGACCATCTGACACACACAAGACCAAAACAGAAAGACACACTGAAACAGAAAACAACTGTTACAATCAGTGATATCATTTACAATCCATCTATAAAAGGCATGACTATTAACAGCTACACACACACACACAAACACACGCACGCACACACACACATACTATCCTGAAACAGAATAAAACAAAACGACCTGAAACATAAAACAAACAAGTCTTACAATCAGTGCTATCATTTACAATCCATATCTAACAGGCAAGACTATTAGCAACTATTCCAATATTTTCTTACAATGGAAACAGACAAACATACTGAGACACACACACACCACATTACACATACTATACTAAAATAGAAACATAAACAAGTCTTACAATCAGTGATATCATTTACAATCCATATTAAACAGGCAAGACTATTAGCAACTATTCCAATATTTTCTTCCAATGCAGACACACACACACACACCACCTTACACATACTATACTAAAATAGAAAAACCCTCCAACAGAAAACAAACACGTATTACAATCTGTGATAATATTTACAACTATTCAAATCTTAGCAATTATTCAAATATTTTTTTACAATGTAATCATGTAAACACACAAACATACACAGACACAGACCATCTGACACATACAACACACACACTGAAACCGAAAAAAAACTAAACTATTACAATCAGTGATATCATTTACAATCCATCTATAACAGGCATGACTATTAACAGCTACATACACACACACAAACACACGCACGCACACACTCAAACACATATACACACATCCTCAAACATACTATGCTGAAAAAGAATAAAACAAAAAGACCTGAAACATAAAACAAACAAGTCTTACAATCAGTGAGATCATTTACAATCCATATCTCACAGGCAAGACTATCAGCAATTATTCCAATACTTTCTTACAATGTAATCATGTAAACACACAAACATTCTCACACACACAGACACCACCTTACACATACTATACTAAAACAGAAAGAAAAAACCCTCAAACATAAAACAAACATGTATTACAATCTGCGGTATCATTTACAACTATTCAAATATTAGCAACTATTCAAATATTTTGTTACAATGTAACCATGTAAACACACAAACGTACACAGACACAGACCACCCTACACATACAAGACCAAAATATAACGACACACACTCAAACAGAAAACAAACAACAATTACAGTCAGTGATATCATTTACAATCCATCTATAACAGGCATGACTATTAACAGCTACACACGCAAATCCACACTCAGACACATATATACACATCCTCACACATACTATACTGAAACAACAGGCATGACTATTAACAGCTACATACACACACACAAACACACGCACGCACACACTCAAACACATATACACAAATCCTCACACATACTATCATGAAACAATGAAACAAAAAGACCTGAAACATAAAACAAACAAGTCTTCCAATCAGTGATAATCATTTACAATCCATATTTAACAGGCAAGACTATTAGCAACTATTCCAATATATTCTTACAATGTAAACACACAAACACACTCAGACACACACGCACCACCTTTCACATACTATACTAAAATAGAAAGAAAAACACTCAAACAGAAAACAAACACTCAAACAGATACAATCCATATCTAACAGGCAAGACTATTAGCAACTATTCCAATATTTTCTTACAATGGAAACACAAACATACTGAGACACACACACACTACCTTACACATACTATACTAAAATAGAAAAAAAAAAAACTCAAACAGAAAACAAACATGTATTACAATCTGTGATATTCATTACCAACTATTCAAATATTAGCAATTATTCAAATATTTTTTTACAATGTAATCATGTAAACACACAAACATACACAGACCATCTGACACATACAAGACACACACTGAAACAGAAAACAAACAACTATTACAACCAGTGATATCATTTACAATCCATCTATAACAAGCATGACTATTAACAGCTACATACACACACACAAAAACACGCACACACACTCAAACACATATACACAAATCCTCAAACATACTATGCTGAAACATAATAAAACAAAATGACCTGAAACATAAAAGAAACAAGTCTTACAATCAGTGAGATCATTTACAATCCATATCTCACAGGCAAGACTATCAGCAATTATTCCAATACTTTCTTACAATGTAATCATGTAAACACACAAACATTCTCACACACACAGACACCACCTTACACATACTATACTAAAATAGAAAGAAAAAACCCTCAAACAGAAAACAAACACGTATTACAATCTATGATATCATTTACAACTATTCAAATATTACCAACTATTCAAATATTTTGTTACAATGTAACCATGTAAATACACAAACGTACACAGACACAGACCACCCTACACATACAAGACCAAAATATAACAACACACACTGAAACAGAAAACAACTATTACAGTCAGTGATATCATTTACAAACCATCTACAACAGGTACGACTATTAACAGCTACACACGCAAACACACACTCAGACACATATATACACATCCTCACACATACTATCCTCAAACAACAGGCATAACTATTAACAGCTACATACACACACACAAACACAAGCACGCACACACTCAAACACATATACACAAATCCTCACACATACTATCCTGAAACAATGAAACCTGAAACATAAAACAAACAAGTCTTCCAATCAGTGATATCATTTACAATCCATATTTAACAGGCAAGACTATTAGCAACTATTCCAATATTTTCCTACAATGTAAACACACAAACACACTCAGACATACACACACCACCTTTCACATACTATACTAAAATAGAAAGAAAAACACTCAAACAGAAAACAAACACGTATTACAATCTGTGATATCATTTACAAATTTTCAAATATCAGCAACTATTCAAATATTTTGTTACAATGTAATCATGTAAACACAAACGTACACAGACACAAACCATCTAACACATACAAGACCAAAATAGAAAGACACACACTCAAACACATAGACACACATCCTCACACATACTATGCTGAAACAGAATAAAACAAAAAGAGCTGAAACATAAAACAAACAAGTCTTACAATCAGTGATATCACTTACGATCCATATCTAACATGCAAGCCTATTAGCAACTATTGCACTATTTTCTTACAATGTAAACACACAAACATACACAGACAACCTTTCACATACAAGACCAAACTAGAAAGACACACACTGAAACAAAAAACAAACAACTATTACAATCAGTGATATCATTTACAATCCATCTATAACAGGTATGACTATTAACAGCTACACACACACACACATGCACACACTCAGACACAGATACACACATCCTCACACATACTATCCTGAAACAGAATAAAACAAAAAGACCTGAAACATAAAACAAACAAGTCTTACAATCAGTGATATCATTTACAATCCATATTTAACAGGCAAGACTATCAGCAACTATTCCAATATTTTCTTAGGATGTAAACACAAACATACTGAGACACACACACACCACCTTACACAGACTATACTAAAATACAAAAGAAAAACCCTGAAACAGAAAACATGTATTACAATCTCTGATATCATTTACAACTATTCAAACATTAGCAACTATTCAAATTATTTGTTACAATGTAATCATGTAAACACACAAACATACACAGACCATCTGACACATAAAAATCCAACATAGAAACACACAGACTGAAACAGACATCTATTACAATCAGTGATAGCATTTACAATCCATCTCTAACAGGCATGACTATTAACAGCTACATACACACAAACACACGCACGCACACACTCAAACACATATACAAACATCCTCACACATACTATGCTGAAACAGAATAAAACAAAAAGACCTGAAACATAAAACAAACAAGTCTTACAATCAGTAATATCATTTACAATCCATATCTAATACGCGAGACTATTAGCAACTATTCCAATATTTTCTTACAATGGGAACACACAAACATACTCAGAAACACAAACACCACCTTATACATACTATACTAAAGTAGAAAGAAAAAACCCTCAAACACAAAACAAACAGTATTACAATCTGTGATATCATTTACATCTATTCAAATATAAGCAACTATTCAAATATTTTCTTACAATGTAACCATGTAAACACACAAACGTACACAGACCACCTTACACATGCAAGAACAAAATGAACGACACACACTGAAACAAAAAACAAACAACTATTACAATCAGTGATATCATTTACAACCCATCTCACGGCAGTCTGAATCTGTCCCTTCAGTTTTCGCCACTGCCCGCTAGCAGCAACGGATGCTTAAAGATAAACAATGGGCGAGTAGCTGGCTGACTATAACCCACGCTGACCCTAGAGACTAGCGCACACCTGCACTTCACACAGACCGAAGCGTGCTGTACACAGGGAGTGCAACGCGCTGACCTTGCTATGCTGCACGCACAGTGGTGGTAACAGCGCTGCGGTCAGCTAGAGCGGGAGAAGGGACAAAGCGGCAAAATTGGGGTGGTTGATTGCAAAGTATTTTACTCATTAAGACTTGCAGCTAAAGGTTTTGTATCAAATGAGTTCTGTAGAGAAAAGAACAAGGTTTCTGTCGACACTAAACATGCCATATAAAATAGCAAAACGCATGCCGTACAAGACGCACAAAAACAACACAGAAATCACGGAGATTTGAGCACTCCGTTGCCGACCTAATTTTTCCATGTTTTTCCCACGACGCTAAGTCACGCACACGGATTTTTGCAAGAGTAATGATGTCATGCTCACAAACCTACATGTATCTACTTTAGTGACATCAAGCCAAAAGTCATGATTCACCTACCTTACGCTTGTAGCGGGCCTCATTAATCACTCGAACAGTAATCCATTCACAAGAACATGCACTCCAAGCACCTCAGACGCTACTCACAGTGCTTCTTTTCCTTGGGGAATGTGTACTGACAGTATTCAACTTGCTACAAGTCATATCGAACATGATGGTGATTTACAATATTTGCGATACCTATTTTGTTTTGTTTTCCAACATGTGTCACTAGTTTGTTTTCACTGCCACAGTAAAAGGTACCAATGGACATTTAAAATAAACACGAAAATAAAACCTGTTATACAGAAATTCAAGTTTTGAAGCACGTTCGAAACTTTGTCATAATCGTATGTGCTCCTAATTTGCAGCATGCAAAGCATACAGTTACGTTTTGTTTTTCTCCAAAGATGGCATTAGCCTGTGGAAGAGAGGTGTCATGTGCGTGTTCTTTCACTAAGTTAACACTCTGAGCTGCTCCTCCTTGCTCCTCAGTCCCAAAACACGTTTTTTCAGGCAGTTGATGGTTGATGGCACTTGAATGCTTATGGTCTGTATTTTCAACAATGTCTATTCCAAAAATCGATAGAATTTCATCATAATAATGAGTACAACGGGTCCTCTTACTTCTATTTTTATCCTTCTCACCTAGTCTTTTCACTCGTTCTCCACACAGTCTGCAAAGAGAATTCATTCTCCTTGCGTGTTCAGTTAATGAATGGTCAGCTGAAAAACCGCTCACCATGATGGAAAAGGGATGCACACATACACCAGCTAAGTCATTTTATCACAGCTTACAGGACTGAATCACGAAAATGAATAACTGGCTTCAAAAAAGAAGAGACTGGACTAATAAACACACCAATATTCATGCAGTCAAAAATCCGGGCTTTGCCACAGCATGCGATTGAAACTGCCACAAAATGCTGCAAGATCTGCAGGCACAAGTAATAACAAAGAAGGCCCAGTTTCCACTGGTGCCAGATGCCACGCTGGAATGTCAGGCGTGACCTGGGGTCAAGCTGAGTGCAATGGGGGTGAGCCGGTCAACTAAAGAGTGGGAAATAGCTGAGACTGGACTGCCGTGATCTATAACAGGCATGACTGTTAACAGCTACACACACAAACACAGGCACGCACACACTCAGACACATATACACACATCCTCACACATACTATCCTGAAACAGAATAAAACAAAAAGACCTGAAACATAAAAGAAACAAGTCTTACAATCAGTGATATCATTTACCATCCACATCTCACAGGCAAGACTATCAGCAACTATTCCAATATTTTCTTACAATGTAATCATGTAAACACACATACAAGACCAAAATAGAAAGATACAAACTCAAACACATATCCACACATCCTCACACATACTATGCTGAAACAGAATTAAACAAAAAGACCTGAAACACAAAACAAACCATTCTTACAATCAGTGATATCATTTACGATTCATATCTGACAGGCAAGACTATTAGCAACTGTTCCAATATTTTCTTACAATGTAATCATGTAAACAAACAAACATACACAGACAACCTTTCACATACAAGACCAAAACAAAAAGACACACACTGAAACCGAAAACAAACAACTATTACAATCAGTGATATCATTTACAATCTATCTATAACTGGCATGACTATTAACAGCTACACATGTTATGTTCTTTCTATTGTTAGTTAGACGTACAACATAATCAATAAAAGAACTGCGGACATCATGGTTTTACTACTGTATTCTACTAAATAATGCTATGGTAAAAAGTACAGAGAAGGAAGGAAGCGGTCTGCTTGGGGGTGGAATGCCAAGTGCTCGCACGGCGGGGAAACGCATACCTTTGTCTTGAAGCCTTTACCAAATAAGGACATTACGGTCTAGACACTAAAGGAACCACTAAGCATAGGCGCTTTACATAGTTACTTTTACTAGCTCTAAGACTCTTGTACATTACACTTCCTTCCCCCTTAACGAAGGCGACACTACCGCGAACGAATGTAGTGGCCCAAGATGCCCGATACAATTCCACACGGTGGATCTCATGCAACCGACAATAGCTCAATCAGCTGTTATGGTTGTCCTTTGAAGCACTGTCTCGGATCGAGTGAGTCAATGCACATTCACAAATCAAGTTTTGCAGGTGGTTTCCGGATCCTCGTTGATCGTCGAACACCAGCCGTCTCTGCTAGGTTGGGCTGTGGGTTTGGAACCAGAATTGTGTCTGATGTTCTCCCCTGGCGGCTGGCAGCTGGACTGGATACTGGAGATGTAGTGGATCCCTCAGGGACAGGCACAGGTGACAATATCTCAGGGGAATCAGGATTTGGGGAGTGTGCGGGGTTACGCACCTCTGGAATCAGACTGGTGGGCCTACTGGGTGAGTTAGGATGGGCCTTTGTCACCTGTGTGTCTGGCAGTGGGCTCAGTTCTGATGAGAGATTGGGCAGAAATCTCGCATAGTACTGCAGCATCCCTAGGTATGACCTAAGCTCACTGACGTTTGATGGAGCTGGGGCGTCAGTGATTGCTCTCACTTTTTCCGGCACAGGGTGTAGTCCGTCCTTGTCTATAATGTGACCTAGGTACTCCACCCGGTCCTTCAGGAACTCGCACTTGGATTTATGCAGTCTGAGGCCGTGCTCCTCTAGCCGCTGAAGTACTTGGTCTAGTCTGTCCAAGTGTTCTTCTACTGTTGCTCCGGTCAGCTCTATGTCGTCCATGAAGGCGACTACTCCTGGAATCCCTTGCAGGATTTGCTCCATAGTCCGTTGGAATAGAGCTGGGGCCGAAGAGATGCCAAAAGGTAAGCGGCGATAGCGATAGAGCCCTTTGTGAGTGGTGATTGTGAGCAAGTGCTGGAATTTCTCCTCCACCTCCATTTGGTGGTAGGCCTGTGTGAGGTCAAGTTTTGAGAACACTTTGCCTCCTGCAAGAGTGGCAAACAAGTCGCTGGGCTTTGGAAGTGGATGCTGGTCCACATCCAATACTTGATTCAGGGTGACTTTGTAGTCTCCACAGATCCTCACGCCTCCTGTTTTCTTGGGGACAACGACAATAGGTGATCCCCACTCACTGTGAGTGACCTTCTCCAGCACTCCCTCTTGCTCCAGCTTTTCAAGCGACGCCTCCACTTTGGGGCGAAGTGCAAACGGAACAGGCCGGGCCTTGACAAATTTGGGTGTTGCACCAGATTTCAAGTGCAGCTTTGCCTTGAACTTCTTCATGGTACCTAGACCCTTCTCAAAGACTGCCTCATGTTTGTCTAAGACCTGCTGTAATGTTCTGCTTTTGATGTGGAACACCCCCTTCCAGTCAATCTTAATCTTGCTGAGCCAATCACGACCGATGATCGGCGGCTGGTCCGTGACATCAGCTACCAGGAGCTCCAGACGATGTCTCTCCCGTTGGTGCTGCACCTCAACCAGACAGGTACCCAGGAGTGGAAGCTTCTCGCCAGAGTACGTCGTGAGATTGACAGGTGTCTCCCTCAGTTTCTTCTTGGGAAAGCTCTGCTTCCAAATGTCCTTGCCAATGAGGCTTTTTCCTGAGCCGGTGTCAATTTCCATTCTTACAGGAACTTGGTCTATCACCATTGTTGTTGACCATGGCTCTTTGCTTGCCTTCACTGGAGTGTTTGTGTGAAAGATGCCTAAAGTCTCTTCCTCGTCTTCCTCTTCCCCTGACGTTTGCGCATCGAGGAACCCGACTTTGCTGCGGCACATTGACTTGAGATGACCCTTTTTGTGGCATCCGTGACATTCGTACTGTTTGAACTTGCATGTCGACGCGTGATGGTTCTGGCCGCAGTGATAGCACTTGCAGGCGCCTGTGCTTGCGCTGCTCTGCTGCTGACCTCGCCGACTGCCCCCATAGCGGCCACCACCCCGCCCTCGCTTGCTGCGCGCTGGCCGTGGCTGCTGCGCCTGTCCACTACTGGAGTGACCTAATGCATGCATGCCGCCCGCTGCGTCTTTGTCTGAAGTACCGCTTAATTCCCGCGAAATTGATTCGCGCGCGAGAGCGATCTCTACCGCCTTGGCGAAAGTCAAGTGCTTCGCTTCTCTCAGCTTTCTCTGTGTTTCCCTGTCTCCTATTCCAATAGCAAAAATGTCACGCAACGCTTGGTCAAGAAAAGCATCAAATTCACATTCTGCTGCTAAAAGTTTCAGCTCCGCTACGAAGTCTGTGACACTTTCTGTGTCTTTCTGCTTTCTTGTATAAAACCTCGCTCTGCGTGAAATAACTGAGTTCGTTGGTTGTACATGCCGCTTCAGTGTTTGGTACAATTCATCTATGGTTTTGTCTGAAGGCAGAGCTGGTGCAATAAGGGACTTCAAAAGTTTGTACGTTTTGGGACCAACTACACTGAGGAAGACGTCCACTTTTGCACTGTCACGCACATTGTTAGCTCTGTAGAAGGCATGTAACCTCTCAAAATAAGAATCAATGTCAGTAGATGAACAGTCAAACTCTTCTAATCTTCCAAAATGAGACATGATGCAACAAGCAATAATGCAGACGATAAGAAAAACGGTTTGATCTGACCTGCGTTTGGTGATGTTGACCTACAGTAGAAAACACACTGTCCTTGACTGAGATCAAAGCAAGCACACATCCAGCAACAGTCCAACACAATAGATCTGCACTGAGTCTTGCCAGGCTGGGTTCTCCTGTTGCCGAAACTAGGGAGAAAATGCACCAAGTTCACTCTGCTCACAAGTCTTTGACACAGGAATCGCACATCTCGTCGCCACTGTTATGTTCTTTCTATTGTTAGTTAGACGTACAACATAATCAATAAAAGAACTGCGGACATCATGGTTTTACTACTGTATTCTACTAAATAATGCTATGGTAAAATGTACAGAGAAGGAAGGAAGCGGTCTGCTTGGGGGTGGAATGCCAAGTGCCCCCACGGCGGGGAAACGCGTACCTTTGTCTTGAAGCCTTTACCAAATAAGGACATTACGGTCTAGACACTAAAGGAACCACTAAGCATAGGCGCTTTACATAGTTACTTTTACTAGCTCTAAGACTCTTGTACATTACAAGCAAACATACACAGACCACCTAACACACACAATACCAAAATAGAAAGACACACACTGAAACAGAAAACAAACAGCTATTACAATCAGTGATATCATTTACAATCCATCTGTAACAGGCATGACTATTAACAGCTACACACACACACACACGCACGCATGCACTCACTCAGACACATATCCTGATACATACTATCCTGAAACAGAATAAAACAAAAAGACCTGAAACATAAAACAAACAACTCTTACAATCAGTGATATCATTTACAATCCATATCTAACAGGCAAGACTATTAGCAACTATTCCAATATTTTCTTAGAGTGTAAACACACAAACATAATGACACACACCACCTTACACATAATATACTAAAATAGAAAGAAAAACCCTCGAACAGAAAACAAACATGTATTACAATCTGTGATATCATTTACAACTATTCAAATATTAGCAACTATTCAAATATTGTGTTCCAATGTAATCATGTAAACACACAAACATACAGACAGACCACCTGACACATACAAGACCAAAATAGAACGACACACACTGAAACAGAAAACAAACAACTATTACAATCAGTGATATCATTTGCAATCCATCTACCACAGGCATGACTATTAACAGCTACATACACACAAACACATGCAAACACACACTCAAACACATAGACACACATCCTCACACATAGTATGCTGAAACAGAATAAAACAAAAAGACCTGAAACATAAAACAAACAACTCTTACAATCAGTTATATCATTTACAATCCACATCTCACAGGCAAGACTATCAACATCTATTCCAATATTTTCTTACAATGTAATCAGGTAAACACACAAACATTCTCACACACACACAGACACCACCTTAGGCATACTATACTAAAAATAGAAAGAAAAAACCATCAAACAAACAAAAACACATATTACAATCTGTGATATCATTTACAAATATTTAAATATTAGCAACTATTCAAATATTTTGTTACATTGTCATCATGTAAACACACAAACATACGCAGACACAGACCACCTTCCACACACAAGACCAAAATAGAAAGACACACACTCAAACACATATACACACATACTATGCTGAAACAGAATAAAACAAAAAGACCTGAAACATAAAACAAACAAGTCTTACAATTAGTGATATCTTTTACAATCCATATCTGACAGGCAAGACTATTAGCAACTACTCCAATATTTTCTTAAAATGTAAACACACAAACATACTCAGACACACACACACCACCTTACACATACTATACTAAAATAGAAAGAAAACCCTCAAACATAAAAAAAAATTACAATCTGCGATATCATTGACAACTATTCAAATATTAGCAACTATTCAAATATTTTGTTACAATGCAATCATGTAAACACACAGACACAGACCAACTGACACATACAAGACCAAAATAGAAAGACACACACTCAAACACATCCTCTGCTGAAACAGAATAAAACAAAAAGACCTGAAACATAAAACAAGTCTTACAATCAGTGATATCATTTACGCTTCATATCTAACAGGCAAGACTATTAGCAACTATTCCAATATTTTCTTACAATGTAAATACACAAACATACACAGACACAGACCACCTTACACGTACAAGACCAAAATAGAAAGACACACACTGAAACAGAAAACAACTATTACAATCAGTGATATCATTTACAATTAATCTATAACAGGCATGACTATTAAAAGCTACACAAACACATGCACACACACACACTCAGGCAAAAAGACCTGAAACATAAAACAAGTCTTACAATCAGTGATATCATTTATAATCCATATCTAACACGCAAGACTATTAGCAACTATTCCAATATTTTCTTCCAATGGAAACACACAAACATACACAGACACCACCTTACACCTAATATACTAAAATAAAAATAAAAACCGTCAAACAGAAAACACGTATTACAATCTGTGATATCATTTACAATGATTCAAATATTAGCAACTATTCAATTATTTTGTTACAATTTAATCATGTGAACACACAAACATACACAGCCCATATGTGACATAAAAGACCAAAATAGAACGACACAAACTGAAACAAAACAAACAGGCATGACTATTAACAGCTACACAAACACGCACACACTCAGACACATATACACACATACTATGCTGAAACAGAATAAAACAAAGAGACCTGAAACATAAAACAAGTCTTACAATCAGTGATATCATTTAAAATCCACATCTCACAGGCAAGACTATCAGCAACTATTTCAATATTTTCTTACAATTTAATCATGTAAACACACATTTCTCACAAACACAGACACCACCTTACACATACTATACTAAAATAGAAAGAAAAAACCCTCAAACAGAAACAAACACGCATTACAGTCTGTGATATCATTTACAACTATTCAAATATTAGCAACTATTCAAATATTTTGTTACAATGTAATCATGTAAACACACAAACATACAGACACAGATCACCTTACACATACAAGACCAAAATAGAACGACACACACTCAAACAGAAAACAAACAACTATTACAATCAGTGATATCATTTACAATCCATCTATAACAGGCAAGACTATTAACAACTACACACGCAAACACACGCACGCCCATACTCAGACACATATACACACATACTATCCTGAAACAGAATAAAACAAAAAGACCTGAAACATCAAACAAACAAGTCTTGCAATCAGTGATATTATTTACAATCAATATCTAACAGGAAAGACTATTAGCAACTATTCCAATATTTTCTTACATTGGAATCACAAACATACTGAGACACACAGACACCACCTTACACATACTATACTAAAATAGAAAGAAAAACTCTCAAACAGAAAACAAACACGTATTACAATCAGTGATATCATTTACAACTATTCCAATATGAGCAACTATTCAAATATTTTGTTACAATGTAAACACACAAACATACACAGACTACCTAACACACACAAGACCAAAATAGAAAGACACACACTGAAACAGAAAACAAACAGCTATTACAATCAGTGATATCATTTACAATCCATCTATAACAGGCATGACTATTAACAGCTACACACACACACAAACACACGCACGCACACACTCAGACAGATATACTATCCTGAAACAAAACAAAAAGACCTGAAACATAAAACAAACAACTCTTACAATCAGTGATATCATTTACAATCCATATCTAACAGGCAAGACTATTAGCAACTATTCCAATATTTTCTTAGAGTGTAAACACACAAACATACTGAGACACACACACACCATCTTACACATACTATACTAAAATAGAAAGAAAAACCCTCAAACAGAAAACAAACATGTCTTACAATCTGTGATATCACTGACAACTATTCAAATATGAGCAACTATTCGAGTATTTTGTTACAATGTAATCACATAAACACAAACATACACAGCCCACTTTAACAAACTGACCATCTGACACATAAAAGACCAAAATAGAAAGACACACACTGAAACAGAAAACAACTATTACAATGAGCGATATCACTTACAATCCATCTATAACAGGCATGACTATTAAAAGCGACATACACACGCAAAAACACGCATGCACACACTCAAACATAAAACAAACAACTCTTACAATCAGTGATATCATTTACAATCCATCTATAACAGGCATGACTATTAACACCTCCACACACACAAAACACATGCACGCACGCACTCAGACATATACACACATCCTCACACATACTATCCTGAAACAGAATAAAACAAAAAGACCTGAAACATGAAACAAACAATATCCTGAAACAGAATAAAACAAAAAGACCTGAAACATGAAACAAACAAGTCTTACAATCAGTGATATCATTTACGATCCACATCTCACAGTCAAGACTATTAGCAACTATTCCAATATATTCTTAGAATGTAATCATGTAAACAAACACACTCAGACACACCACCTTACACATACTAAAGTAGAAAGAAAAAACCCTCCAAGAGAAAACAAACACATATTACAATCTGTGATAACATTTACAACTATTAAGATATTAGCAACTATTCAAATATTTTGTTACAATGTAATCATGTAAACACACAAACATACACAGACCACCTGACACATACAAGATCAAAATAGAAAAAGATACACAGAAAATAACTATTACAATCAGTGATATTATTTACAATCAATCTATAACAGGCAGGACTATTAAAAGCTACACACAAACACAGGCACGCAAAAACTCAGACTCATACACATATCCCCACACATACTATTCTGAAACAGAATTTAAAAAACTGAAACATAAAGCAAACAAGTCTTACAATCAGTGATATCATTCACAATCCATATCTCACAGGCAAGACTATTAGCAACTATTCCAATCTTTTCTTAAATTTAATCATGTAACCACACAAACATACACAGACCACCTTACACACACATGACCAAAATAGAAAGACACACACTGAAACAGAAAACAAACAACTATTACAATCAGTAATATTATTTACAATCCATATATAACAGGCATGACTATTAACAGCTACAGACACACACAAACACTCAGACACATATACACACATACTATGCTGAAACAGAATGAAACAAAAGACCTGAAACATAAAACAAACATGTCTTACAATCAGTGATATCATTTATAATCCATATCTAACACGCAAAACTATTAGCAACAAGTCCAATATTTTCTTACAATGGAAACACACAAACATACTCAGACACACACACACCCCCTTACACATACTATATTAAAATAGAAAGAAAAAACCTTAAACAGAAAACAAACACGTATTACAATCTGTGATATCATTTAAAACTATTCAAATATTAGGAACTATTCAAATATTTTGTTACAATGTAATCATGTAAACACACAAACATACACAGACCACCTGACACATACAAGACCAAAATAGAAAGACTCACACTGAAACAGAAAACAAAAACTATTGCAATCAATCATATCATTTACAATCCATCTATAACAAGCATGACTATTAACAGCTATACACACACACACACAAATACACACTCAAACACATATACTATGCTGAAACAGAATAAAACAAAAAGACCTGAAACATAAAACAAACAAGTCTTACAATCAGTGATATCATTTACAATCCACATCTCACAGGCAAGACTATCAGCATCTATTCCAATATTTTCTTACAATGTGATCATGTAAACACACAAACATTCTCACACACACATACACCAACTTACACATACTATACTAAAGTAGAAAGAAAAAACCCTCAAACAGAAAACACACACGTATTACAATCTGTACCCTCAAACAGAAAACACACACGTATTACAATCTGTGATATCATTTACAACTATTAAGATATTAGCAACTATTCAAATATTTTGTTACAATGTAATCATGTAAACACACATACTCAGAAACCCACACACACCACCTTACATATACTAGACCAAAACTGAAATACTGAAACAGAAAACAACTATTGCAACCAGTGATACCATTTACAATCCATCTATAACAGGCATGACTATTAACAGATACACACACACACAAACACACGCATGCAGACACATCCTCACACATACTATCCTGAAACAGAATAATTCAAAAAGACCTGAAACATAAAACAAAGATGTCTTACAATAAGTGATATCATTTACAATCCATATATAACAGGCAGACTACTGACAGCTACACACACACTCACTGAGACACACACAAACCTCATTACACATACTATTCTGAAACAGAAGAAAAAAATCAAACAGAAAACAAGCAAGTATTAGGATCAATATCATTTATAATCCATATATAACAAGCAGGACTATTCACAGCTACACACACACATATACAAAACTCCTTACACATACTATTCCAAAATGAAATATAAAACAAAATAAAAGAAAGAAACCTGAAACACAAAAACACAAGTATTAGAATAAGTGAGATCACTGAAAATCCATATCTAACAGGCAGGACTATTCACAGCTATTAACAGCTACACAGTCACACACCTCCTTACACACACTACTCTGAAATACAATAAAAGAAAAAACCTGAAACAGAAAACAAACAAGTATTAGAATCAGTGGTATCATTTACAATTCAGATATACCAGGCAGGACTACTAACAGCTATACACACACACACTGACACAGACATACACACACCAAGACACTCACACACACCTCCTTACACATACTATTCCAAAATAGAATGAAAGCAAAAAAACTAAAACAGAAAACAAACAAGTAATCAGTGAGATCATTTACAATCCATATATAACAGGCATGACTATTGACAGCTACACACACAGACACACACGCACGCGCACAGCCTTACACATACTATTCTGAAATAGAATAAAAGAAAAAGACCTGAAACAGAAAACAAAAACCTATTACAATCAATATTTCCAATCCATATGTAACAGGTATCGCTATTACAGCTACACACACACGCACCTCCTTACACATACTATTCTGAAATGCAATAAAAAGAAGAAGAAAATGGAAAAACAAGTATTAGAATCACACACTAACAAACACACTGACACAGACATAGACACACTGAGACACACACACCTGCTTACACATACTAATCGAAAATGGAATAAAAGAAGGGGAAAAAAATGATACAGAAAACAAACAAGTATTAGAATTGGTAATATCATTTCCAATCCATATATAACAGGCATGACCATTAACAGCTGCACACACACACACCGACACACACATTCTTGCACATACTATTCCAAAAAGGAATAAAAGAAAAATAACTGAAACAGAAAACAAGCAAGTATAACAATTAGTGACATCACTTATAATCCATATATAACAGGCAGGACTATTAGCTGCTATTAAAACATTTTGTTCCAATGTAATCATATAAACACACAAATATTTACACACACATACATACTCACACACCACCTTAAGCCCGTTCTTAATTAGGCGAATGTTTCTTCGCGAACCTAGTTGGAAGTATTCGGCGAAGCTAGTTAGTTCTTAATTGGGCCAACTTTTCTTCGCGAACCTAGTTGGAAGTATTCGTCAAAGCTATATTCGGGGTCCAAAAACCTTCGCTCAACATGTTCTGGGAACATTCACCCTATTGGACGATCATTGCCTCTGATTGGCTGAGAGCAGAGCTCTCCTGTAAATGGAGAAAATACAAAAATAAAAATGGATGACGGTGTCGCTAGGTTCTTCACTCGCTTCGAAGGGAATTTGTTTATTTGTTGACTTGTGTTGACTTGTGGAAGGCGCAGCCTTGTCTCAGAGAACCCAGGATGAGATAGTAGTCAGTTGAATTACCCTGTGAGGGATGATTAATGTATACTGACTTGACTTGACTTGAGCCTACATTTTCGATCATGCTGTCTGCTGTGCGTCTGCCACAAGTTCGGGCCGAAGCTTGCATCTCATTACAAGCCAGTTGAGAATGAAGTAAAGTCTGGACTGTCCGAACCATATTCGGCGAAATAAATGTTCAATTAAGAAACGAATCATAGTTCGTCGAAGTGTCCGAAGTATGTTCAGGCGAACAAACATTCGCCCAGTTAAGAACGGGCTTTACACATACTATTCCAAAACAGAATTTAAAAAAAAAACTAAAATAGAAAACAAACATGTGTTACAATCAGTGATATCATTTACAATCCATATATAACATGCAGGATTATCAACAGCTATTAAAACATTTTGTTACAATGTAATTTTATAAACAAACATACACACTCGCACACACTAAACAAGGGGCAATAAAAAAAACATGTCTGAAATATCACACACTAACCTACTACTTTCATCTGACGAGATTTCTTCCAGACTTGAAAAGACTGCATATGAAGATCTGAAACAAAAATGACCGCTTGTGTTCTAAAACAAGATCCAAACACATGAAATGTTGAAAATGCGCTGTTTATTAGAATAAAGAACATGTTATGTTTTGTCCTAATGAAGAGCTTTATTTTCAACCTTTTATGTGTTCAGATCCTGCGTATAAAGAACTTGAGAAAAAGTTAATCTGCGATACATTCTTGTTCAAGGTACTTAACAAGAGTAATATACAAGTTCCATCTAAATTTATGAGCAGAAATTCTCCCCAGATGTGGCCTACGCCAAGTAGTAATAGTAATAACTGTGGACACTCTGCAGCACACTACCCATCAATGTTTTAGCAGCCCAATGCGCATACATAGCCGCACAAAACCACCACGACATGCCACACAATGCTATAATTCTGCACTAGGCAGCAGGCGGGTGGGAAGGGGGTGTGTGTGTGCATTCATAAGAGCGTGCAAGTGCGCGCACCTTTCTACAAGTGTGAAATTGTGTGTGTGTGTGTGTGTGCATGTGTTTGTGTGCGTGATAAACAGATTGAATTTCAACCTAGAGCTATATTTTGATATTATGACCAGTTTCAAATAAATGACGTCTGTATTATTCCTGCCTATACAGTTTAAGGATATGGAACTTTCAGTACTAAATGTGAATATTGTGGGGTGCTGGGGGGGTTGGGGGGGTCCTATGCCAAACTATAAAAACTATAATAATAAACATGGGCACACTGCAGTACACTACCTATCAAGCAGCCCAAGGAACGTACGTAGCCACACAAGCAGCAGTGACACGAGACACAACGCTGTAATTATGCACTGTGCATCAAGTGAGTGTGCCCAGTGCTATTAAGTGTGTGCTATGCCAAAAGTGGAATATTCAGAACCTTTGCCCGGCATGAGAAGGAAGTCCTGCTTGCCGAGAGGGTTGCAGTGAGGTCCTCTGCAAGGATGCCGGAACCAAGACCATAAAGTTGTCTCAGCGGTAAAATCCAAGGAGACGGTCGGAAATTCCTGGACCGTTTTAAACTGAGTTATTTCAGGTCAAAAATATCACAATCATTAAACGAGATCCATATCTACCGATTACAGCCAAAATCCGCAACAAAAGGTGAGTTTTTTTCATATATTTTTTTGTCTTTGATAGCTCGAGACGGCGCATGTTGCCCTTTGACCTATTTTCCCAGTAACAACGTGAACGCTTCCTTAGTGCAGATTTTGGCAAGACAAACGACTCAACGTTCTCAGACTGCATTTTTTCCCGTACATTTTCCGTGGTTTTTAATTGCCGTAGCTTGTTTAAAGAGGCCGCTTACCTAGCAGCACTTGTCGGCTTCGTTCACCATTTGCAATCCATGAAGCCAACTCGAAACAGACAAAAATATATGAAAAAACACCTTTTGTTGCGGATTTCGGGCTGTAATTGGTAGATACAGACCTCGTTTAACGATTGTGATGATATTTGTAACCCAAAATAACTTTTAAAACGGTCCAGGAATTTCCGACCGTCTCCTTGGATTTTCACCTGCTCCTCTTCATACCTAGTTCGTCTTTCTTCCTTCTTCTCCTCCTCCTCCTCTTCTTCAGTGTCTCCCAGTGCCTCTATCACTTTAAACGTGACGTGGGCACGCGAGTAAACGGTTTGTTGTTGTATCTGTTAAAAAACACACCTGAGAATTACCGTGCTGCTGAGAGCACAGTCAGGCTTACATGTGTCCTCTCTGACGCTTTGGGCGGGAAAGACAGAACTGTGGTCGCAAACGATGACCACGACTTTCGGTGAGCTCATCTCAATTTTGAACCGGCCGGTCTCTAGACCAATGAGAATGTTCGAGCGTCTGGCTGAAGGCGTTTAGCCCAATCAGCAATGCTCACACATCCATTTTCAGTTTGGTCGTGCTCTTTGCACGGGCGTGGTGGGAAGGGGGGCGGGATGAGACTGCCGCACAGTCCAAGTAGTCCATGGGCCAGGTATCGAAACCATCCCCCCCCCCTCCCCCCAGGATTTTTCGAGACAATGATTTTTAGATAGCTCAGTATGTGTCTTTTCAATATCTGCTTGTCTGCAAGATGAACTACTCTGCTTTTAGGGATTATCTGAGATGGTGCATAGCAGCTTAATGGCATGTATTAAAATGGCCGTGTCCCTTGCAAATCCCAAACAACAGGCAGCTATACCATTCTTTGGACACACAAAAATACTGCACATGCTGGTATCACTGGGTAGCACTGCTCTTGCGGCTGGTGTTGTCTTACCCAGGTATGGTGGCCTTAATTACGCGCGAGGGATTAGTGAAGTATAAAAAAAGAAAAAATGTCACGTTGCATAATTTTGTACAATGCTCGCACATATGTTCAAACCTCAATAAACTGCTTCCACAAAACAGCTGCACGTGCTGGCTTATTCACTGTTCTACCTCCATTTAACCTGAAATCAGTTTCACAGTACTCTACACCCCATGGAAGACAGGCAAAAAACATACCTGATGTGTGTAAAACTTAGCAGTTCTGCCTTTGTTATGTCTGAGTAAAACAGTTTAGGTTTAGGAGCCATTGAACTGATGCTACCGGATGGCACCTCTGGTTTGGCTTAATTCAGCATGCAACTGCTGGACAATTTTATGTATTAGCTTGCATCAGCTGTATGTATCAACTGTTCAAACAATAAAATAATATATGAAAATGGCCTTTTTTGTGATAATAAATGAGTTGCTAAGAGACAAGGTCGTCGCACCTCAGAATTCCATATAGTGCATTTATTACAACCAGCACCACAGACACAAACAGCAACAGCTCACTTGCAGACAACCTGAACTGTGTACTTTGATGGTCAAGGTACCCAGATATTACCATGTGGTAAAATCCCCCCCTCCCCCCCCCCCCCGGGGGGCGGGGGGGGGGGGGGCGGGGCGGGGGGTATAGGCTGGCTCATGGTCTAAAGGTAGGCTGTAATTATTCTTTAAATGAAAGCATTATTCAGCATTCAAATCAAGTGCGTGCGTGCGTGCGTGCGTGCGTGCGTGCGTGCGTGCGTGCGTGCGTGCGTGCGTGCGTGCGTGCGTGCGTGCGTGCGTGTGTGTGTGTGTGTGTGTGTGTGTGTGTGTGTGTGTGTGTGAGAGAGAGAGAGAGAGAGAGTGCGTGTGTGTGTGTGTAGTGTAGTGTGTGTGTGTGTGTGTATGAGGGTGCGTGCGTGTGTTTGCTTGTGTGCGTGTGTGTGTGCGCGCGCGCACGTACATATGTGTTTGTGTACTGCATGTGTTAGTGTGTGTGTGCGCGCGCGCACGTGCGTGTGTGCTTGTGT
Source organism: Alviniconcha strummeri (assembly GCA_963584105.1). Taxonomy (NCBI): domain Eukaryota; kingdom Metazoa; phylum Mollusca; class Gastropoda; family Provannidae; genus Alviniconcha; species Alviniconcha strummeri. The sequence continues at coordinate 4,431,544 of OY757546.1, forward strand.
AATGCATGTGAGCGCGCGCGCGCGCGCGTTTGTGTGTGTGTGTGTGTGTGTGTGTGTGTGTGTGTGTGTGTGTGTGTGTGTGTGTGTGTGTGTGTGTGTGTGTGTGTGTGTGTGTGTGTGTGTGTGTGTATGTGATTCTCAAGAAGTATTTATTCGTGTTTATTCGAATTCATATTTTGTTTTCAGCCAACGTGTCCTGAACTCCGAGCGTCATTTCCTTCCAGACTAACTACATTTTACCGGGCGAGAGGGTGAGTCTTTCTGCCTCTGTCTGTCTGTCTGTACCCCCCCCCCCCCCCCCCCCCCACCTCTCTCTCTCTCTCCCCTTGTCTTTCTCAGTTTACACGGGAGAAACAAACTGAGGTTGGGGCACGGGCAAGGTCGTAACATCATAGTTTACAAAAGGATATCGTTACTACCTTACAACGATGTATAAACCTAAATCTCAACGAAAAAAAAGAAGAATGAATGATAGAAAACATCTCAAAAGTGTTACCCAACCCTGACCAAAAAGATATGTACGAGTAGCATCTGTCACCTAAATGATGTGACTGTCTGCCGATGTCTGAGTCTCCGTGTAAGGAATTAAAAACGTAAATGATAATGCAATAAAAAAATATATAAAAAATAAAAATAATCAATAATACAGAAATAGACACAAAAATTTAAAGAAAAATGAATCAGTTTTAAAATGTCCCAAATTTTTGATACAGCCCCTTCCTCATATGAGGCATGTATATGTAGGGGAGTGGGGTGGGGAGTGAGGGAAGCAGGTTGGAAGCATGAATGAAGAGTCAAAAGTCAGAGGTTGCAAGCATAAGGTTTATTTGCACCAACCAGGAAACAGTGTTTGTGTTGGAAAAGACACAAGCAAACAAAACATTTAGAACATAAAAGCAAATGTAAAGACTAAACAACAGCAATTATCTAATAACTACAGTAACCATATAGTTTACCTGTAGGTTACGATAATACATGATAGTAACTGTGACAAAATGATTAATAATCAAGCACATAAATTGTGTGCATGACTTGCACTTAAAACCCGTATCTCACAGAGTCGCGGTGAGTATACAAGAGACGGCCAGTCAATTAACTGATGAACTCCCAGTATATAATAGTATACAATAAAGTAGCAGTGAAAACTACGGATTACCAAGATCATTCTTATCTAATCAGGAAGAGTGAGATAATTGTTACAGCAGTTTTACTTAAGCACACAACGAGACGGACAGTGACACGGGTGTCACTTGGGACCATGCCGTGAGCGGGAGGAAGTCAGTCATAAACTGACCGGCTCCAGCCTCGTTACTCAACGCTTGTACAAAAGGGCTACAGCATGATCTCTTCTGGCACACCAGGGTTCCAGGCGAGATCAAAAGATCAAGAGATCTTAGAGGAGGGAGGTGGAGCTGGACCCTCACTTTTGCCCAGAAGAGATCATGAGTAGGGAGGTGGTGCTGGGCTGAGCAAGTTGGACGTCTTTTGCTTCGGGTTGTCCAAGTTGTTCGTCAACAGCGGTGCAACGGACATTGTCTTAGTGACTCTGTCCAGCACAGCAGTTGAAAGAGCAATTGCTCAGTGCACAAGTCGCTGGGCAATGGCGAGGGGACACCGCCTTAACACTTCCATTGTTCTGGCGGCGGTCAAAGGTCTTTTTCGGGCGGTTTCCGCGGTCGAGCCTTTCACTCTATTGCCCCCTTCCCACTCTGTCCCCGTCCCTAATACTGTAATAGGCCAACTCGCCTCTGTGGACGTAAAGCAACACTAAACCAAATCTCTTCTGGGCAAACTTGAGGGTCCAGCTCCAGCTCCCTCCTCTAAGATCTCTTGATCTTTTGATCTCGCCTGGAACCCTGGACGCGGCGGGCCCAGCGCACAAGTTTTAACGCTTTAGATAATTGGGGCCATAAGACTCCTACCCAATCAAAAAGGAAAAGGACAGGATAGAAAAGGTTAAGGGGACATAGCCCGAAACACATACGAAACACTCGGTTACATGTATATTATCTTCGACGACATGCACAAAATAGTTCTGTACATCTGCTGTAGAGGCAGTTATTAACAGTTTCAACTGTGAATATGTCAGTACTAGTCATAATGACAGTTGCTTAAACCTTTAAACGTATTTTGTGCAGCTCCTCATAGTACTTCATGTTTTTAGCCACACTCCTCGGAATGAGGTAGCGTTCTTCGTCGTCAAAGTTTACGTCATTTCCGATCATCTCGGCGGATTGTCTGGATCGTCGGCTGAGTCTGGATGACGACCGCACGTGTCCAAACCATTCCGGTTCCCATACGGCGCAGAAGATCCGCCGGAAGTCGGTTTCCGTGAGAGGTTCCCAGTTGATCATGGATTCTCTGAACTCCAGTCCCACCTCCCGACAATACGCACGTATCACGGCCTCTGAAACCGACAACACAATTATCAGGCATAACACACACACACACACACACACACACACACACACACACACACACACACACACACACACACACACACACACACACACACACACATACGCGCACGCGTGCGTACGTACGCACCCAAACACACACACACACACACACACACACACACACACACACACACACACACACACACACACACACACACACACACACACACACACTCACACACACACACATACACACAC
>OY757546.1:4434400-4439400 GCA_963584105.1 Alviniconcha strummeri
CGATTGGGTTTGTGTGGGAGTGGGGGGTGGATGGGTGCGATGGGGTTTGTGCGGGAGTGGGGGGGGGTGGATGGGTGCGATGGGGTTTGTGTGGGAGTGGGGGGTGGATGGGTGCGATGGGGTTTGTGTGGGAGTGGAGGGATGGGTGGGTGGGTGCGATGGGGTTTGTGTGGGAGTGGGGGGTGGATGGGTGCGATGGGGTTTGTGTGGGAGTGGGGGGTGGATGGGTGCGATGGAGTTTGTGTTGGAGTCGGTGGTGGATGGGTGCAATGGGGTTTGTGTGGGAGTGGTGGTGGATGAATGCGATGGGGTTTGTGTGTGAGTGGGTGAGGGGTTGATGGGGTTGTGTGGGAGTGGAGGGAGGGGGGTGGGTGCGATGGGGTTAGTGTGGGAGCGGGGAGGCGGAATGGGTGCGATGGGGGGGGAGTGGAAGGAGGAGTGGGGATTCGGAGCAGTCTAAAAAAGCCTGATGAGGTTAAGAACAATGGTGAAAAGTATCAATAGCTAGACTGATTAGTTTCAGGCAATTTAATATAATCGGTGAGAATATAGGGAATGATAATGTTAAAATGATAATTACTCAAGTGAATAAGCCATAGTGCTATGGTACGCCTGGATACGTTAGGCGCATCATAAATTTCCACTGTCATTAAGATTATCACGGTACAGCAAACGAAAAGTCCGAAAATCCGATAACACTGACGGGAATTGATCCACCTGATATAAACACTGGAAACGACCACATTCCTTACGACTTAATTTTTCATGTTAATTTGTCACTTCATGATATGTTCAGAACAAACACGTACAGCAAACATCAGCAACAACAATTATCACAATAACAGTCACAATTTGTTTTGAGCATGACCTGGTGTAGGTCAATAACGATTAGTCACACATGAACAAATAAATGTTTCACCTGAGCCACCTCTGCCTGAAGATTATGAGATTGAGCTGTACGATCCGGGTTTTGTTCGTTTCGTTTGTTTGTTTGTTGTTTTTGTTTGTTTGTTTGTTTGTTGTTGTTGTTGTTGTTGTTTGTGTGTGTGTGTGTGTGTGTGTGTGTGTGTGTGTGTGTGTGTGTGTGTGTGTGTGTGTGTGTATGTGTGTGTGTGTGTGTGTGTGTGTGTGTGTGTGTGTGTGTGTGTGTGTGTGTGTGTGTGTGTGTGTGTGTGTGTTGGTTGGTTGGTTGGTTGGTTTCTTCTTCTTCTTCTTGTTATCGTTTTGTTGTTGTTTTTCTTTCTTTCTTTTTTGTTTTTGTTTTTTGTTTTTTTGTTTTTGTTTTTCTTCTAAAGGTTGCCTTCGTGTACATTTAAGCAACCAGTACATCTGAAGCAATCGATACTAAACCATTCAGCTATTGGCACAAATCTTAATTTTACTTTCTCACTTGCTGTTCCAGCCTTCCTCAGGATGGGGAAAGTGAACGCTAATTGTTGACTGAGAAAACAAACTGTGGATCTTGCAAGGGTCAAAAAGATGTAACCAAATAACTATGTTGCCTACGTTTGTGTGTCTCGTGTGTCCGCGCTGATCGGCTAATCTCGTCTGCCATCTGGGGTTAGGCGGTACGGTGGTCCTGCACACTCCCACAGTCAGAGCTAGCACAGTAAAGTTATCGTTCTGCCGGTATGTCGTGAACACGAATCAGTCAGATAAATAACGAACGAAGGAACAAACAGACAAAGACAAACACGAGCGAAAACGAATTTTAAAACTCTCACAGTAGTAGTACACTGTTTCAGCTTGCAGTTTTACTGAATACATGCAATGGGTTCTTAACGCTTATGCCGATCACATTTAAGAGGTATGATTTGGGTAGCCGTGACATGGCAACCTTGTGATTCGGCCAGCCATATTTCACCACGTGACGATGATGATGCCATGCATTGCCCATACTCGTAAAAGTCAAGCTTATGGTGCTGTAGTGTTGCCAAGGAGACAGCAAAAAGATGGGGGGCGAGGGGGTGCTGCAGTGTTGCCAAGGAGACAGCAAAAAAAGATGGCAGAAGGGGAGAGGGGGGCCCGGAGATAATGAAGTGGATTAGAAAAGATTCTGAGAATAAAAGTTAGTGAAACGCTGCATCAGAGCTGTCACTCATACTGCCATAGTCTGGCGACGACGTGTCAGAGGTGGGAGGTTTACACAAGGTGTCATCTGTTGAGCACACCTGGAAATCACCGCTTGGCGGGCAAGCATTAGAAACGGAACTCTGCGAGCAATAGCATGGAAACTGGCTTTTAACGCCCAGTCAACGAGCAGAGTTTACAACTGAGTAATGACTTGGGCCCATAATTACGCAGGTTGAGCAAATAAAGTTAAGGCGGACAGCCCCTAATCCCAGCTTGCGAACGAATCCACAAGTCTGGCTGACCTTCCACATGCACGGCTCGTCAATAGACTCCAAAATAGCTTCTTTTTTTTTTTCTTTTTTTTTATAGAGATCGGGAACGCCTTTGTTTTACCAACAATGTAACGCGCGTGACGTCACCGAAAACTCAAAACCGACTGGAGGCCGCGTGACAAATGCCATGCCAGTTTTATTGTCAAAGTTCAAAGTTCAAGCAGACGCTAATGACCTGATGACCCTTTCCCATTCGAGATGTACGTTCCTGTCTTTTCTTCGCCGCTTTGTTGATTAGGGTGTGTCTTAATTCGTGAATCCAAATTCGCTTGACTAATCTGTTATCTCAATCTTATGTCGGCCCGTACAAGTGTTCGTTTTCTCTTAAATAATTGCCCATGCTGCTAACGGCAACATCACAGCCGTCATTTTCAGGCGGCATTTTTGCTGCTTACACGTAGACAAATTAGTACACAACTTTAAACGCGTTTAGGTCGGCCGGATAGTCCTAGTTGTGTTATACGCGTGCCGATTTTTTAATGTTGTCAGCGTTTAGAAGATAAACGCGATTAAGGGGGCTATCTGCTCCTCATACATATGGGCCTGAATGCAAAGATAGTTGTTGTTTTTTATTCAATGACGTCACCGTTTAGAAGATAAACGCGATTAAGGGGGCTATTTGCTACTCACACATATGGGCCTGAATACAAACGTTTGTTTTTTGCTTTGTTGTTGTTTTTTCAATGCTACCCATACATATGGGTCTGAATAAAACATTTTTGTTTTTGTTTTGTTTTGTTGTTTTTTCAATGCCGTCACCGTTTAAAAGATAGACGCGATTAAGGGGACTGTTTGCTCCTTATACATATACGGGCCTTGGTAAGCACAACGTGCAATAACCGACCACTGAGCGCGCCTCAGAAACCCTAACTAACCTTAACTGACACGTAAGCAAAAAGTCCTCTTTCAACCTTGAAAATCGCTACAGAGCTTAAGAGACTCTTTCCCTTCACTCCTGAGAGCAGGACAGGCATAAAGATGTAATACTCCCTTCCTTCCTACCGACCGCTGCAGTGGTTCTGCTTTTGAAATCCGCGCCTACCTGTCACGTGGTCGGTAAGTCACTTCCTCCTGTCCAGTGTAAAGGGACCCGGGGAATGTCTCAGTTTTGATAAGCGATGCCTGCATGGTCACTGCCAGTGCTGGAAAATGTCCAGCACACAAGATGTTACATTTCTATGGATGGGGTAAGGTATTCTGTACAGCTGGGAAGACGGAGGCAGGCGGATGAAAATAACGATAGTGATGAGTTCTCTGACGACGATGTTGGTGACACTCTGGGAGAAATGAATTTGTTCTGTTTGAAATGACAGAAAAGGGATGAGAGCGGAGCTTGCAGGTTGCAATAAATGATGTTAGTGAGTGTAATGGTTAACTGGACCATGAGAACCTGCCATCGTTTTTCACTCTGTCGCGTTTTGAGTGGACAGGTGGGGATCACGTTGAACCCCGGCCTCCATGAAAATAATTCAGATAGGCAGCCTTGTCCCGTGCGAGTGTATGATCCGAGTATGAAGGCAATGGATTACTTTCACCTGTACTTCTCGAACAGTTTTGTCAGATCTTGAGCAATTTGCAGATGGCAATGCCGAGCAGAAGAGGAGGACTAAACCAGATAAGAACAAAAGAGAGCGGAAGAACCTGACGTTTGAAGGGATCAAAGCGTGTGACAGTCTTTTGATCATGAAAGACGTACTTCGGCTCGATCGCCTCGCTCATTACTGGCACACCGGAACAGAGTGTTTTCTCTTGTCAGCGGAGTTTGGTGCAGTTATGAACAGGGATCGATTTTTCCAGATTCGTCAGTACCTGTACTTCGCTGACCCCAAGAAAGATGTCAACCGTGGTGAAAAGCTGCGCAAGATTAGGGAGCGGGAAAAGCTCAGTGGTTAGAGCGCCGCACTCGAGATCGAAAGGTCTCGGGTTCGAGTTCCGGTGGGAGAACTGTCTTCTCCAGGGCCAACTACAACCTGGAAGTTTATAGGCCTACCGGTAAGCTCAATGGACAGGCTAACAAACTGATGGGGTTATCTGCAAGGGTGGTGATCGGACTGACAAAGCCAGTGCACAATTTCGGACATAATTATAGTCTTCATTGACAATTTTCATACATTTGTTCTCGCTACGTATCTGGCAGGTAAGGGTGCTTAGCTGACGTGGGACAGCGCGGCCCAGTCGGATCGGGTGTCCAGCAGACCCGATCAAGACCAAAGCTGAGATCAGGCGAATGCCCCGTGATGCCTCAGAATGGCGACAGTGTGAGGGGATGGTGGCCACAATGCGGAAAGACAAGAGAATGGTGCACTACATCTCCAGTGCCCACACACCTGCCTGGGCACCCAACGCACCTGGTGTCACCAATCAGAGCATACAGAAAGACGGGACGGTCGTGGAGTATCATGGGCGAGAGCTGCCACAAGTATCATTTTTGTCGCGACAAAAGTTTTGTCTCGACAAACACATGTTTGTCGCGACAAAGGTTTTGTCTCGACAAACACGTGTTTGTCGCGACAAAAGTAAGCTTGTCGCGACAAAACGTTTCTTATGAATAAAGCTTGTCGCGACAAAATTCTGTTTCTCGTTGTCGCGACAAAG
>OY757546.1:4441900-4449400 GCA_963584105.1 Alviniconcha strummeri
CCCAAACAGGGTCAGCAAGACAGCGATGATGTGCGAAAAAAAACGCAAAGCGAAGCTCAAAGCGTAACAATCACAGAGATTGTTTCAGTGTGTATCACACAAGCCTGGAATACGTGTGACACTGTGACACGCGACATACCTCTGATGTCCAGAGCAGACGTGTGCATAAGATGTACAACTATGTAATGCTATACAACTGTATCAACTGTATATTATACAGTTGAAATAGTTGTATAGAATTAACATGTAAACGTTGTGTATACACGATAGAGAGGGCGCATGGATTAATTGCACTCAAATGAAACAGTCATACTGTGAGTTCACACTTCATATGAACCAGTCATACTGTGAGTTCACACTTCATATGAACCAGTCATACTGTGAGTTCACACTTCATATGAACCAGTCACACTGTGAGTTCACACTTCATATGAACCAATCATACTGTGAGTTCACACTTCATATGAACCAGTCACACTGTGAGTTCACACTTCATATGAACCAGTCACACTGTGAGTTCACACTTCATATGAACCAGTCATACTGTGAGTTCACACTTCATATGAACCAGTCACACTGTGAGCTCACACTTCATATGAACCAGTCATACTGTGAGTTCACACTTCATATGAAACAGTCATACTGTGAGTTCACACTTCATATGAAACAGTCATACTGTGAGTTCACACTTCAAATGAACCAGTCACACTGTGAGTTCACACTTCAAATGAACCAGTCACACTGTGAGCTCACACTTCATATGAACCAGTCACACTGTGAGTTCACACTCAAATGAACCAGTCACACTGTGAGTTCACACTTCATATGAACCAGTCACACTGTGAGTTCACACTCAAATGAACCAGTCACACTGTGAGTTCACACCTCATATGAACCAGTCACACTGTGAGTTCACACTTCCTGACTGCTGTACAAAACATCACTTTTTCATCACCATTTCAAGGACACAAACAATGTGGCAAACCGAAATTCTGGAGACAGTTCGGGTGGATGTTACCTGGGGCCGTAAGTAGGGAGCCTGTCACAATTCTCTCAAGTGGCAAGTTTTACAGTCCTACATGACGTAGATTTTGTGTGTAAAGGTATATATCACCTTCATTTGCACCCGTGTGTCACCCTCCTGGTGACAATGACTCTGAAAGTATGACCATTGCCTTCCGGCTTCCATTTATATACACAGCGATATATAGGTTGCCATAGTATTACTAGACTCTTGCGCACATTGATGACTGAACCTCACATTCCTCTTCCATGCATTTTTCTTCTAAAATCCCAAGAATGTGTTCTCAAAACCGTAGGAATAACGGGAAGTAATTCCAAACACAAAAAGGGATGAAAGAGGGCGTGATAGTGAACATGAAGCGCGTTGCGAGTGAAATGATCTCTCTTATAGTCAACAATCCACGAGAGTAATAACCTCTCCGGCGCCTAGCCAACAGCTCGCCTTGTGAACACAGCTCACCGATATGGCATGGTGAACACAGTTCAGTCGTGGCCCGGTGTACACATCCCATAACTGTAGCCTGGTGAAAACACACCTGGTTATCAATTTGTGAGCACACTTGCCAACTGCAACCTGGTTAACATACACTCCATAGCTACGGCCTGGTAAACATGCACACATTTCATAGCCACGGCCTGGTAAACAACACTTCTCACAGCTGTAGTCTGGTGAACACATCTCACAGTTACAGCCTGGTGAGCACAGATCTGGTGAACACATCTCACAGTTACAGCCTGGTGAGCACAGATCTGGTGAACACATCTCACAGTTACAGCCTGGTGAGCACAGATCTCGCTGTATGGTCTGCTGAACACACACCGAAGTCGAGGTCTGATGAACCTCATGGTTGTGAAAAAACACTGCAGTCATGGCCTGATGAACAGGCCCCAGAGTTAAGGCCCTTGTAGAAACACAGTAAGGTTAGCGGCCTGGTGAATACGCATGAGCCTTACAGCTTGGTCAACACACAGCTATAATACAACCTGGAGAACACACGTACAGCTCCGCAGCGACGGTCAGGAGAACAAATCTCGGAGTTATTACGTTCCAGGCGAACACACTACTCAGAGGCGGCAGCACCGGCTACAACTTTGTAGCGGCGGGCAGTGTGACCTTCCCGTTGTTGATGATCAGGTCAGGCGCATGCGCGAGTAGCTTGACCGACGTGTTTCCGTTTCCGTGCTTAAGGGAGGAGGTGAACTTGGTGTCGTCCGTGTGCAGGGAGGTCCAGGCGGCGTAGTTGTCCCTCCGGCACCTCAGCAGGTAGACGATCTGCTGGCGGAACTTCTGCCCCGTGGCGCAGTACAGGCAGAAGTTCATGGAGTGGTTGACGTACATGAGCAGCTCCACCACCGTCTTGGCCAGCTTGAACTGCACCGTCTGCCGCAGCCCGTGGTTCCCGTGCTGCCAGAAGGCGGTGATGATGAGCGAGATGTTCATGGGCAGGGTGGTGAGCAGGAAGGCGAAGGAGACGGTGAGCAGCATGATGGTGAGCTTGGTGCCCTCGCCCGGGCCGCATGCCCGGCGACAAGTGCTGACCTGTTCGGCCCGCGGGGGGGTGGAGCCCGTTCGGAACCGCGACATCTGGCGGTGGTAGTGGTGGTCGGGGGTGTTCTGCAGCCGCAGGCGGTGCTCGCGAGCCTCAATGACCTCCATGACTATGAGAATGTTCAGGACGAGGATGACGATGAAAGGCATGAAGGAGTAGATGCAGGCGTCGACCCAGGGCCAGACCTCGTTGACGAGGTGCTCATGGTGAGGAGCCGCCTCGCAGTTGGACACGTTCTTGCCGTCCACGGGCCTCTGCACGATCTCCACGGTCCACAGAAAGTGCAGATTGATGGAGAACATGAGCAGCACGAGAAAACCGATCACCTTCTTGGCGCGGCTCGTGTTGATCATGGAGGAGGCTCTGAGCGGGAAACAGACCACGATGTAGCGCTCCACCGTGACGGCGATGATCAGCCAGACGGACAGGTCACTGGCCGTGTATCCGAAGGACACGGTCAGCTTGCAGACCCAGTTCGAGCTGTCGTGAAAATCCGTGCCGGTCAGTTCACCCAGCCACAACCTGAGGAGGCCGATGTAGAGGACCAGAGAGTCGGCCACAGCCAGAGAGGCGAGGTAGTGGTAGGAGGACACCTTCACCATGGCCCGACGCCGCAGGATGATGAAAGAGAAGACGTTGCCGAACGTCCCCAGCACGATAATGATGGGAGGCACGTACAGCATCAAGCTCTTCAGCAGCCGGTACTCCGGGAACTGCATCAGAATCGTCTCGTAGCTCTTCACCCGCATCATGACCGATTTCAGTCAGCCGCCAACAAAGTGCAAAATGAAAAAAATGAAAGAAAAAAAAACTTTATTGCACTATCAAAAGCTTCAAAGTTTCGCTCCGCGGAGGGGAAAAAATGAGCTGACAGATTTCAGTTGTACGTTGGAAGTAGTTCCACGGTGTGCTTGTAAAACCTACGGCATGAGTCTATATGCCTGTGCTGGACAGCGGACACCAAAGTGCACAAATCGATAAAGGGGTCTAGGCACCCGTGTACGTTGACTGAACGTACAAACTAGTATTCACAGAAAAGCGGTACATCCAGGATCTGAAACACTAAGCTGGCTGTTCCGTAAAATCTCATCTGAGAAAATCTGCGTTTTCCTTGGTAGGAAAGTTAGTTTTTCACTCCACCCTTCGTACTGCTACTCATAGCCACGGCAGCTCAAAATATGAAAGAAACGTTTCTAGTTGGGGACAGTACATGTCGCTCCCAAGGGAGCAGACGCAACACCACCCTCTTGACTTGACTTGTGTAACAGTTTGACAACTATAACGGCTTCCAACTTCCGGGACTATAGGGCTTCCGTTCCCACTCAGTCTTCTTCAATCACGCGCGATGGCTGAAAATCGAAAAAATGAAAAGCAGCTGCGTATACTTCTTGAGTCTGCTTTCGCTGAAAGCTCGTCGCTCGCTTGAACAGCCATACTTCGTCAACAGCACGAGGAAAACAAACCATTCCGAGGTATCCGCATGAATCAGTGAAGGTATACTCAGTCATACATTCAGCAGTTGCTTCACTCAACTGTTGCTGTGTTTCCGGAGAGACTATGCACACCATTCGCTCAGCTGACACGTGTCTCTGTCTCTTGTATCTATGTTGTTTGCGTTGAATTTTGACAATGTGTACTTGTAAAGAACGTGTAAGCGCTTAAGGCCTGTGCGGGTTAGGCGCTCTAAGTATTCATTACTATTATTATTATCTTGACAACGCAGCTGCTGTCAAAGCTTTTATGGTATTTCTTTCGCCGATAAGAATCTAAATCGCTGATTTCCTTTCAGTTTGTGCCGGGCCAGAGGCTAACTGTGCTTGGACGGCCGTGTTTATTCTCCATTCCCGTCACCCAGCACACGTGCAGTGGAGTAGGGCCACACTAGAGGGCAGACTGAACGAACAGCTTTCTGGTTAATCTACTCCAAGTGTTTTCTGTAATGAGTTACGTTCGTACGTCGCTTAGTTCCACGACGCGTTCTCGCGTTTCTGCTCTGTACGATTTCCGGTTCCGGTTCCTGCCTGAGCATTTAGGCCTTTCGGGACACTCGAAAATTTTATGCCTGTTTTATCAGTTCCTCGAAGCTCAGTTTGCCAAGCAAATATAACTGTAAAGGCCCTGACACGGCGGTTTTGGTTGGCGCTGATGCACATCAATCAATCTGCGTCCATTAATTGCGAAACTGCCAAGGGCGAAATGTAATCAGATTTTTGTTGGGGTTTTTTCCCCGCTTTGCTGTCACTGATTTATGGCCTTTTTTTCTCTTTCGGTTTGTCTTTCTAGTGTATTGCGTTCGTTCTCTCTCTCTCTCTCTCTCTCTCTCTCTCTCTCTCTCTCTCTCTCTCTCTCTCTCTCTCTGTTCGTTTGTTTATGTAATTGTTTTTGGGGGGTTGTGGTTCGTTTTTTACCAACAGATTAAAACCCGTGGTAGGGGAGGGGCTGCCATCTCAGTTCTAGTTTTTGTGGACGAAAACGTTCTCGCTTATCTTGTCAGCGCAGGACAACACAGTGTCTTTAAATCAGAACCTGTACATGTCCGATGATGTCGTTGGTTCGAGCCGTCTGTTCAAAGTTTCTATTTCACTCAGCTGTCTTCGCCTTCCCTGGCATCGTTCCGAACAAGCAACGAAGACGTTTGGTGCTGGAGAGTAGTGCTTGTTTTGCCGATGAAGTGACAGATAGTGTTAATGAGCAGCTTCCACTGTTTTCAGTTTTTGTTCAGTTCCTTTTCTGCATACCCTAGCAGCTGGTTTCTTGGCTTTTTAGCAAGTGTAGGTGTGTTCTACCTAGGGTTAATAAAGGCATAGTGTTTGTCGAGTAGGAGGTAAGAGGTAGGCTTCCCATTCTCTCTGTTCCTTCACATCATAATTTCGCGTTTCGTCGGCTACTCCTTGTTGCTGCACACACACAGGAACGCTAAAGCCGAGTTACACTGGTAATTTTACCACCACGCAGAAAATGAGTTATCTGTAAAACAGAAGAAAAAAACAAACACGAATCATTAAACAAAGAACGACAAAAGACAAAATAATGTCAAAGGTGAACTGAATAGGAGAACAAAAAATCATGCACTTGCAACAGCAAAATAACCGATTGAACAGGAGAACAAAAAATAAACCAAAAAAGAAAACTATGTACTTGCAACAACAAAAATAATAGCATCTTCGTCTCCTAAATTTAAAACAGATTTCATTTATGTCACTATTACAGAGTTTCAATAAGTTCCAACGAACATGCTTCGAGTGTTCAGCTATGCTTTTGGCTTTAGTGGATTTATGTTTTTAAACTTGTTTTATACTAACTTAAGTACCATAGTGATGTGTGTTCTACTACAATTGTTGATCTGTACAGCGCTAAGAGCTCGTATAATTGTTGCTGGGGCGCTATATAAAATCGTTATTATTATCATTAATGTTAATTTCATTTTCCTAAGATGAGGAAGAAAACATTCCAAAGTTTCTGAGACATACAATCAATCTGTCCAAGACTGTTCTGCGGCCCCCAGACTAAACAACTTTCGACCACATAACTCAATGTTGTTTGCGGAAGAATAAGCCGCTCGGGAGATAATTAGAACACTGTTATTTTTCACCAAGAACGTGCTTTGTGTGATGAATAAACAACTGTAGATTGCAGCTGATTATATACAAATTGAAAGAAAACATGTTTACAAAACGACCACAACTGTATATCTCAGGACAAGGCCTCAGGCCTGATATTGTGGAAGAAGAAATAGATCATTGTTTTATAACACCCAGTTAACCATGATGGCTACTCCGGAGCGAAACACATTTGATCTGAACACAATAAACGCTAAAAAAAAAGAAAAAAAAAAGATACATGCATGTTAAAACTAGTACATCGTAAATTGGGAGAAGGGGGGAGGGGGGAATCAAGCGGGTTAAAAAATCCAAAATGGAGTCAAGAAATTATCTAACTTTCCAAAAATGTTCATCTCTTTCAAACAAACAAAGGTGCAGTCCAAAGATACATCCTCGTATAACATCCTCAACGACTGAGCTGTAAAATGATGCTCCTTTGCTTAACAAGAAGGGAAAAAAAGTAGAAGAAAATTCCCGCAACATCTTAAGACATGAAAACTGAGCAAAATCGTGCCTCTGGCAATAAACAAACAAAATCTTAATTTCCATCAAACTAAAAATAACATTAAAAATAAAATAAAAACTCTGGTGGAGTTTTGTTTGTTTGTTTGTTTGTTTGTTTGTCGTTGTTTTAGAGGAAAAAACACACTCAGAAACAGTTGCTACATGATTTATAGCCTTTAGTTGTGAACAACAAATCCGACCAAACCTTTCCTTTTTCTTTGAACACAGAACCAAATGTCAACACAGGAATATGGGCTTTGTTTTATGACAGAGAACGTCATATCAAAGCAAAACACTGAACACAATCGTATCACAGGTAAAAGCCTTGTTCGCTGTTTTGACACATGCTACTTGCTAGTGGCAAAACTGTTCGAAGGGGTTTGGGGAAATAAAACTAATGAGGCTGGGTGAACTCAGAATAAGACACAAGTTAGAAAGGCAGATATTCCTCTCTCTCTCTCTCTCTCTCTCTCTCTCTCTCTCTCTCTCTCTCTCCTCTCTCTCTCTCTCTCTCTCTCTCACACACACACACACACACACACACACACACACACACTCTCTCTCTCTCTCTCTCTCTCTCTCTCTCTCTCTCTCTCTCTCTCACACACACACACACACACACACACACACACACACACACACACACACACACACACACACACACACACACACACACACGCACACACACACACACATCGAGGGAAGAGGAAAAAAATTACGATGTTGCTGGCGAATGGGTGACAAAAAGCGCAGCTAGTGAACCTTTTCGCACGTTTTACCACCACGTGGCGGCAAAACGTACAACTAGTGAACCTTTTGGC
>OY757546.1:4461671-4473067 GCA_963584105.1 Alviniconcha strummeri
CCTACTGTGATGTGCACGGTAAGCAGACTGGAAATGATCACAGAGATTGTTGTCAACTACTGAGTGTGAAGCTGATGCAGCACAACCTTCTCCAGCAGTTTGGAGAGAAATTGAAAGTTTGACACGGGTCTGTAGTTTTTCAAACTGTTTGCGTCAAGGCCAGTTTTTGTTGTTCTCTCTCTCTCTCTCTCTCTCTCTCTCTCTCTCTCTCTCTCTCTCTCTCTCTCTCTCTCTCTCTCTCTCTCTCTCTCTCTCTCTCTCTCTCTCTCTCTCTCTCTCTCTCTCTCTCTCTTTTAGAACTGTGTATGTGTGAACTGCAAAGGAACAGACCCGGACATCAATGATTCGCTCACAATTCTGCAAATCAAAAGCCTTAAGTCATTTAAGTACGTTTTCAACAAAGTGGTCGGGATTGGATCGAGAACACAGCTTTTGGGGGCAGAATCACATATCAGTTTGCGAACCAACTCTTGCGACACTGGCTCAAGACCACAAATTTCACTGCCAACAAAAGAGTGAAGTGTAGGAGTGCTATCAGCCGGTTGTGAATCGAGTTCACTGCAGATAGCTGCAATCTTTTCCTGAAAGAAAGACTGAACAGAAACGGTCATGAAGTTCACATTCAGGAATGTTAGTTGGGGGGAAAAAAACGGAACCTGTGCAGTTTCCCAGGAACTCGGTCAATGCACACAGCTGCTTGCTTGAGCTGCGCCCTGACAATTTCTCACTGTAATGTTTTCGCTTGGCTGAGAGAATCAATCGTGTGTGTGCTTTTTTCAAGTTTCTTTGCTCTGCAAATATTTGTCTGTGAACAGTTAGGCTGCTAGAACGTCAACGTCTTTCTGCCCTACGCAGATTACATTTGGCCATTTTGATCCAGAATGGGAAGCCCAGACTGGCATGTGTCGATGGTCGACATCACCTTCGAGAAACTCCTCTGGGTGTAGCCTACTGCCCTAGATAGGCCGGGGTGAAGGGAAATAACTGAGCAGACAGGCTGGGGGATAAAGCAGTCAGCACAAATGACTCGCGTCTCGGAAGATCTGAAGTGTTGTGGAGCTTGAGACATTACCTGCTGGCACAAAGCCAAGGACATCACACCAGCGATCGCCTGGGGGAGTTAGGCGCGGGCAGAGAAAGCGCTCGACGATCTTCCTTGAAAGGACTACAGAGAGGGCCGTCGTCAGCATGCTCCTGTGCTGTAGTCATGGGGACTGTAGTCATGGGGACTGTAGTCATTTCTGGTACATGGGCAGTTTTTGCCACTATGATCGAGTGAAACAATTTAGGTTCCGGGGCCATTTATAAACTGAAGCCAAGTACCGGATTGTAAAACCCTGGGCTCAGTTCAGTATGCAACTGCTGTAGCTATAGACAGTTTCAAGTATCAGCTTACAGTCAGCTCATAGGGGTTCGCAAAAATGTATGTAATATATTCTGTGAACGTTTAGTGTCCCATGAATTTGAGCGGATATTGTATGTTACGCTTACTAAGTAGCTGGGGCAAGAAAGTATCGCAGATAAATTTTTGTCAAGCTCTTTATACGTAGTCATTTCAAGTATTGAAGAAATCCCTGCCCAGCTTACTGGTTATGATCTAGCATTGTCCAGTTTCTATCCCTGCCCAGCTTACTGGTTATGATCTAGCATTGTCCAGTTTCTATCCCTGCCCAGCTTACTGGTTATGATCTAGCATTGACCAGTTTCTATCCCTGTCCATCTTACTGGTTATGATCTAGCATTGTCCAGTTTCTATCCCTGCCCATCTTACTGGTTATGATCTAGCATTGTCCAGTTTCTATCCCTGCCCAGATTACTGGTTATGATCTAGCATTGTCCAGTTTCTATCCCTGCCCAGATTACTGGTTATGATCTAGCATTGTTCAGTTTCTATGGACGCTTTTCCAAACGAAAACGCAGAGAGAAAAAAAATGCACGACATCCGAACAAATGTTTTCTCGTCCACAAATCGACCTCAACAAATTATTCTTAATCGTCCCAAACGGCAGCCATTACAATAATCCCTGTCTGGTGTCAAACCAAACGAAGGTATTTATGTTTCGTTGCTGGCCTCAGAAAGCACACAGACAGATCAGCGTGTCGAGGCTTGCACTGGCAAGACTGTTTCCTACTAGCATTGTATAGATGAAGACAACAAAGCCACAACGATGCCTACGGGGGCATGCATAAAACCCGACTCTATGTCACGGGATATATGTCATGTCCGAAGGGATGTCGTGAAAGAATCCCTGGGTATAACTATTATTTTTTTATATTGATATCGCAGATTCAATGAGCTTGCTACAGAATTTGAACAGGAAGCCCAGACTGGCATGTGTCAATGGTCGACATCACGTTCAAACTGTGTGTAGCCTACTGCCCTAGATAGGCCGGGGTGAAGGGAAATAACCGAGCAGGCAGACTGGGGTATAAAGCAGTCAGCACAAGTGACTTGCGTCTCCGAAGATTTGAAGTGTTGTGGAGCTTGAGACACTACCTGCGGGCACAAAAGCCAAGGACGCCACACCATCGACCGCCTAGAGGAGTTAGACGCGAACAGAGAAAGCGCTCGACGATCTTCCTTGAAAGGACTATAGACAGGGCCACCGACAATCAGACGAGCATTGTAACTGTTTCAAAGGCAACATTGGGGAAACATCTGAGAGACGGGGTGGAGCGCATATGGGCATTTCCTCGCGCATAGATACAACTTGAACTGAACTGAACTAGGAGGTCGCATTTTTCAAATTCTGTATCCAGCCTAAATTTTTTACTGTGTTCCTGTAAACCCCGAGGGCTGTGAGGACCACAATAACTTGAAAGAGAAGATGAAAACGAGAAGAAAAGGGAGACGAATCATACGAATGGAAAAACAAGGAAATGAAGAAGCAAAGCAGAACGGGGAGGGGGGGAGAAAGGGAGAGAGAGAGAGAGAGAGAGAGAGAGAGAGAGAGAGAGAGAGAGAGAGAGAGAGAGAGAGAGAGAGAGAGAAGAAGAAGAAGAAGAAGAAGAAGAAGAAGAAGAAGAAGAAGAAGAAGAAGAAGAAAGAAGCAGGAAGAAACGGATGAAGCCGAAGACGACAAAGAGAGAAAAACACAAAGAAGGGGGAGAGGGAAAAAAAGCACGAGGATAAGAAGACACAGACGAGGAATGAAGGAAAAAATTTTTTTTTTTTTTTTACGCCCAGTCAACCACGACGGTTGTATCAGACCAAACAGAGGAGGGGGCAAATCGAAGCCTGCCAAGGAACAGAAAGGAAGAAAGGATATATATATAGTTATTCGCCAGTGACATTAAAACGTGCATAGGCAATCGTCTTGGCGACGTACACACGCACGTAGGCACACACATGCACACTGCACCTCGGCCGACAAGGACCAGCGTTACAGATTCTGACGGACAAGTCACGAAAGAAGGAGGAAAAGGAGGGGGGAAAATGGAAATGTCGGAGGCGGAAGTGAAGGAGAACGGCGAGGGGGGTAAGGTGTGTGTGGGGGTGGGTGGGGGTGGAGGAGAGAGAACAAGGTGGAAGAGATCGAAGAGAAGGGAGAAAGTTGTGTGTGTGTGTGTGTGTGTGTGTGTGTGTGTGTGTGTGTGTGTGTGTGTGTGTGTGTGTGTGTGTGTGTGTGTGTGTGAGTGAGTGTGTGTGCGTGACTCTTTGTGTGTGTGTGTGTGTGTGTGTGTGTGTGTGTGTGTGTGTGTGTGTGTGTGTGTGTGTGTGTGTACGCACGCACGCACACGCACGCACCCACCCACCCACCCACACACACACACACCCACCCACCACCCCCCCCCACACACACACACACACACACACACACACACAGATAAAAGCAAGAGTAAACAACTGATGATGACTGCCTTTATACAGCGCTATTCTCCGCTCTCGAGCAGACTCACAGCGCTGGCACATGATTCTACATGAGTGACTAGCTTATTTTACAGCGCGTTTTGTAATAGCCACCCAAGTGGTGCACTTACAGCTGGAGCCACATGAATCTGCTGCCATCCCGGCGCGTTCTGTGTACACCATACAACCATGCACCATGTCACTTCATGCAAAGCTATATACGTAAGGTGTATGCGTGTTTAGCTGTAACCTGCCACCTGCACTTTTGGCAGGATGACCGGGATCTTTTACGTGCTACTGCGGTAACACGGGGGTGGAACGGATACCGAAATAGGAGTCAGCACAGAAAGTTGACCCTGGGGAAGAGAATTATCCGGCCGCTCCCGCAGGGATTCAAACCCGCGACCTTTCATTCACGAGTCCGGCGCTCTAACCACTGAGCTATCCCCGCTCCCAAATACGCAAAAACATCGGCTATATAAACAAGAGTAAACAACTGATTACTGCAGTTACACAGAGCTCTTACAAATACGAGAAAACATCGGAAAGAGAGAAAGAGACAATAAGACAATATAAAATTATTTATTTACGAGTGTAATAGATAAGCATGTGTATACAGCCAATCCTCGCCCAAACAAGAAACTGCTCTAGGTCTAATTATACGTGTATACATGTTCTAAGCTACGAGACACCGGTACACACATGGAATGAATGAAGTTTAAACGTCAAACATAATATGAGGCAGACAGGAATTGGGGTGAGTACGTAGGGCTTTGGAATCATCAGTAACAGACGTCACTGGTGAGTAAATGCGTGAAGAATGAGAAACACAATCAGATAGAACATTGCAGAACGTCATCAAGTTTAACACGCAAGCAAGGACAACCAGTCAGTGCATAATGCATTGCGTGTAACGTGATTTAAACGTTTCGGTGCTGGATGGCAATCTTGAAGAGTCAAGGAGGGAGTGCTAAAGAACACTACCAGAATATACTAGGCCAGACTTGAAAAGGTCAGTCTTAAGGATTGGTACTTTCAGTTTCACACAATATTGTGATTGTTTTGCGGAACATTTAGCCGTAAGATAGGGTGTGACCTTTCCGGACATAATTTTGTGCGTCAGAACTCGCTTAACTCCCTTGCTATAGTCAAGTCTTTCTTTGAGGGGAAGACTGGATAGGAAATTATAGACTGAAATCGCTAGGGTGTGATTTTGAGCAAAAGTGCCAAGAGCGCTCGATCTCTTATGTAAACTAACCGAGGGTTTGGGAGCATTTGCACTTGCTAAGTCCAACAGCGTCGATTCGTAATCGGTGATGGATTGAATATGGGCACGAAAGAATAGATTTCTGGCATGAAGGTTCAAAAGGTGCTTGATTTTAGGTAACTGGTAAAGATTTCTTGGAAGTACTTTTACATAAAGCTGTCAAATGACTGGACAGTGGTTGCTGTCAATGGTCACACCTAGAGGGTGTGTGTGTGTGTGTGTGTGTGTGTGTGTGTGTGTGTGTGTGTGTGTGTGTGTGTGTGTGTGTGTGTGTGTGTGTGTGTGTGTGTGTGTGTGTGTGTAAGGGGGCGGGGGGTGGTAGGCGGGGCTCCTGCGCACGCATTGGTGTGAGTGTGTATGTGGGTGGGTGTGAGAAAGAAAGCGGCTGTAGGGGTAATTCTATCTCGCCGAATTTTATCTCCTGTGTGACAACAGGAATTTTAAGAATTTGTTAACAAACAAGCAAAAAGCCTGCTGAGGAGGCTAGGATGACAACAGAAATTACCTGAATAAAACATATTTAAAACAACAACAAAATGAAAACGCCTTCTGAGCAAGCCCAAAATAAATTCAGCCAATCATAATCCGTGCAGAGGGTAAGGAGAAATGCAGCTAGCTCCCTCTGACGGCATGGGCCCAGTCTGGCAGACTGGAGGATTTCAGAGTCGTGCATTGCCCTGACAAAGAACTCATCAGTATCATTTCACAGTGACACGGATCGCGCTGGTGGTGGATGGTACTGCGCATGGCAGTGACATATTCCACCGCACAAGTTCAATAGTTGTAATAACCCCTCTCGATCTGAAACAAGTGCTCTAATCACCAACGTTAGCGATCGACCGTTCCGTTGGGAGCGTGAGGAGAAAAGGGGGGGGGGTGATGGGGGGGGGGGCGAGGAGAGAGACGGAGGGATGGACGGAATGGGATGGCGGGTGGACGGAGTAATGGGCGGGTGTGGGTGGGGAGCCGGGGGTGTGGGGTGGTATCGAAAGCCTTTTACCCCAAATCTCGTGTCTGTCAGTGTTCTTAAGAAATCCAGCGGAGCATTCCGGAAACGCTTCCTTTGCACTGCCTTACGGCTTGATCCTTGTGTTTTCGCTTCACCAGTCAGATCCCATGTACTGCGCATTACGCGTCAGTTCACTTCAGTTCAGCTCAGCTCAGTTCAAGAGGGCATCGACCCGCTTGGGAAAACCCATATGCGCTACATCACATCTCTCAAAGGTTGTTTCTCTTTTCCAGTGTTGTTTTGGAAACATTTTATAACGATGTGTGTAAATATCACAGTGTACAAACAGAAAAAGAAAAAAAAGAAAAAGAAAAAAAAGGCTAGCAAACGATCTGAGGAAGGTCATGCAAACCGCCCTTGTCATTCCGTAGAGTGCTGAAACTGGTTGTAGAGAGTGGGCTGGGACTGGCGGGAACTCTGAAGGATTTGGCAGGTATGTTGATTTGCAAGTTTGGAAAGTGTCCCCCGTCTGCTGAAAGCATTGATGCATGAGCGAGACTTGACAGTTAACGCACGTGCGTGAAGAGCGTAGAACGCACTGCACACCGTGCGGTTGAACAATGAGGGCAAAGCAAAAGTCTTGTGGATACCTCAGCAACTCAAAGCCTTGAGCCCTACAAGGACAAGATAAAAAAAAAAAAAAAAAAATGTTTTGTTTTCTTTCTTTTTTTCTTCTTCTTTTTCAAAATCAAAGCAAGACTGGTTCACAAGAACTCTTACGATGAAAAGAAAAACATATGCCTCTTAGGGTCGCAAAGACAAGGTAAAACTCTTTGGAATACAATGATGAGTCGATACTCTCGAGGTTATAAGAACAGTACATAACTCTCATCGCTACAAAGACGTGGAAATTAAACGGGTAGGGCTACAATGACATGCCGATGTTCTAAAGGTTATATGGACAAGGCATTACTCTTACAAGGACGAGGCAAAACTCTTACCGCTACAGTGCCAGTATGCTCATGGTTATAAGGACAAAACGTAACACTTACGGCTACAGGGACAAGGCAAAACTTGTACGTGCGGTGACGTGCCAGTACCCTCAGGATTATAAGGAAAAGACATCACTGAGGGTTATAAGGAAAAGACATCACTGCACTCTTACAGCTACAAGAACAGAGCAAAGTCCTTAGGGCTACAATGACGAGCAAACTGGCAGGGTTTTAAGGAAAAGCCAATCTTTTAGGGCAGCAATGACGAGTCAAGTGCAATACTCTCGTGGTTACAGGTCAAGACAGCATTCGTATAGTTTGCCAAAGCAGGTCAAAAAACCTGTTCGGTAAAAAGGTATCTCAATGCGTTTTTTGTTTTTGTTTGCTTGTTTGTTTGTTTTTGCGTGTGTTTTTTTAATTCTCGCCTTCAACAACTTGGAAAACCAAATCACTCAGCCGATAACTGACGACGAGAGAGAGAGAGAGAAGGCGTGTTTTCGAAGGCTTTCTATTTCAAGGTTCTGTTTTCTCACTTACTCGTTTCCCTATTACACAACACTGCACCCCAAATACTAGTGGAAAACGTGAGCAAAAGCCGAAAGAAAACAAAAATAACGGAAATTTCAAAGAGCAGAAAATCGCTTGACGATCTTGTCGGCCTACAGCCTCAGGGGAAATGCTCCAGCCCTGCACTCCGCCATCATGAGGCCTCGTAAGCTGATTCAGCTTGCGCACCACCGGAAGCTGATTCAGCTTGCGCACGACCGGAAGAAACTATTGCCCGTCCACTTCCGTCAGTTAGGCCTCAGTGTCGTGCGGCCCACGCCACACCCACGCCCACCTACACCGACACATACAGGACATTTTCTGCACGGCTCCTCGGGAGTTGTTGCGGCACATGTTGTCGCTGAGCTTATATTGTCACCGGCGACGATATATGTCGACGTTCACGGCACATATTATCGCTGGACGGCACATATTGTCGCCCATCGTCACATATTGTCGCCGGACGGCACATATTGTCGCACATCGTCACATATTGTCGCCGGACGGCACATATTGTCGCACATCGTCACATATTGTCGCCGGACGGCACATATTGTCGCACATCGTCACATATTGTCGCCGGACGGCACATATTGTCGCCCATCGTCACATATTGTCGCCAGCGACAACATATACCGCTACTGGATAGTTGTGTAGTGTGTCTGCGAGGGGGAGGGAAGAGACAGACAGACAGACAGGGACGGACAGAGACATAGACAGAGACACAGAGACAGAGCGTATAATAAAGTATTTGTAAAGAGCAAAATCTTGTCCAGAGAGACTATTCTAAGCGCGCACGCGCACACGCGCGCGCGCGCACACACACACACACACACACACACACACACACACACACACACACACATTCTGACTAAGCGTGAGAGACAGACAGACAAAGAGGCAGACAGGGCAGAATTTCAATAATTGTATGTTTGGCGATACGATTAGTTCTTCAACTTTATTTAGAGATAGAGAAAGAACAAGTTGGAACGTCGGCTTACTGCAGTCATTGTTGTACCTCAAGGTGCAAGTGATCATCAAAAAACGGGATGCTTGCTTGATGCTTTAGCCTTTGGTTCAAGAAGAACATCGATGCTAACGCCTTCATCTTACTCTTTACCAGACATTGACCACGTTGAAGATTCGGTGTTCTTCTTCCTGTATGCAAAGGCACGCATCAAACCATCTTGGGTTCGCTAATATTCGTCTGAATTCAGGAGCAAGGCCGCTGCCTCGCCCAGCTGCAAGCTCAAACGTTCTCACACTGGCTGGATTTGAAACCTGAGGAAGAAAAAAAGAATTCAACGGCGGTGTAACTGGGGAAGTAGTATCATGGCCGGGGACGGGGATAGCACAGTGGTTAGAGCGCCGGACTCGAGACTGAAAGGTCCCGGGTTCAAATCCCTGTAGGAGCGGCGGGAGAATTTTCTTCTCCAGGGTCGACTTTCTGTGCTGACTCTGATTTCGGTATCCGTTCCACCCCCGTGTTACCGCAGTAGCACGTAAAAGATCCCGGTCATTCTGCCAAAAGCGCAGGTGGCAGGTTACAGCTAAACACGCATACACCTTATGTATGTGGCTTTGCATGAAGTGACATGGAGCATGGTTGTATGGTGTACACAGAACTTGCGCCGAGATGGCTGCAGTTTCATGTGGCACCAGCCCTGCCAGCGCTGTAAGTACACCACTTCGGTGGATATTTAAAAAACGCGCTATAAGAAGCTAGTCACTCGTGTAGAACCACATGCGAGCGCAGTGAGTCTGCTCAAGAGAGCGGAGAATAGCGCTATATAAGTGATCATCAATCAATGGCCACAACGTCTCTGGAAAAAGAAAAAGAAAAAAGGAGTTCACCAACTGCAGTGTGTAGCGACTCGCTGGTGATACTAACTCTCAGTAAATCATGTATGATGAACTTTCAGCTTTAACAAAAATCAAGTCTAACATGTTTCTATAAGTATACTGATCATCATGATATTATCATCATCATCATCCTCGTCATCCGGGTTTATTTTCCGCTCTGATGACTGCCGACAATATGTGCCGTGAACGTTGACATATATTGTCGCCGGCGACAATATATGCTCGGCGCTTATATATGCCGCAACAGGAGTCCCCAAACGTTGTCTCGATTGCTGGGTAAACCTCTTCAACAGAAACTGACCATATTTCGGTATCCGTTCCATCCCTGTGTTACCGCAATAGCACGAACAAGATACCGGTCATTCTGCCAATTAAAGGTAGAGGTGGCAGGTTACAGCTAAACACACATGCACATGACATAATTATGTGGCTTTAAATATATTGACACTGTAGACTGTTGCGTAGTTGTACGGTGCACACAGAACGTGCGCCGAGATGGCAGCAGTTTCACGTGGCACCACCCATGTTACAACCAAATAATGCTGTCAGTACACCACTTTGGTGGACAGTAAAAAATGTGTTATAAAAGGGTATAGTCACTCATTCACAATCATATGCGACATGAGCGCAGTCATTCAATAAAGAAACATTATTTAGGGGGAATTCGTGATAGTGGTGGTTGTAGATGGTGTGTGTTTGTGTGTTTATGTGTGCGTGCGTGCGTGCGTGCGTGCGTGCGTGCGTGCGTGCGTGCGTGCGTGCGTGCGTGCGTGCGTGTGTGTGTGTGTGTGTGTGTGAGACAGACAGACAGACAGACAGACAGACAGACAGACAGACAGGCAGGCAGGCAGGCAGGCAGGCAGGCAGACAAACAGACAGACAGAGAGTTGTGATGTTTTAGTTCGTTATTTTGTCTGTTTCGGTGTGGTGACAATGGCCATTTATCTCGTTGTCTTTTCGTTTAATGTTTTGCTAGGGCTTACCAAGTCACATTCTCCCAAGAGAGGACGATTTATACCTAGGTAGGATTTTTTCCAGGGTTCTTTCTTGTGACTGTGACGTCTATGGCAAACTCCAAACACTGGTTTACGACATCCTTCCTTCTGGAGGCAGGTGCCGGAAAGTGGTGTTCGGAGTGTGCGTCTATGGTTGTCATCAGCTACTGTGCCATTGCTGTTTGCCTCAAGTGTCCTCTAAAAAAAAAACTAACTAAAAAACTATAAAAAAAAAAAGTCACTGCTTTTTGTCTGAAGTTTTTGCTTTTTGTGTTAGCTTGTTGCTGCAGCTCTTAACACTGTTGTTCTGTGTTGTAGTGCTGTTGCAATGCGCTTTGAGTTCAATCCTTAAGGAACATGTCAGAAGTCGTGCATTGTTGTGGTAGTCACGTAGAAGTACTAAGTAGTAGTAGAAGGAAGAGCAGGAGCAGGAACAGCAGCAGCAGCAGCAGTAGCAGCAGCAGTAATAGTAGGATTGCTGCCGTTTTCCACCAGTTCGCATTTTCTCAGCATAGGGTGCATATAGGGATATATATTCCGTTCCATTCTGTTCCATTACGCCGTTTTCTGTTCTTCTGTTTCGTTCCTTATTGTCTTTTCCTGCTTCTTTCTTTCTTTCTTCTTTCTCTTTTTATTCTTACCTTGGCCCATATAGGTGTAGCGGAGCGGGGTGGGGAATGAGGGAAGCAGGTTGGAAGCATGAATGAAGAGTCACAAACCAGAGGTTGCTATAACATAATTTTTATTTGCACCAACCAGGAAACAGTGTAGGCTCTTCCCTGAATCAGATGCATATATAGGCAGCAGCTGGAACTATTACTAACTGACGACCTGCTACTGCAGGGACACTGGGGAAAAGAGGACGCGGTCGGGCCCAGCGCACAAGTTTTAACACTTTAGATAAATGGGGCCATAAAACTCCCACCCAATCTGA
>OY757546.1:4473267-4495767 GCA_963584105.1 Alviniconcha strummeri
AAGCCTTTTGAAACTAACAAGCAAATAACCATTACTGACTTGTGTGAGAAGTTAAAGGAGTACTGAAATGGAGACACGCCGTACACAGACAAATACGTGAGAATGAAGCTCGAGAGCCATTTCGGGGAGGACGTCATCCTTACTGGTATCCGGGGAAAACGGAATGTTCTTACATCCCGGTCAACTGCCGAAAAGATCTTGAAACGGTTTTTAAAATCTGCCAAGGAAAAAGACGGGAGAGAAAAAATGAAGCATACAAATAGCAGCAAAGCTACTACCTCTTAATATCAACAACACTGAAACATCAAAAGAGCACACTTCAGGTGCGAAGGTCGCAGACCTAGCAGCAAATTTAGACTACATACCACCTTCACTTTTAGTTTTTTGTCGTTGCTGTTGCAGGGTAAGAAAGAACCAGAAGTCAAAATAGCTTCTCTGGATAATTTAACGCTCTATTGCAAGCAGCAAGGCCAAAGGTCCTCATCTCACCCCTTCAGACTGGACCTGGTGTTGCACTGCACCACCTGACTGGTTCCAGGTACCGCGTTGAACCGGAGTTTTCTTCATCTTACTGTGGGGTCAAACCTTTCTTTAACTATTTGCTGCACTCGGTCAAGGAACAGAGCTGGCCGGCAGCCGTCCAAGCAGCACTCAGTTCATCGGCAACAACATTGATCACCAGATCAGAACAGTAGATGATGTTGGACATTGCATGAGATGGGCATTCAGAATACTGGATGGGGCTGGAACATTCCACGGGATGGGTGCTGGAACATTCCATGGGATGGGCATTCAAAACACTGGATGGTGCTGGGACATTCCATGGGATGGGTGCTGGGACATTCCATGGGATGGGCATTATCGGTGCGGCCACTCCTGGCACAAAACAGCGCAAAGTCATACGCCGAGAAGTCACTGCAACACTAGACACAGTGTCGTACACCATGGGCAAAGTCTTCATACGTTGTTTTGATGCTTCCGTCGTCGATCTGTCATTGGCCTACGAGGCGGTGCTGCAGAACTTCACTGCTGAGGATAAAAGCAAGATACTCTACATTCCTTGGACGGTATCCTGGCCCTTATCCAGAGTGTGTGCGACGGGGTATATCCTGGTCACAGTACTTTCCTTTCCTACCCATGATAGATAAGGACCCAACCAACATCAGCTGCCACATCAGTTCTCATCTTTGACCAGCCCTGTGGTGGAAATTAATTAAGCCACGGAGGTCGTTGACAATGAACCACCTGTGTCCCACGGTCCATCGTCCTACGGGTTGGGGGATTTCACACAGCAATGAGCTTTCTTGGCTGCATGGGACGACTGGCGGCAGGATCGGGCCTTCAACAACTGCTGGAAGTGGTCTTTGCTCAGAATTCTGTCACACACATGCTGACTGGCAAGGCCATCGCCAGAGCAATTCGAGGACATTTTTTTGCAGATGCTATCCTTAATGCTGAACTCTATAGAGCGCGAGTAGCCACTAAGTGTAAAATGTATCGCTCCGTAAAGACTGATTATGCGAGTGTATGATGCAAAAACAACGGAATGCTTATAATCTCCAGGATTCTCCGGCTTGTATTGTGTCAAATCATGATTTAGTTATTAGTTTCACACAGGGTATGTTCCAAGCTTTCCAACGAGGTGCTACATGACCATCTTTGGAACACTTTGGCCAAAACAAAACCACCCGGTAATTAGATTACGTCATAACGGGGAAAACAAACGCCTTGCGACAGCTCTATCGATGTACTTTTTGGATATGTTGATAATGGACCTTTTCCCAATATACTTCACACAAAATCGTTACTTTTGCTTTTACTTCCTTACTTTGGCTTTTTATTTCGTTCCCAGCTTAGGCAAATGTGAAATCGGTTCATCCACCCCACAACCTACCCCATCATGCTGTCCGTGCTTTAAGTTTCCCGCCTTTCCAACCCTGAGACTTCAGTCTCGTCAGCTTCTCCGTACAGCACGGCCACGAACTCTAACTGCTGCACTGATGGGACCTGCTTGACAGTTTTTAACCGCTTTGACTGTTTTAACTTCCCCTCTAGAGCGTCGCCTCCATGTTCTTCGTTTCTTACTGACGCCGTTTTACAGTTTTTATCGCAGTTTTAACATCGGCTTTTAACAGTCTGAGCGTCGTCTCCCCCGCCTCCGTGCGAGTCAAGTTATTCACGTGTCTTCTCTGACTGAAGCCGCGGGGTATCCTGATGCCGCTTGTGAGTATTTCGTCTAGTTGTAGTTCTAACGTTTATTTCCTCTGTTGATAATAATTATGCAGTATACCTGGAGTGTTTTTTGTTGGTTTTTTATTTTTTTACTTTTTTAGATGACTTAGCATTTTTTCTGAATCACTTAATTTTTATTAAAAAAATCAAGTCAGTACGTCCATGTAATGCTCGGCGTAATAGTCACAGGGGGCGGCTGTCCAGTCACAGGTATGAATGATAAGTCCAGTCCGTGTAAATTCACTGTCTTACCCGTTTTTTTACAGTGACTGAGCTCATTTGATGTCTTGATAAATCCTTTCCCGATTCAGTTTAGTTTTTGCTTTTACAAAATACAGTCTTAGAGTATGCCATTTTAATATGTTTTTACCGACGCTGGCTTGAGCTGTACAATATTTTTAAAACTTAAAAAAAAAAAAAAAAAAGCTATTCCAAGGTCAGGGTGTATTCTCAGTGATACCATCCACGTGGGTCGGTCTTCCTCCTTCATTTGCACACGTCAGGCAGTCCAAAACCGCAGCTCAGCTTGTAGTCCGTGCACCTCATACTGTACGCATCACACCGATATTCGGGCAGCTCCACTAGCTGCTCGCCGACACTCAAACTTCCTGGACTTGCATGCCTCCGTCTCAACGCTGTCCACCTCTTCCATTCATGTTTGTGTGTCTGGTCCCCTTCAACTGTACTCTTCTTCCCGCTCTCTTCACCCCAGTGGTGGCACCTGTCCCCAACCACTCCCATCCTGTATGTGCACGGGCGGTGTGGTCCGTTCATTTACTAGTCGCTTGGGCCAGCCTCTGGGCTCACCGCCACTCCACGGCGGTAATGTACCAACCATCGGCAAGTCATGCAGTCTCTATTTTATGTTTTATATTAATAGGCTTAATTCGTGGTTGATTTGTTTCTTCTTCTCTCCTCCGTTTCTTCTCCCATTCCTCCTCTTCACGTTCTTCTACGCCTTCTCCTTATTCCTTTTCCTCTTCCTCCTCTTTTTCTGTGTGTGTGTGTGTGTAAGCGTGTGCAGGTGTGTGTCAGTGTCGTGTGTGGGGGGGGGGGGGGGGAGTGAGTGAGTGAGAGAGAGCAAATCAAACACAAATTAAGTGATTTAAAGTTAAAATTAGATTATTAATAAGTTAACCTTGTCAGTGGTTGCTGCATTCCGAGCGTGGACTGGGGTGGCCAGGCAGGGCCGTTCAAGCGAGTGAATGTGCGGTCACACCCCTCTGCACCTGCAAGGTGGGAATGGGGGGACCGGTGTCGTCACTCGGTGAAGAGGTCAGGAAGGACAGTACAGCTGACGGCGGTCAGGGAGACGATGAGAGGTGAAGGCGTTGAGACAGCTGCCTGCAAACTGCAGGAAATCCGAGTTTTGGCTGCAGCCAGCAGAGCTGACCGACTGTTGGTGTGACGTGTACACTAGGAGGTGCACAGGCTACAGAACATGCTGCACAATGTTCACTGTCCTTGACGTTTGCAAATGAAGGTCTGAGGGATGCCAGCCAAGTACACTGGGAGGCACAAGTTCTGCAACTTAGTACAAAAAAAAAAAAAAAAACTTTGTATTTTAACTTTCAACTTATCTGACAGATTCATGGTCTTTGAATTTTATTTTACAGGATTTTGAAATGGCATTTAGCTGTACAATATTCTTAAAACTCTTGATTTTAAAATTATTCCATGGTCATAGTGCAACTTTGTATTCTGATACTATCCACCTGGATCAGGCTTCCTCATTCCTTCATTTGCACCTATCAGGCGGTCCAAGTATGCCAGATTTTATATGCAGGCAGTTTGTACCGAAACTGGCTATGAAAGACTTCATGTATTATCTGTCTCGTTTTGCTTTTAACTTTTCTGACACATTTATGCTCTTTGAATTTTACAGGATTTTTAAACAGCCTTGAGCTGTACCATATTCATAAAACTCTTGATTTTAAGATTATTCCAAGATCATGGTGCAACTTTGTATTCTGATACTATCCACCTGGGTCAGTCTTCCTCATTCCTTCATTTGCACCTGTCAGGCAGTCCAAATATGCCATATTTTATATGCAGGCAGTTTTTACCGACACTGGCTATGAAAGAATTCACGTATTGTCTCATTTTGCTTTTAACTTTTCTGAAAGATTCAAGGTCTTTGAATTTTATTTTACATTATTTTTTTAATCGGCATTGAGCTGTACCATATTTTAAAACTCTTGATTTTAAAATTATTCCTAGGTCATGGTGCAGCTTTGTATTCTGATACTATCCACCTGGGTCGGTCTTCCTCATTCCTTCATTTGCACCTGTCAAGCAGTCCAAGTATGCCTTTTTTTGAAAAGTAGGCTGTTTTTACCAACATTGGCTATGCTCACAGAAAAGACTTCACATAATTATTATCTGTCTCGATTATCTGTTCCTCTTTGATCAAGCTTGTCTTTGCAGCCAGAAAGTGTTTAGTAAGCAGACATCATTTAAGAAAAACTTTATTTTAATATTGTCATTTTACTGGCTATGTGTGAGAGTAGACCATATGGTAAAAACGCCTAAAAAGAGAGTAGGTGGGTGAATCTTCAGAAAAAAAACAGAAATGTCAAATGAGAAAACAGGGGGGCGGGGGGGGGAAGCTTCTTCAAAAGTCTAGGAAGAGAAACAAAGTTTTTAAAAATGAAAGAGAAACAAAAGGGAAAAAAATGGGGTGGGGTGGTATGAATCTTAGCAAAGAAGAAAAAAAGAGGAAAGGGCAAAATGAAAAAGAGAGGGAAAGGGGAGGGGAGCTGTCTGTGGGAGGATCTTCAGCAAAGAAAAGAGAAAGGGCAAAACAAGAAGGGGGGGGGGGGAGTTCAAAAACAGGCTACAGAAAACTATTTAGAAAAGAAAACAAAATGGGGGGGGAGGGGGGGGGATCTTCAGCAAAAAAGAAAAAAGGAAGGGCAAAATGAGAAAAATAAAACAAAAGGGTGTGAAGAAAGCAGCAAAAGCCAAACAAACACCATCAACAAAAACAAATGTATGTAAAACAATAAAAAATGCATACTTATTTATTCCTCTCCTTATAATAAGCGCAAGATGCAGTTGTCTGTATGGAAAAAAAAAAGGGGGGGAAAAGAAGACGACGAAAAGAGAAGGAGAAAGTGAAGAAAAACATTTTAATAAACGATTCCTTTTTATGTATTAATGTTTTTGTGATCTGACTTGCTTCCTGCACATACTAATTATCTCTCTATTGCACAAGATCTCTCAGATATACACACCTGCGCACGCATGCATGCACACAAGCAGAAAACACAAGTGTAATAATCTGCTTCAGTTATAGTAGTATAGCAGAGAAGCAGGTTTTGGAAGACGTGTTTTAAACTGATTGCCGTAAATGTCTGGCAGTGTGAGGGCAGTTTCTTACAGGCACAGTGGCCTTTTTTTTTTCTCAGAGAGACATTTGAGTTTTGCGCTTAATGTTGACCTTTGGAAACTAGTCCCTAATTCCAGTAGAACCTTTTGTGTGCACATCAGCATCTCCCTGAAAATGGATCCAGATCTGATTTCTGGCCCCGATGGAAAGCAAAAGAGAAGTCATGATTTTTTTCCTCTCTGAAGAACATACACTTGGGCAGCCATATTGGAATAAGGCTAAGATGTACATTTCAGATGCCCCTAGGACCTATTTACTTTTGAATTCTGAGGTTAATGTGATCGGGTTGTCATCTTAATCAATGTGGCATATATAAAAGCCTCAAGCATAGTGTTTAATTTGATTCTTAATCCTCATGTTCATTTGCTGTTGCCTAGGACATAATCATTATTTAATTCACTTGTATGCCACATGCTTGTGTGAGAGCCTTTGTTGATCTGAAGCAGATGATTCATGGTATGAAAAACGAACTGCTCCATGTGGCTTGCTCCACAAAGACCCTACATGTCTGAGCATCTGGCAGGGTGAATTCGCTCGTAATCGTAAACAAGTAGTAAACTGGCTCAAACCCACCAGGGTCTCTCCACACTATTGTTTCATCGGTGGAGTGAAGTTCTCTAAAGGGGATGGGTCCGTGGTGATTTACCATAACAAAAACGACCTGCTTCACAAAGACACCACATACATATATGTCTGTGTCACCTACAGCCTCAGGAAGGGTGAATTCACTCTTAATCAGAAACAGGTTGTAAACAGGCTCAAGATCCCCCAGGGTCTCTCCACACTATTGTTTCGTCGGTGGAGTGAAGTTCCCTAAAGGGGAGGGGTCTGCGGTGATTCACCGTAAGAAAAGCGACCTGCTTCACAAACATGCCAGATACATAGATATGTCTGTGTCGCAGCCTCTGGAAAGCTGAATTCACTCATAATCAGAACCAGGTCGTAAACAGGCTCAAGATCCCCCAGGGTCTCTCCACACTATTGTTTCGTCGGTGGAGTGAAGTTCCCTAAAGGGGAGGGGTCTGCGGTGATTCACCGTAAGAAAAGCGACCTGCTTCACAAACATGCCAGATACATAGATATGTCTGTGTCGCAGCCTCTGGAAAGCTGAATTCACTCATAATCAGAACCAGGTCGTAAACAGGCTCAAGATCCCCCAGGGTCTCTCCACACTATTGTTTCGTCGGTGGAGTGAAGTTCCCTAAAGGGGAGGGGTCCGCGGTGATTCACCGTAAGAAAAACGACCTGCTTCACAAACATGCCAGATACATAGATATGTCTGTGTCGCAGCCTCTGGAAAGCTGAATTCACTCATAATCAGAACCAGGTCGTAAACAGGCTCAAGATCCCCCAGGGTCTCTCCACACTATATCTATTCATTGTCGTCGGTGGAGTGAAGTTCCCTAAAGGGGAGGGGTCCACAGTGATTCACCGTAAGAAAAACGACCTGCTTCACAAACATGCTACATACATAGATATGTCTGTGTCACGGCCTCTGGCAGGGTGAATTCACTTAAATAGTTAAACCCGAATCATTGTTCTTCAGAAAGATCTGTGTTCTGTAAAGGCTACCTGTTATGATCAGAAATGGGTAAATGAGCTCAACATTCCCCAGGGTTTCTCCACCATCCTATGTTGTCAGTTGACTGGTTTTGGGGGTGTTTTATCCTAAAAGGAAACATCACTGTAAGGGAAATGACTCAGTTAACGTACACAGAGACGCCACAAGTCTGTGTTGGTGAGATTTGGGCTTGGTGTTAAAAATTATTTCCCCTCTCAGCAAAACGGTCTCTGTAAAGTGCCTGTCAAAAATGGAAGAGGTTTTCGACAGGGGTATTTGAATGACATGAAATGCCACAGTGTTCATCATCTATTCCATTATGACTTGCCCTGATTCCCAGACCTAATCCAATCTTGTTATTGGTCGATCCTGAAAGCATCCGAGTCGGTGGTTTTTAATTTTGTTTTACGAAACAGAGTATAGTTCGCCCAACCCCATTTTATTGTAAAGATTGTAGAGTAAAACTGGAATAGTAACCTGCAGGTAGAAATGCTATGTGGGGAAGCAAGTTTTATTTTGCTGCATTTGGTTGTAATCAAGCATTTATAATACAGATATACAGCATGTCGGATAGATATTTGATATAACCAGTATTTTGCAGAAAAAGAAGGTGAAACAAAGACGATTTTGAACCAATGGCGCATACTTCTTGAACAATAGAAAATATTCTTGCTTTCTCCCCCTTTTTTAAATATTGATCTGGAGTTTTGTTGTTGCTTGTTGTTTTTGAATTATTGACCACATAGCCTTGATCAGGCTGTTCTAGAAGTTCATGTTTGCTATCACTGATCGGGCCACGATTGAGATTTCTTAGCCTGCATTAAAAGCTAATTATCACCACTATGAGGTGCATGGTGTTTTCACATATAAAATACACACTGAATAAATCTGTTCATTAATTTTTTCACAAATAGATGAGTTTGCACCATTTGAGAGACTCGCAAAGATAGAAACAGTGCCAAGACCAGGAAAGAGATTTGAACAATTACAAGTTCTTCCTATTCATTTTAATAATGGATCTTTTATATAGTGCTATTATCTGCTCTCCAGCAGACTTACTGCACTGTTGTTGTATGTGATTTTGAGCATGTGACTGCATGTAGCCAAAGCATCCCTGACCTCCATTCAAGGAATTGAGTTGCAAACAGATATTTTAACAGCTATATTTCACATAATGATTTACATGGTATGAGTGTGTGGGAAGACTTGTCCTCGTGCGTTGGGAGTTTTAATGCTAATAGATTTTTAAGAAACAGACCAGAGAGGTTCGCTTTTCAACTTATTTACACCAATACTTGACAGTACCAGACAGTACCTGAATTTACAGACAATATATTTTTTATCACTTTGGTGTATTGTTGCTAGAAAGCAATTTAAACAAAAAGGACATGAATTAAGAGACCTATGTAGAGTGCTTCTGGTCCACTTGAGTGTCTGCTTCCTAAACCCTATTTAGTCGATGAAAATGCTATGATGAGTAGACAGGTTATTTCCAATGAATATCGGAATTTGATGTCAAATGGATATTAAACTTAACTCGAAAAAAGCAAAAGTAGCAGTATTTGGCCGCACCATCAATTAACTGCAAATGATGTACTATCTTGACATGGAGATGATGTTCTAGACCTAGTAAACATGCAGTTTTAAATACTCAGGCGTGGAATTGAGTTAACGTTGTAACTTTGCAAATTGCAAATATACTTGGCTTTCTTAAAGCTTCAAAAGCCAGGTCAGTCTAGTATGGACAGCTTAGGTGGTAGCAATGCATGTCACATTCAGCTTGTTTGGCTACCAGTACTTTTGTGTAGTGTGAGATATGGGGCTATCAGAGTTTGGCTTAAATCAATACATTTCAGATTGAAATTCCATTGACATTCTTGTATTACATGATTTCCATTATGTCGAGCCTTGTATATAGTGGAACTTGGGAGATGACAACCTTTCTGTATCTGCTTGTGTGCAATTTTAGGAAAGCCTCGCCCAGTCTCCTGTTCAACAGTATTCTACTGACATGTATTTATAAACTTTATATGAGCATGACAACATGCAGTCTTCTTGGCCACACTTCATGATTTTTATGAAAACCATTTTTGATTGCATTTTAGATATCATTTTCATTTGTAAAATGCCTATGTCACTATGTTAAAGATAAAGTGTCTTTTTCTTTATAAAATTCTGCTACTGTGATACCAGATTTGCATTTGAAATATGGTTTACTTTAAAAAAAAATTAATGCTGGCATGGTTTATTGTCATACAATTTTTTTTTTCAAGAATGTTTCTTCAGCGCTGAACTTTTTAATTTGTTTTTAATAAATCTGTATCTTCCACAAGGAAAACTACATTTTAGCATAAGAAGAATCTGACACACAAATGCCGGTACAGATCAAAGTACACAAAACATTTTTAAAAAGCCATTTTGTTGTTGTTGTTTCTAATGAGATTGTCCAAAACAACGTGATTTTTTTTTTTTTTTTTGGCAATTCGCTTTCTTACCAGCAACAATGGACAAAGTTAATTTACAAGAGATCAATATTGCTGAGTTTTGCATGCAACTTTACTCAGCCACCAAACAAATTCAGTTACAATCAGTACCATGCTTTTTGGCAGCAAAACCTGTTATATGGTAGGTGTGGTTTTCTTTGTGTATGTGTTGCTGTTGTATTTAAAACAGAAAAAAGCAAGAATGAACGTGAGCCTAATTAATCACTGAACCTTTCTGCTTCACTTCCAGTAGCTACTGACTTGCAACCTGTACAGTGGCTTGAAATTTGATAGCATGTCTCTTTCGCCCTGGTATTGTCTACATGGTCAACTGCACAGTGAATGTTATTCAAACAAAAATCAAAGAACTGTTCCTTTTTTCTTTTCTTTTTATTTCTTCTACTAAAATGAGATGGACAGCTCCATTAAAAAGAAAATATGAACATGTTTTCCCATTGTGGTTTGGGACAGAGGAATTTCAGATATTTTATCAGGTATTAGCATAATTATTGTTGCTGTGTGAGGTATCTGGCCAGAACTATACTTTGAATTTGCTCCATATAAACATGATTGTATTAACTGACTGATATGCATCTAATCAACAACACATGATTCTCTTTCTGTGTGGGTATTTCCTGTGGGTCACTGCGAGTAAATTGCTTCAGAATGTTGATCCACAATTTTGTTCCAAAAACAAACCTTTAAACCCAAAACAATGCGTATATTCGTGTTTTTTCGTGCGGTGTCTCGAAGCATGTGTGCACTACCATGTGTTTGCTAAGAAGGTCCATTGCCAGACAACCTGCAGAGGTGTGAGGTGTTTTCAAAGCAGTACTGCAGTAAAAGGCATTGGCATTGTGAAAAGTTATGGGAGAAGGCAACATGTGACACAGCTGTCGCACATCAAGTGACCAGCAGTTGTACAAACACAGCGTAGCCTCAGTACGAGAAGACGCAAGTCCCCTGGTCCACCACCATAAAGGGGTGGATGATGAAGTGAGGTTAGGACACTGAATTGAGAACAGAACACCGATGAGGTAAGTACATACAGTTATTCTCGAGTTGTAAGTGTCCTGAATGTGACCCAGAACTGACCATCATGACTCGCCATGAGCTAGATAATTGTGATCAGTAAACTACCAACCTGAAGTCAGTGTCACTTTAGATTTTGTGACCGTGACATGACATCTCAAATGAATTTTGTACAACACAGCTTAACTTGACTGCTCCCAACGGTGACAAGATGGGTTTGGCAGAATCAGATTAATAATAATATAATCAGTAGCTGCTGCAGATCGTGACATCTGCTTCTTAAGACACAAGACAACTAATTAAGTAAACACGATGTTTAATGTCCACTAAGAAACTATAAGGCTCATTAGGGATGGGGAGAAGTGGGCAGGTTTGAAATGTTTCCCAGGTATGAGTACCTCGACCACCTGAAGATCAACTCCATCCTGAAGACTCTGTTGGCTGTCAGCAGCTGGAACCTGGCATCTATTCCCTTCACCAAGATGGTGGCCACTGCTGAGTGTAGTCAGGACTTTGCTGACCGTTCCATAGAATAAAGAATACCCTCACAACAGTCCCCCCCCCCCCCCCACTCCTGTTATATATATTTTTCTCCCCTTCTATTTTTATATATATATATAAAAGTTTCATAATTGACATTTGATTGAAATGTTTCCCATGTGTGAGCACCTCAACATCAGGACTTTACTGACCATTCTGTAGAATAAAGAACACCTACCGAACAGGCTTTTTTTTTTCTCTCTCTTTTATACATATATAATTCTTTTATTGATATGTGATCTAATAATTGTTTGAAATGTTTCCCATATGAGCACCTCAACAACCTGAAGATGATCAACTACATTCTGAAGACCCCTGTCGGCTGTCAGCGGCTGGAACCTGGTATCTGCTCCCTTCACCTAGATGGTGGCCACTGCTAAGAGTTGTCAGGACAACAGTTTTTTTTTCCTCCTCTTTGTTATATATATAAATATAAAAATTCTGTCAGTTTGTGGTCTCATAATTGATCTTTGATTGAAATATTTCCAAGGTATGAGCACCTCAACAACCTGAAGATCAGCTCCCTCCTGAAGACCCTGTTGGCTGTCAGCGGCTGGAACCTGGCATCAGTTCCCTTCACCAAGATGGTGGCCACTGGTCCACTGGTGAGTGTTGTCAGGACTTTGCTGACCATCCCGTAGAATAAGAATACCCTCACAACAGTTTTTTGTTGTTCTTCTTCTCTTTTTGTTAATTTTTATTTTGATTGATTTATGATCTCATAATTGACGTTTGATTAAAACGTTTCCCAGATATAAGCGCCTCAACGATCAACTCCATCCTGAAGCAGGTCGTTTTTCTTACGGTGGATCACCGCGGACCCCTCCCCTTGAGGGAACTTCACTCCACTGACGAAACAGTAGTGTGGAGAGACCCTCGGGGATCTTAAGCCTGTTTACGACCTCTTCCGACTACGTGTCAATTCTTTCCAGAGTCTGTAGGTGACACAGACATATATGTATGTGGGTTTTTTTGTTTTGTTTTGTGAAGCGGGTCGTTTTTCCTACGGTGAATCACCGCGTACCCCTCCCCTTGAGGGAACTTCACTCCACTGACGAAACAGTATTGTAGAGAGACCCTGGGGGGTTGAGCCTGTGTACGATTAGGAGTGAATTCACCTTTCCAGAGGCTGTAGGTGACACAGACGTTTGTGTATGTGGTGTCTTTTTGTGCAGCAGGTCGTTTTTCTTACAGTAAATCACCGCGGACCCCTCCCCTTAAGGGAACTTCACTCCACCGACAAAACAATAGTATGGAGAGACCCTGGGGGGTTGAGCCTGTTTACGATTACGAGTGAGTTCACCCTGCCAGAGGCTGTGCACATACACGTATGGTCTTTGTGGAGCAAGCCACATGAAGTAGTTTGCCTTTCCTACCATCAGTCTGTGTATATAGGGAGCTCGGGAGGTGTGTGTGTGTGGGGGGGTTACCCAACTATTTCCGATTACCAATGGCTCTCACACAAGCACATGGCCTACAAGTGAGTCAAATAATGAACATGCCCTTGGCAACTCATGATGAGCATGTGGATTAAGAAGCAAATTAAAACACTCCACTATCATGCCACTTTGATTAAGACGACAACCCGAATATATTAGCCTCAGAAATCGAAGGTAAATAGGTCCTAGGTGGGTTTAAAATGTACTTTCTTAGCCTTATTCCAATATGGCTGCCCAAGAGTGTGTTCTTCGGAAAAAAGAAATCCATGACTTTCCTTTGTTTTCCATCGGGGCCAGAAGTCAGTCTGGAGCCATTTCCAGGGAGATGCTGATGCACACACAAGGGGTTCTATGGGAATTCGGGACTAGTTTCCAACGCCCAGTATTAAGCGCAACACTCAAATGTCATTCTCTGTTAAAGGCCACTGTGCCTGGAAGAAACTGCCCTCACACTGCCAGACTTTTACAGCGTTCACTTTAAAACCGCCATATCACTCAAGCAGATTAATATGCTTGTGTGTGTGTGTGTGTGTGTGCTCTTCTGAGAGATATGGAATAGATTACATAATTAGTACGTGCAGGAACCAAGTCGGATAAGAAAATTCAATGCTTAAAAATGAAACATTTATTAAAATATTTTTGTCCACTTTTCTCTCTCTCTCTCTCTCTCTCTCTCTCTCTCTCTCTCTCTCTCTCTCTCTCTCTCTCTCTCTCTCTCTCTCTCTCATTTCGTCCTCATCTTTAACCCCTTCTTATTTCCGCATAGATTCATACTCCTTGCTCTCATTAAAAGCTAAGTATGCATCCTTATTATTTTTAATAAATGTGTTGTTGTTGATGGTGTTTGGCTTTTGCTGCTTTTTCCCGCTTTTGTTTTATGTTTCTCATTTTGCCCTTTCTTCTTTGCTGAAGATTCCCATTACCATTTTTTGCCCATTTTTACCCTTCTTTTTAAACACTTTTGTAGCCTGTAATGAATGCCATTTTCATACGCCAAACACTCGACTAATAAAAATTAAACCTGGAAGACACAGCTATAATTTTTCATGAAGAATTCTTTGCTAATGATTCACCCCACCCCTTTTTTTCTCCCTTTTTTTATGCTTTTTTCCCGTATGGTCTACTCACACTCTACTCGATGAATAAAAATTAAAACGGAAACTGATTTTTTTTTCCGGAAGATTTGTTTTGCTGAAGTCTTACTCTTTCTTTCGCTTTTCCCCCCGTATTGTCTACTCTCGCACATAGTAAAACGACACATTAAAATAAAGTGCTTCCTAAATGATGCCTGCTTACTAAACCCTGACTAGCTGCAAAGAAATTCTCGCTAAAACGGGAGCAAACACTCGATCAACAACAAAATTAACTAGAAGACAACTATGATTTCTTTTTCTGGAGATTCACCTATCATCTTTTTTTCCGTCTTTTCCCGCATGGTCTACTCACACATATTCAGTAAAACATAAAGTGTCCCTAAATGATGTTTGCTTACTGAAACGTGTCTAGCTGCAAAGATAGTCTCGATCAAAGAGGAGCAAACTCTCGAACAAAAATTAAAATTGGAAGACACAACTATGATTTTTTTTTCTTTCTCTCTTTCTTCCGCGCCCCCCCCCCCCCCCCCCCCCCCCCCCCCCATACTCTCACACATAGTAAAACGACACATTAAAATAAAGTGCTTCCTAAATAATGCCTGCTTACTAAACCCTGACTAGCTGCAGAGAGATTCTCGATAGGAGTAAAACTAGAAGATAACAGATTTTTTCATGAAGATTTATTTTCCGAAGATTGACCCACCTATCATAATTTTTTCCGTTTTCCCTTCTGGTCTACTCACACATATTCAGTAAAACAGCACATTAAAATAACGATGACGAACAAAAATTAAAACTGGAAGACAACTATGATTTTTCAGGAGGATACCTTTGCTGAAGACCTACGCTCTTAATCCCCCCCCCCCCCCCACCCCACCCCCCACCCCCCATTTTTAGCCTTTTTTTCTTCTTTTTTGTATGAAGTTGCAGAACTTACGCCTATGCCCACATGGAGGGGGTGACGCTCTTGGAGGTGTTAAAATAGCCTGCTGTAAAACTGCAAATCAGACGGTGGTGGTCGTGTGGACCGATCCTAAAGACAGGCGAGACTGGGTCGTAAAGGCGGGAAAAGCGTAGACGGTGGCATGACGGGATAGGTTGTGGGGTGGATGAACCGTGTTCACATTCAAAGTTTCAAAATCCAGCCAATGCCGACTGATGTTGTCTTGGGGAGGGGTTCGTGCAAGA
Source organism: Alviniconcha strummeri (assembly GCA_963584105.1). Taxonomy (NCBI): domain Eukaryota; kingdom Metazoa; phylum Mollusca; class Gastropoda; family Provannidae; genus Alviniconcha; species Alviniconcha strummeri. Next base: position 4,488,228 of record OY757546.1, read on the forward strand.
AAAATAGTTCACGCCTAACCGTGCACACCGACAAGAAGTCGGGTCAAAATTGTCAGCAGTGGGATCAGAGAACAGCGGACACTCAATAAAACTCAAGTTTCAACTGGGCTCTTTTTCTATTAGGGCTTACTACGCAGGTGTTAAATATAATTCTGAATAATATTCTGACCGCACATGCCATATGCACGCATTATATTGGCGCGTGCACGCACACACGTGCAAACACATGTATGTATGCACACGCACACACACACACGTGCAAACACATATATGCACCAACACATGTATGCACACACATTCACACACACGCGCACACACACACACACTCCCCCTCTGACCGTCGCCCCCCCCCCCCCCCCCCCCCCCCCCCCCGCCTCCACCCGCCTTAGTGTTCACTTTATTTCACAGTTGTTTTAGAACTCTTGTTGACAGCGGCGAAAACGGAGATAGAGTTTGTTTATATATAATGTAACTTTTGTATTTTCAATAACTGTTCTTTGAGTTTTAAAATATGTAAAATAATTATGTGTATTGTGATGTGGTCAGTGTTCAGCCACGTTTTAATTTCTCTGATGAGATAATAATCTTCGGCTTCGCGTGCTTCGACATTACAGTAATGTGGTTTTAAAGCTGAGTCCGCTCATAAAAAGGAACAGCGAGAGGGGAGGAACGTAACTATACACTCCGAGCATCATTTCCCGCACCTTCCTCCAAACTCTGCCAGAACTGGTTACGCCACTCAAGGGGAACTCCATTATCTCCGCGCAGTTGTCTATACCGACGCCGTCAGCGCCCTCCGAAAGGTCTGGGTACTGATCACACTCCGAGCATCGCTTTCCGGCACCTTCCTCCAAACTCTGCCAGATTTGGTTACGCCACTGAAGGGGCCCTGTTTATCTACGGGCAGCTGTCCACCGGCGCGGTCAGTGCCCTCCGAAAGGTTTGGGTGCTATATATAACTGTGGAATTTACCTAGCGCCCAAGTACCCACGTAAACGTGAGACGCATCAGCTCATAGGCACCCACCTCTCCCCTCACCGTTTCTATTTCTCTGAGGATGGAGGCGGAGTTCTTTTGTTGCAAAAAAAGCTGTTAACTGATCTTTGCCGTACACTGGCAGTACAGTCTTGATGTGTGTATGTGGCCTACGTGCATGTGCATGTGTGTATATGTGTATGTGTACACATGCGCGGGTGTGTTTGTGTTGCCCCGCGGGGGGCGTACCGTCGTACTTGTGTGTGTGTGTGTGTAGCCTACGTGCATGTGTGTGTATGTGTACACATGCGCGTGTGTTTGTGTTGCCGCGGGGTGGGGGTGGGGGGGTACCGTCGTGCTCGTGGTGTGTGTGTGTGTATATGCATCGCTGTGTCTGTCTCAGTCTTGTGTGTGTTATAAATGTCGGGAGGGAGGGGAGTGCATGTGTGTATATGCGTATGTTAATTATGTGATGATAAACATGTTCTGCTTTAAAACTCGGTCCCCTTTCGTTTCTACCGAGTCAGTATGAAACCTCCACAACGACGACAGCATAACGGCAGTGCTCTGTAATATGCACTGAAAATGCGCCCACCACCGCCCACCCTGTGAGCGTCTCCCTCGTGGGTGTCGCCGTGTTTTTCATTTTTCCAGTCTCCGCTATAGTCAGTGTCGGATGTCAACGTAATCTAATTTCGCAGCGTTACCCCACACCTTTCTGTCTCGCCCACAATACGTTTATAGCAATGCAGCTAGTCTCGTCCCTCCGCTGAAGGGATGGTGGTGGTTTCTCTCTCCAGTCGTCAGAGAAAAATAATGTGTTTTTATGCAGGCTGTCTGTGAATGCCTGGCCGTATTATTATTAAAACTGCTTTCTGTCACTGTACGTACCGTCCGTTCGTGACCAATAATGTTTTCTCACTTTATAATCTTTATCTCCCCAAATGGTAGCCCGCCTACACACGAGCACCTGCGGAAACCGTGCACAACACTTGTGAAGGGAATTATTGACAAAACGCGGGTTAGCAGCTAAACGAACTATGGCTGCATATGGGCTCTCATCGGCACAAGGAATTTCTCCGCAGGACCAGGAGCCGCCAGGGACTGTGAACATTGCGGGTGAAATTGCAGCAGCTCTCAAACAACCAGCAGGAGCAGACCAAAACTATACTTCCAGAATCCCGCCTGACAGTAGTGTTCGTGAGAGGAGACCCGATGGCCTTGTTGGGGTTTACACACTGAATGTCCAGTTCGGCGGCGAAGACACGGATGGACGCCTTCCAAGCCCAGCACCAGTGAACGTGGGTGCCAGCCTCACAGACAAAATCACAGCGGCCATTGGCGGAAACCGAACAAACAAGGGAGACGATGCTTGCGGCCCAAGCAGGTCAGCAGACAATAAGTTGTCTGGTCAGTTTGGATGGCGTGGAGGTACCAGCAACAAGGCCCTTGTTGCCGAAGGGAGGGGGGGGGGGGTATGTGCAGACTTTACCAAATCAGGATTAGTGGCTATCCGTCTTACTAGTTCTTCATACATAATATGAGCCCTGGTCTGGAACTGGACTCGTTATTTTTGTTTAAATTCTGACCGCGCGTGTGTGTGTATATGTGTGTGCGCGCGCGGGCGCTTTATTCCGAGACACAAACACACACACACACACACACCTGAGAACACGAACATAAAGTTTTCCTTTATATATTTCGTGAGAAAATGCCAACAGTTATGACAGACTGGGATTCAACAACATCCACATCCACTTTTGTTAGAGGTGTTTCTGTCCTGGCATCGTGCTCTGGGTGCACTGTGCTTGTCAGCCACCAGTGCCAGAACAAAAATAATCCCATGCAGGTTCCAGTAAACAAACAGTTTCAGGAAGAAGGATTAGTAAATGTAGGGGATCATAAACAACACTAAAACAAAGAGGTCTGCCAGCGTTTAACTGTTTACTCGTTGCCTGGTAGGGGAAAAAATCCAAAAAGTAGCAATTTTGTATTTTATAAAAATCATGTCCCTCCTTTTCTTTTTTTTTATGATTTAATTTTAACCATTTAATAATAATAATACACAATTCTTAAAAAGCGCTATTCTCTAGGCAAAAATTAAACTATCACCACACCGAACAAATAACTAGTGGCGTGCAGTTCAAGAGACAAGAGACAACTGACCAAGTAGTCCATTCCAAAGCAAACACACCACTGAAACAAACAATTATTATATACAGACACGTATAATGATAGAAAGCATGGCCCGTCCCTAATAAGCCCTGGATGTGGCTTCAGTGGACGTTAAGCAACATAAGAAGAAAGAATGTCCCTACAAACATACAAATCGACACCAGCACGCACGCACACACACACACACAGAGGCATTTAACAAACTGCAACCGGATAAGTACATATTTTTCATTGATCACCGTTTAACTGTTTTGTGGCTTTGAAAAATGGGCTTACCACGAAAATTCGCACATGTTTTGTATTGGGCTATTCGTTTAAACGATATTCAAGACAAACTAAAAATACAATGATTGGCCATAGGCTCACCAAAGCTTGTGGCTTATAGTCTGAGGTGTGTAAACACAATTGATAAGGGGAAAAATCTATGGCGGACGAACAATGACTAAGCTAACAATTAACTGAGACATACCAACAACAACAAAAAACAAGAGCAAACAAAAGCTTTGGCTATCAAATTGCCGTTCTTTTAACCGTCTGTGTTTCGATCTTGTTGGAGACCGCTTGCAGAATGGTGGATGAACAATAACTAAGCTAACCAAGCTGATGATGAACTGTGACATAACCAAAAACAAAACAACAACAAAACGAGAGGAAACAAAAGCTTGGGCCTATCAAATTAACGTTCTTTTAAACCATTTGTGCGTTTCGATCTTGTTGGAGAACGCTAGCAGTCATCCTTGTTTCAGACTTGTTTGATCTTCAGTAGACCCACAGACAAAAGAGAAACTATAGAAAAAGACAGAAGGGGACAAAATGAAAGAAAGTAAAGAAACAGTGATGCTGCCTTCTGATACAGTGATTCATTTCAAACATCAGACAGTTCCACTTTACTAGCAGCTGGCTCTCTAGCCAGGCAGAAAGCATCAGCAGGAAAGTGCAAAGGTAATGAACCCAGTCTCAATAAAAGTGTCCGTACAGTCTATAGCTACTACACTTTGCCATTGTCAGGTGTGTGGTTTTTTTTTTTTTTGGGGGGGGGGGGGGTGCATTAATCCCCAGATGGGATCAGTATGCTAGGTACAAGCCAGACTCTGTCAGCTGGACATTTATGCTTTAAGAAAAAAAATACACCAATAATTTGATGGGATTAGTAGGCTGGACAGCGCGACTTCTCTGCCGTTGCTGGTGTTTCCCTGGGGAAAGTGGAGTTCGCATGGGCAAATTCTCAATTAGGATAATGTGTACGAAGAAAAAAAATCTTAGTCATGCGGTGGGTGAGAGGTGGGGGTGATTTTGTTGCTTTAATAATTACATGTATGTGTATAAGTAAAAGGTTCCAACGGCGGGTGTGGTAAGTAGAGGGGGGGGGCAGGGGGTGTAAATAGGGAGACGGACAGAGAAAGACAGACAGACGGACGGACCGCTAGAGAAACACGGAGATCTCTGTTCCCTTTCTTATTACCACTGCTTAGGAACCAGTTAACATTATGTATACTGATCGCTGTGCTGGAACTTCTCGGACATTATTATATTAAGATTTATAGTTACGGTCCTTGCTAGCTGCCTCAGGAACCCCAGCAAACTTCAAGAATGCTTCCGTGTTGTAAAACTACTTGGCCAGTACAAGTAGGGTTATAGTTACCAAAGGAAACAAGTCTGTCAGACCGCAGTATGTAGCAATCTGGGTGAATACGTATATGTAATAAACAAACAGCTAGTATCATCAGAGCAACGGATGTCCTCTGCAAGTATCACCCACACCAAACAGTACATACCAAGCCATAATGCTCTTCCGCAATCACGTATGTGTACAATATCAAGTAGGTAAATTCTTTCTTACGCCCAGTCAACCTGGACGGTTATAATTATCAAGGTGGGTAAAAAAAAAAAAAATATCCATATGATCTTCACAATGAATCCATTTTCGCTGTTACATGTTATGGTTGGTGGTAAGTAACGATCACAGAATGCTAAGTAAACCAGATTTATGTGAACTGGCAACTAACGAGCTGGATTTTTGTATTCCTTCTAAATTATATGCCAAAGGTTTTACAAAACGACCTCGGGGTCATTTGCTTTTGGGTTACTATGGTGACCTGAAGTGAAGTGTGATAGACATAGAATCTTATCCTCTAGTGACGGCATTCACATGATTAATTTTTCTTCACATTTTGAATAAAAACAGTGATGTCTGTTGCTAATAAGAGTGTGCTTCTCAAGCCCCACGGCAGCGAAATATAAGGTTGCCTTTGTAAAGGTCTGTAGAAAATCCACCAACGTCAAGAAGCAGTTTGTGGGGCGGCTGCTTTTCTCTGAAGAAAAACAAATGGCCAAATTTCTTACGAACAACTGACTGAGATGGTGACGTAATTGGGTCCACCTTCCCCCACTAACCAGTAAAACAAAATCAACACACAAGGGAGTTATTAGCGCTAAAAAAAATTTTTTTTTTTTTTTTTAATAAACGCTCGTCCTGTGTGACTGTGGCGTCAACCAAACAAACTGTTATTGACTCTCCAGGTTCGTCACGTCTTCTGAACTCTCGAAGTTACTGGAACAAAATTCTGAACTCTGGAAGTCATTCGCACAAACATTCGCTTACTGCTATAAGTCTGCTAGCCGCCAGGTTTTCACAATTCTCGCAATCAGTTACACGAACTTCTCTATGTCCGAAATTCATCAAACGAGGATTCTTGGATTAAAAATCTTTTTAAACAAAGTCCCCTACTACCTTCGAAGCTACAGAGTGTCAACTCTTGCGACCACTTAAAGTGTTCTCAACTGTTGAGGTCTGCAGTCGAACACAAATCCCTTCCACGACCTCAAAATCAAACAAACAAACACAAAACCACAACAAATCCACCAATTTCTCCAATCTCGAAGGAAGTCAAGTCTAGCGGTGAACGACCAAACGTGTTCAACGTTTCACGCTGCCCGCGTTTGCTTTAAACGTTGTTGTAGCTGTACACGAGGTAACCAGAGAACGTGCTCCACAGCCCGTGAACGTAGTCGCCGTTGCCGAAGAAGACGCTGACCCAGACCTCGTCGCCCTCCTCCATGTTAAGCAGCAGGCTGTTGCTGCCTGAGCCGCGCGTGTTGAACCCCCCGGAGAAGATCCTGCCCATTTCGTTGCCGTTGAGGACGATCATGGTCTCGATGGTGGCGTTGAATCCCGAGAGGATGGTGGTCTCGAAGTGGTACAGGCCTGGGACCGGGCTCGTGAACTTGCCTGCATGCAGGATCAAAACATAGAATAATAATAATGTATATTTATCATGCGCCCATCAACGCCCTGAGCGCTCACATGATACATATTAAACCAAATATGATATTCTATACACATGTAGAGCATAGTCCTACCAAAACAATTTGCATAAAGTATTATTGAAAACAAAAATACAAACGCACGCACACTGACTGTAGCAGAAACTGGGTACTGATATTAGGATGGAAATACTGTGAGAAGAGGAAGGTTTTCAGTTTGGCTTTAAAAGATGACGGGGTTGAGCAGTGTCTAAGCTCTTGTGGGAGTGAATTCCAAATGTGGAGCCCAAAGCATGAAAGGTGGTTGTTGTTTAAAGAATCAACACACATGCGATTTAATTAGCGCTCGAAAGACGTCACACAAACCAACAACCTGAGTCGCGTACAGGTAACTCTCACCTGGCATGCCAGTAAATCTAATGTATGTAAACTCCACCAGAGGAGTTTGGTGCTTTTTAAAGTTAAAACAAACTTCTGATTTAATCATGCAATGCAAAACATGCTCAAACTAAGTGAAAATAAGTTTTACTTGCCTGCAGTTTGTGATCAAGCAAGTTTCAGTGGGAGAGGAGAAGTTTAAAAGGGAAGAGAAATCGAAAACAAATGGAATGAAAGAAGGGGGGGGGGAAACTTGGAACGGAGTCAGTCAGTCGATGATTTTTAACGTCCTGCCAACCGCAACGGGTTACCTCAGGACGAGAAAGGAAAGGAAGAAACGAACGAATGAAGTAGGGGCAATAAAAGAAAAGTTACGAAATGACTGAAAGGAAGAAATGAGAAGAAAACAACAACTAAATGCACCAAAACACAGGGATAATTAAAACCAAAGAAGTCAAAGAGGGGAGAGAAAAAACGACAACAACGAAAGAGCGAGTTAGGTTTTGTATCTTAACAACCCGCCCACAGCGCAGGGTTATCTCAGAACAACAACAAAAAGAAGGAAGAATAAAGAAACGTGCGTGTGCGCGCACACACGCACACACACACACAACAAAAACAGAATAACAGACGGGTACTTTTTGTCAGGGAGGCGGGGAATTAAGAAAGTGGCGAAATGGTTAACGGGTCTGAATGAGGACGGCAAGCCTATGTGGGTTCGAGTCCCGTCAGACTCGATCTGGCCTGT
>OY757546.1:4500767-4534377 GCA_963584105.1 Alviniconcha strummeri
TGGAGGGCTTCAGTACTCAATTTGACATAAATGTATTCAAGCCACAGAGCTCATAAGCTGTGTAAAATCGAGGTCGCCGTCCTGGGCACTAATAGTCCTTAAGGTCTCTGTGGACGTAAAGCATCATTGAACTTTAACTTGATTACAGCCATCATGACCAAGATCTTTTGAAATAATACTGCATTCAACTATGTATGAATCTCTTCTGTTGTTAATTTCACATAAACGTATTCAAGCCGTTATGACCAAGATCGTTTTTGTCCTCGTTGCTTACGTTCTTTCCTCACAGGACGACAAATCGTGGAACCGTGTCCTTGACCTTCACCCTCCAGCGGTAATCATCAAGGTGATCATTAATGTTAAGCGAACGTGAATGATTATTGTGTCGTCATATTTTTCACACAAACGTTACAAAAGCAGACATGACAACACAGTAATTGCTTACGTTCGCTTAATTCAGCGAGGAATCAGTAGTCGGTTATTGCAACGTTAGAGGAAGACTTGCTTGAATCTGGTGCAAAACAGCCGTCCTGACAAATATTTGAATGAAGACAGCGTTACTGGTGGCTCCTGCAAGTTGCGATGGTTGGAATCGGCGCTTCTATTAATGTAGAAAGGTATAGTGCAGGTCAAGAGGCCTAATTAGCAATGTAGAAAACTAATATTTCCTCAGACAATTTATTCATTCTTCTACTAAGCGATTTGATTTATCATGGCTTACCTATCTCTTCCTTGGAAAAGAGGGGGGTTAACCTTGAAAATCTGTGCAAATGTGTGCATATATATGGGAGGGGGACAGCTCAGTGGTTGTTTTTCTCTTCTCTTGGCTGTACACTGGGGGGGGGGGGGGGAGAGAGAGAGAGAGAGAAATTGTTGCTTAACGTCCACGGAGGCGAGTAGGGCTATTAGGGACGGGTCGGGAGGCGGAGGAGGCAGGCAGCTTTTCTATCTAGCGTCTAATTATTCAAATTAGCGTGTGCGTTCCTGAAAAAGCCGTATCAGTTTTCAACCCGTTATAACCATATGCTATCTGTTAAAGATTATTCAACGAAATGATGAATAAAACACCGATACGTAGGCATGATCAATAAAATAAAAACAGTGACAACAATTTATGCTTCTGCCTGTTACCTTGATGGTTTAGCTTAGTTTAGATTAGCCAAGCTTACCTCATCCACCATGTCCTATCATACTGGTCTTAGAGAAGACCACTTAATACTCCTTGGTGGTTTAGCTTAGTTTAGATTAGCTAGGCTTACCTATCTACCATATCCTATCATACTGGTCATAGAAAAGACCACTTAATGCTGTGAGCCATGGGAAACGTAACTAGACAGTAGATGAAGATGACAAATGTTGGCAATGATAAAAATAACACACCGAGAAATGAACAAATGCTGGTGCTACAAAGACAGACATCACAAATAAAAATGCAAATGTAAGTTCAAAGCGACATGCAACACAGAGTACTCGGTAAGCATGACGACCATAAGCTGTTCTAACCCATACAGAAAAGCTATCTACGTCAGCTAAAAATAACTGCGTCTATATAGTCAGAATATAGAACAATTAAAAGACTACACAGCTTCGATTTCATGTAGATGCCAAACAGGGGCACATCATTATAATGATTATTTACAAAGAGTTCGTCGACCTTGTTCCATTTTGTACCTGCCAAAATCACGTTAGCATTAGTATTATTATCATTATTACGCCATCATGATTCACAACGCCATCTGTTCCATGTAGTTTGCAAGAACGCTTGAAATGCTTGAATCATCCCTCACAAGGCAGTTCGGCTAATTATACTAAAGGTTCATTACTTGAGGGACTAGCACTGCGCATCACCCTCAGATTAAGGATAGCGGATTGGGGAGGGGGGAGGTTGGGGAGGGGGAGCTTTTGCCCCAACAGGGATTCGAAGTGGCAACATGTCCGAAGCGAGTACGTAGTGCCTTATTCTTTCGACCACACCACTCCCAACGTTACACTGCATGTCGTCACTCTTGCGGCCTCTCGTGTGAAGGATGTGGGTCAACCGGGGTGCGTAGCCTACTGCACGTGAAGCAGTGTTGTGAGGTCACTGGCTAGGGGTCTGTGCGCGCGTGATTAACAGCTGGATCGTGATGATTATTTCTGGCGAAGGCTATATATCGCCCAGGTCACCAGGTCAAGACCAGCCGCTTGAAACGAGTGTATAGCCACCTTCTGAGGCTAGTCGTCTCAAAGACAGTCAGTGGAAAATACATCAAGGATAAAGTGACAAAATATATCAAAGTGAAAAAAATACATCAAGGGTAAGGCAAGCTGGCAAACAGAATACGTTTAAAAACAATGAACATATGTTCTAATTCATAAAAAACAGTCTTGTTCTGTATTACACGCGAGGCCGTTGTCCCCCACCCCCCCACCCCCACGCCCACCCCCACTCCACCCCACCCCACCACATCTTCACCCATGCCCGCCTCCCCAACAAAAGTAGATGAACGCACAATTAAAAAATTAGTCCTCTTTTGGCCCACCTCACTCTCCACTTGCACCATGTCCATGTCCATGTCTATACACCACACCCTCTCTCTCTGTCCAGCCAAACGTCAGATCACCCCGTTCATCGCTCGGCTCTCCAGCCACCGACAGATCCAGGCCCCAGGGCTCGCTTTTCGGCACCCTTCCTCCAACACTCTGCCACAACTGGTTATGCTGTTGAAGGGGCAGCTGTACTTATCTCCGAGCAAATGTCTACGGAAGTCAACCCAAAGTTTCATGCTGTCAGCGCCCTCTGTATTATTTACGAGAAAATAGTTTTGAATGCTAAGACTGTGGGTAACTGACATGTCGTCGAAGCACGCACCTAAACAGCATACGTGTTCGTCCCTGCTAAGATAAAATATTTAAAAAAAAGAGTTGCGTCTCGGTTCGGCTCGGTTCGGTCTTTTTTTTAATTTTTTATTTTTTTTATTTTTTAATCTTATTTGTGCTTCCGTAAGCATTGAGAGCTGCTCTGGAAGAAACGCCTGATAAAATCCGAGTTGTCCGTTACAAACTTGCTGCCATTTGAACACTAACGGAGAAGAAAAAAATCCGTTAGTTGGCAGGTTTTCAGAGACCTACGGCGTAACCAAAAATGGCAGCGGCATAACCAATAATGGCAGCGGCGTAACCAGTAATGCCAGCGGATGGAGAAAGAAGGATGTCGTAAAAACAAACAAAAATTAAAAACACGCGATGCTTGGAGTTTGTGTCAGATCACACCCTTCTCTCTTCGCGGCTACGCTCGGCTCTCTCGTCTACTGCTCTTGTTCGGTGATGATGGCGCCCGAGAAAGTGCTGTAGTAGCCGTGCACGTGGTTGCCCCCCTGGTACAGCAGCCGGACCCAAACGCCGTCGCCGCTCCTCAGGTTGACGATGGCGGCATTGCTTCCGCTTCCGTGAGCGTCGTGCGCACCCGAATACATCCGGGCCACCTCCTTATCGTTGATGATGAGGGCGGTCTCCACCTTGGTGTTGTAGCCGGACAGGATGGTGGCGTAGAAGACGTAGGTGCCAGGGAGCGGGGCGGTGAACTTGCCTGTAGAGAACGAAGGAAGGTTCAAGCCAAGTCAGGAAGTTCTTCATTCGACACGTGGAATATCTGTCTGCCACGCATTCAGAATGATTAAAGTAGAAAGAACATAAAACGATCACGAAACCGGAAACGGGAAAGTACCCAACAGGCAGGTACAAGCGACTGAACAGTTTACAACATGAATGTAAAGTCAGGACAAAGTTATCAGCATAGGAGATGTAGCCCACGAAAAACTAACTGTTCGCTGGATCTCTTCAAGATCCGGTGTTTTTGTTGTTGTTATTGTTGTTGCTCTCTCTCTCTCTCTCTCTCTCTCTCTCTCTCTCTCTCTCTCTCTCTCTCTCTCTCTCTCTCTCTTTCTCTCTCTCCCCCCTCCCTCCCTCCCTCTCTCTCTCTCTCTCTCTCTCTCTCTCTCTCTCTCTCTCTCTCTCTCTCTCTCTCTCTCTTAAACCATGATCATATATATATATGTCCATGTGCTGCTCCAACCTGTGTTGTGCTGCTTCAGGCAGCCCATACATTTTGTGTGTCTGTGCTCTGTGTGGATGTAGTTTTCGATGACAAACATGTCCTTAATCTTATGTGCGTGCGCGCTTGTATATATGTTTACCCCACATCAAGCTAATTTGTATATGTATATATGTTTATTTTTTTATGCTCATTATCTACTTGTTTCTCGGTTTACTGGTGTCCATTTCAACATGGTTTGTGTGAATGTACATGTACTCAACATACTGTAGCTCATTGTATCCTTAGTTAATAGTAGTTTCCTTCATGGGCGAGGGCTGGATGTAAAAAGAGCTCAAGTCTTCTCCACTACCCTCGTAAAATAAGGGAGAAGTGGGGTTGTTGCCTGTTTCAAGATCACAGTGACTATAGCACAAAGGAGGAGTGGGTTTGTTGCCTGTTTCAAGATCACAATGACTATAGCACAAAGGAGGAGTGGGTTTGTTGCCTGTTTCAAGATCACAGTGACTATAGCACAAAGGAGGAGTGGGGTTGTTGCCTGTTTCAAGATCACAGTGACTATAGCACAAAGGAGGAGTGGGGTTGTTGCCTGTTTCAAGATCACAGTGACTATAGCACAAAGTCGGAGTGGGGTTGTTGCCTGATTCAAGATCATAATGACTATATCACAAAGGAGGAATGGGGTTGCTGCCTGTTTCAAGATCACAGTGACTATAGCACAAAGTTGGAGTGGGGTTGTTGCCTGATTCAAGATCATAATGACTATAGCACAAAGGAGGAATGGGGTTGCTGCCTGTTTCAAGATCACAGTGACTATAGCACAAAGGAGGAGTGGGGTTGTTGCCTGTTTCAAGATCACAGTGACAAGGGAGGAGTGGGGTTGTTGCCTGATTCAAGATCACAGTGACTATAGCACAAAGGAGAAGTGGGGTTGCTGCCTGTTTCAAGATCACAGTGACAAAGGAGGCGTGAGGTTGTTGCCTGTTTCAAGATCACAATGACTATAGCACAAGGGAGGAGTGGGGTCGTTGCCTGTTTCAAGATCATAGTGACTATACAGCGCAAGGAAGGAGAAGATGTAGCAAAGGCTAATCATCACCTTTCGCTTTCTGGTGGTACAAGGACGAATTTTGCTGACCGCTGACTAACTTCGCACTCACCGGTTTCGGCGTTGTAGGCTTCCCCGTTGTTGGTGATGACGGTGTCGAAGACGACGGTGTCCAAGGGTTTCAGCTCTCTATTGTAGCTCAGCTTGGCGGAGAAGGAGATAGCAGGCAGCCGTTTGGTGCTGGCAAGGGCGTTGCCTGAAAGAAACGCGAAAAGGTCAATGTGGCCAGTCGCCGGTCAAGGAGGTGACCGCTCCCTCCCTCCGACTGACAGATGAGCCACTCAACGCCTGCATACAAACACCTCCTCAAGCGAGCTCGCAGGCTGCCCAAGTGCCATTGTAATGTAAGCAAAGCGTGTGCCTGTGCTGGTTTCAGAGAGAGCTCGCAGGCTGCCCAAGTACCATTGTAATGTAAGCAAAGCGTGTGCCTGTGCTGGTTTCAGAGAGAGCTCGCAGGCTGCCCAAGTACCATTGTAATGTAAGCAAAGCGTGTGCCTGTGCTGGTTTCAGAGAGAGCTCGCAGGCTGCCCAAGTACCATTGTAATGTAAGCAAAGCGTGTGCCTGTGCTGGTTTCAGAGAGAGCTCGCAAGCTGCCCAAGTATCATTGTAATGTAATCAAAGCGTGTGCCTGTGCGGGTTTCAAAAACAGTGATCAAGTGCCTTGGATCTGTACAGTTCGAAGCGTGAGTTCGAACACGGGCTGTGCTGTTTTCTCCACTTGTATAAGTGGGCGGAGCTGTTTGGCAGAAAGGTAAGGTCAAATGACAATTGGGAGGAAATGGTGAGATACCATAATTCGCTGACCACGGACTTGGGCCTGGGATGAGAAAGAGTGAGGCGTCATGGAAAGGCATCACTGGTCAGAGACAGAGACTTGCTTCGTTCGTCAGAGACAGAGACTTGCTTCACTGGTCAGAGACAGAGACTTGCTTCACTGGTCAGAGACAGAGACCTGCTTCATTCGTCAGAGACAGAGACTTGCTTCATTGGTATTGGTCAGAGACAGAGACTTGCTTCATTGGTATTGGTCAGAGACAGAGACTTGCTTCATTGGTCAGAGACAGAGACTTGCGTCATTGGTCAGGGACAGAGACTTCCTAAACTGGTCAGAGACAGAGACTTGCTTCACTCGTCAGAGACAGAGACTTGCTTCACTAGTCAGAGACAGAGACTTGCTTCATTCGTCAGAAACAGAGACTTGCTTCATACGTCAAAAACAGAGACGTGCTTCATTCGTCAGAGACAGAGACTTTGGGTCACTGGGTGAAATGCCACAGTGGGGCCTCGTTAACCAGGCATTAAGTTAGTTAGTAACTGGTATTTATCGCACAAGGTTGGCTGGGCTCAAAGCACCAACTAACTAACTAACTAACTCGCACAAGGTCACACCAGGACAGTTTTGGCTGCGTCTCTGTGACAACCTTACTGCGCCGTGAGCATGGATTATACTGAGCTCTCTACAAGTCTGCGCTCATCATCATAGCATCATCATCATCATCAAAACCGTAGATGACTTTCGTTTGCGACATCCAAAAAATGTTAATCAGGACAGGTCCGTGGAACCACCTGGCAAACAGATGTACCGTGCTGGAGGTTTTGTGATAATTAATGTTAGAAGGCTGCGAAGTACCACCCTCAAGAGGTTTTCTCTTCCTGATCTCAACACGCATTTACTCTGTACGCTTTTCTTGACTCTATCGTTTGTAGCGTGAGCTTCAGGCTGACGTTAGGTTTAGGCATTTTAGAACCATAATTTGACATTACATTGCATTTTAATAAAATAATAATAATGATAACAAGAATAATAAAAGGGGATTTATAGCTGAGACTCTCTTTTACATTACATGGCTATTTGTTTATTTATTAAAGTACTGTTTGAATGGAACATCACCATTCACCAAAAAGAAATTCCTGTATACATTCAAATGTCATTGGCGATTAAGTATCCTTATATCCTTGCATCCTTCACATCTTAATTGAAGGAAAACATGCAAGGCGTGAATATACTAACGCATAAACGTTGCCAACAGAAAACAAAACCCGACTCGCTTTGGTTCTGTACACTTTTCTTGAACCTGTTGCTTGTATTATGCACTTCGGGCTCTAGTTAGATGCAGGTGCTTTAGGAATATGCTTTTACATGGCATCACATTTGCCTGTATTATCTTTCAGGGTCAAGTTAGGTGTTGGTGCCGTGAAAATAATCTTTTATATGGCACTGCATGACATTTAGCCAAAAGAAAACAAAAACCAACACACTTTGGTTCTGTGTGTTTTCTTGCCCCGACTCTTTGTGTTATCGCTTCAGGGTCAAGTTAGGTGTAAGCGCTTTGAAAAAATATATAATCTTTTATATAAGCATTGCTTGGTATTTAGCCAACAGAAAACAAAAACCAACACACTGTGGTTTTGTATATATTCTTGGTCCTACTGTTTATATTATGCGCTGTGGGCACTTTAGAAATATACTTTTACGTTACATTTAGGCAATATTAGCTGTGGGCACTTTAGAAATATACTTTTACATTACATTTAGCCAACAGAAAACTAAAACCAGCACACTTTGGTTTTGTACATTTTCTCTTTACGCTATACATTTACCATGCGCGTCGTACACATGTTAGCTGTGGGTGCTTTAGAAATATACTTTTACATTACATTTTGCCAACAGAAAACGAAAATTAAAACGTTATGGCACGAAAGACCTGTTTCAGCCCGCGGAAATATATATATCGGAGAGCTCGGGGGCTGTGTGAAAGTCGAGGTGGCCGTCCTGCGCTCCCTGTCCCTAAAGGTCCTAATGGTCTCTGTGGACGTAAAGCAACATTTCAAGAAGAAGAAGCAGTAGAAAGTCAGTAAGTAATTTGGTGTTTTATGTCCAGTCAACCATTACGGTTATATAAGGGCGAGAAGAAGAAGAAGGAGACACACATATCAGAGCCCAGGAGCTGTGTGGAAGTGGGCTCCCCGTCCCTAATAATCCTGATGGTCTCTGTGGACGTACAACTACATTGAACCGAACATACATATATACAGACAAGGCAATTACGATCCGCCTCCGACACACGAAACTTTGTCACCCCTCGACTAAACACTTACGCTGGCTCATCTGTTTGGAAGAATTTGCCTCAAACACTCCGCCACTCTGGTTCTGCATCCTCTTTTAAAGACGCCCTAAAGACGCACCTGTTCAGTAACTATTCTAAACTGTTTTTCACAGCCGTGCCTATCCGCCCGTCTGACGTGCGAGTGTGTGTGTGTGTGTGTGTGTGTGTGTGTGTGTGTGTGTGTGTGTGTGTGTGTGTGTGTGTGCTGTTTCTTATTGTAAAGTGCCCTGTGCTTCCACCTTGTGCGGTAGATGGGCGCTCTAGAAATCCTCTTTATTATTATTATTGTATACGTAGCGCACTTACTGTATTTCTCTGCCGTGGGCGTGCTGTTCTTGAGGGACTTGACCAAGGCCCTCAGCTCGTACAGCTCGGATACGTAGGTCTCCAGGGCGCCCTTCAGCTCCTGCCTCTGCACCGCCTCCTCCTGCAGCTCCTTCTTCAGCTGGGTCAGCTCGCGCACGCACGTGCAGTTGTTGGAGCCGGCCACCCAGGCGTTGTAAGGATTGGGCCGAGGGCCGCGCTGCTGCGGGTGGCCGCTGTGGGCGGAACTTGACCGTCCGAGAAGCAGCAAGGAGCAGGAAACGAAGAACAGCGTCGGCAGAACGGCATGCTTGCTGCAGACCGACCTCAGTGTGCTTGGGCTCTGTTTCTTCATGGTGGTGGTGGTCGTCGTCGTCGTTGGGGGTCTTTCGAGTTTTGAAGATGAAGTGGTGGTGGTTGTTTTTTGTTGTTGTTTTGTTTTGTCTTTTATTATGGCAGTCACGGGTCCGGCTGAGAACTATGTCGTTGTCTTTTTTGTCTTTCCGTTCTCTGTGTCCAACTTCTCGCTTCTTGTTCTAGGATGACTAGAAAACCCTGGGAAAAGCGTGAGAGCCAAGCACACAAAAACGGGTTCCACTTGAAATCCGATGACCGGAGCAACAACAGACGCTTTCACACAACAAGCAACAAAGTTTTGACGAATGTCATCAAAATTGTACTACAATGGCTATGAGAGAGCGAGGAAGAGACTTGTCCTGCCGTGTCACTGATGGTCCCGCGTTTGTTCTTGCACTGTGGAGGTTTCCGGTGAGAGCGGTGGCTTTTAAAGGGGCAGGGATTGTGGACACAAGCCTGCCCGGGAGAGACTAGTCCGCGTAGGACAGCGCCCAACTTGCTGTCCAAAGTCAATACAACATCCGTCAAAGAAGCCGAGAAGATGATAAGGAGCTAGCTACGGATCTTGACGGAAATAGCTAGGTTACCTCTCTCTCTCTCTCTCTCTCTCTCTCTCTCTCTCTCTCTCTCTCTCTCTCTCTCTCTCTCTCTCTCTCTCTCTCTCTCTCTCCATAGTAGTGCGTTTCTTGTGTCTCAAAAGGTGTTGGCTAAAACTGTGCATTTCCCATCTAGAATTGCCAATACGGTCAGTGTGACAGCTGCTGAAGATGACTGATCACTCTTCATGCTGGTATATCCATATCTATGTGGATATAAGCTGGTAATCTTTTCGTGCGGTAAATTGCCTGCCCAACAAGAAATACTCTTTTGATTACGTTTAATTTGACAACTGCTTTTTATATTTAGTGTCCTTGATCCAGTATTTTTTTTATTCATGATTTTGTTTTCGCTAAATGCGTAATACGCCCGAATGTATTATTAACTTAATTATGTTCATCATCGTTCACCCACAATATTGTTATGGTCACTCCATTGATTATACAATAAACCATCCATCCATCCATAAATCCATCTCTCTCTCTCTCTCTCTCTCTCTCTCTCTCTCTCTCTCTCTCTCTCTCTCTCTCTCTCTCTCTCTCTCTCTCTCTCTCTCTTGGCCGCTCTCTGTCCGTGCACTTAGTTTTGCGGCCAAGGCCACTGAGACTCCGGGAGGCTCCACTCTCGCCATTTCAAGCCTGGAGTCAGATACTAAAGCCATCAATGCCTCTCCGGTGAAGGAAACACTCAGGCATCAGCAACGGTTCCCCGAAAGGACCCAACGGACGCGGTTACTTTGAGCTTTTCTTGTAGTAGTTCTGGGATGTCAGCGTTAGGTCGGCTTGACGTGTCTTGTATGCTTCAGGCTGTTGTCGGGACCTTTTGTATGTAAGCGTAGGCAATAGACAATCGTAGGTCGATAGACAATAATGATGCTTACCTTACGTTTGGAGTTTGGAGAATTTCTTTTTTCCATGGTCAGCTATAACCGACATCACTATTTATTGAATGTGTCAACGAAAATGGGATATCTCTCTCTCTCTCTCTCTCTCTCTCTCTCTCTCTCTCTCTCTCTCTCTCTCTCTCTCTCTCTCTCTCTCTCTCTCCAGATCGCAACCGGAAAAAACCCACTGTCAGTCGCAAACCCAAACGCCGTCTTACCCACTTGTCCAAGCCGACTCAGGATGAAATGCGGTCCAGCACACCTTTTGGCTGATGCCACCTTAGAGCTCCTTCACTCCCTCGACCCCTTCCGCCCCCACCCCCGCCCTCACCCCAACCCCCACCCCCACGCCTCTGTCCCTGGCCCACGCACCCCCACCCACCTCCTCCCCTCCATATCTGCTTTCCAATCGTCGTGTCCTCCACTGAGACTCGCCCAGTAAAGTTCCTTCTTCCCTTGCCAGCACATGACATAACCGAGATAGCACAAAGCGGGACATGGCCTAGCTCTTCCTTCCCGTCCCAAAAGAACCTGATGCGGTTTCTGTGGACGTTGAAAGCCCAGCATTCCCTTCCTTCCTTCCTCGCTGTCCGCCTCGGGGGTCTGTGGTCAAATCCCACACTGCCGGAAGTGCATAAGTGCGAGTCGAACATTCCATATTAGGCGAAACGCACGCAACACGTGACAAGCTGTCAGTTTCAGGAAGTCAGTGCAGGCGTCGTGCCACGAATGGCAGCTGGGTGACTGGCAATGCTTTTGATCGGACAGTGGCAATATGGGACGGCAAAGCTGACGAGAAATTGTCACGTGCTCGTCCTTTTGTGCATTTCCGCGTGCTCGTTATATATTCCATATCAACTGAACAAATAGTTTGTGAGCCGGTTTGGCCTAGCGGTAAGGCGTTAGGCTGGTAAGCGGAGGGGCTTCGGTTCGAATCTGCTTCGGCTCTCCTTTCTCTTCAAAAGTTGTGGTCTTGTGACTCTGTCCCTCACAATTTATTAAACATTAAGTAGCTCTCATTGCTGCCCATCTTAATGCAGGAGTCATTCTGGTGGTGACACTGCAGCGATAGGTATATAATCTCCCTCTCCCCCCCCCCCCCCCACCTCCATACCCCCTCCCCCCTTCTCACCGTCCCTAATAAGCCTTACGGTTTCTGTGGACGTTAAGCACCATGTTTACTTACTTACTTATTTACTTACAAATACAGTATATATCCTTTGCATGTGGAAAGAGAGAGAGAGAATGAGCCTCCATTTCAGGCACACTCTTGTGGCATAAGCGACTGAACCAATTTTAATTCAGTGTCGGACATTGTCCTTTAATCTCGAAACTGCCCATGCAACATACAAACACACATATACACACATTTGCATGTTAGCCTCAAAGTAAAAAAAAAATCATGATGCTGTTTTTTGTTTGTTGTTTGTTTGTTTTGGGTTGCTGTTGTTGTTGTTGGTTTGTTGGTTTGTTTTCTCTATGTTCTGTTCGGCCCTATAGACAAAAACGAGGGATACAACGAAAGTATTGACTTTATTTATTATTGCATGCCACATTTCTTTGTGTATAAATGCAGAACCAGTCGTGCATTTTGTTTGTTTGTTTTTGGTTGTTACTGTGGGTTTTTGTTGTTGTTGTTGTTGTTGTTTGTTTGTTGTTCTTGAAAGACCTAAAACAAAACGTATATATATAAGATTGATGAATATGTACACCCTTAGTGATAAATAAGAGGTGCGTGCATGCACCTTCATTATTATTTCTGTCCGCCCATGACCGACAAAGACTTCCCGTCCTCGCTGTAGTGTTGTGCGTTGTTCCAACAGCAGGATTTTTGTCTTCCTGCTTTGCGTGATGCGGCGCGTTGGCCAGCCATAGCCATCCTGTGCCAACAGCCACAGCGCGTGCTGTCTCTCCTCTGTGTTGGCAAGCGTGGCCAAGGCATGACAGTTGAAGTTGAGCTCGGATCTTGTTAGTAAATATTTATTTCCTCCCAGGGCCTAAGACGCCCTTCTTCTTCTTCTTCTTCTTTCTTTTTTTTTTTTTCTTTTTTTTTTTTTTTTTTCGAGGGGGGTTGAGGGGGGAGAGGGGGAATGGGGGTGGGCTGAGTGCAGCAACAGTCTGAGCCTCCCGCCGTTTCCCTGTCTCTGGATGCGGTAGCTGTGAGCGCCTTTCTCTTTTTGTGTGTGCAGGTACGTGGTTCATATGCTTGCACTCTGGCTCCCTGTCTCTGTGCCTCAGTCGGCCTCTGTCTCTCTTTCTCTGTCTGCCTGTATGTCTGTCTGTCTCTCTGCCTCTGTCTGTCTCTGTCTTTCTCTTTCTCTGTCTCTCTCTCTCTGTCTCTCTCTGTCTCTCTGTCTCTCTCTCTCTCTCTCTCTCTCTCTCTCTCTCTCTCTCACACACATACACACACACACACACACACACACACGCGCGCGCGCGCGCGCGCGCGCGCGCACGCACACGCACACAAATAAACTGAACGATATCCATCACGGTTCAAATGTTCATTTGTCACACACATCTTTGGTGTTAAATTACTGAATCGCGATTAAACCCTCTCTCTCTCTCTCTCTCTCTCTCTCTCTCTCTCTCTCTCTCTCTCTCTCTCTCTCTCTCTCTCTCTCTCCGCACACAAACCAGCAAATGTCTATTTTTACAAAGTACTTGGTAATTACTGTCTATAACATTCTCATTATTTAACAAATTTGTTATCTTTATAATCATTAATGTTAGTAGTTGTGCATTTTAATCAATAATAATTAATTGTGGTCTCTTATTTCACTCGCGTATCATTTCCTTTTTCCTCGGGGTTTTTCTTTCTTTTTTCTTCTTCTTCTTTCTTTCTTTCTTTTCTTCTTCACTTTAATTCCTATCTTTTCCACATTACTTTCCATATTACATAATTATCTCGTGTTTCATCGCTTTAGTGACTATAAGATTATAGTCCATTATCGAACGGAGACGAAGGAGCTCCCGAATGCCTGCTTGACATGTCACATCAGGATTCACGCTCAAATGTCAATACGCATTCGTCCATTTATCACCCAAACAGCAGCTCACAGCTGCAGCTTTTTGACGATGACGATCTGATCCAAAAGCCAGGTCATAACTCCGGCTTTTGGACAGCGACGAACTGACCCAAAGACCTGGTTCTCTGACGATGACGAGTTGATCAAAAAAATCAGGTCATAACTCCGGCTTTTGGACAACCACGAACTGACCCAAAGACCTGGTTCTCTGACGATGACGAGTTGATCAAAAAAATCAGGTCATAACTCCGGCTTTTGGACAACCACGAACTGACCCAAAGACCTGGTTCTCTGACGATGACGAGTTGATCAAAAAAATCAGGTCATAACTCCGGCTTTTGGACAACCACGAACTGACCCAAAGACCTGGTTCTCTGACGATGACGAGTTGATCAAAAAAATCAGGTCATAACTCCGGCTTTTGGACAACCACGAACTGACCCAAAGACCTGGTTCTCTGACGATAGGTAGGACCAGCCTCTCTTTAGCGCTGGGTAACATGGTCGTCGCGAGGCAAATATTGCTCATTTTCAACTTGTCATATTTGCCTTGTTCTGTGCAGTTTGTCAATAAAAACTACTGTCACGCAAAAAACGATCTTTTTACGACCTGTTGATGCCATTATTTTGTGCGTGAATGATGTATTGTGAGTTTGGAAGAAGTTTTAATGAACACACCAAGCGGTCGGAAACCGAGCGTGGTTCTATCGTCGAAAGTCAGATGAGCGAGGTCGGAAAACGGTTGCGTCCGGAAAACCGTTGGGAACTTTTACAAGAAAAACGTACAGACATGAAGTTATACTTTTTAGAAAGAGGAATTCCCATAGATTTATCCATTATAAAATTCGTTAAAATTCTTCGTTTTCGACTTCAGCAAAAATTGAGTTGAAAAATACGTTCATTTTTACCTTAAATTTTCACCAAGAAAGTTTGAATGCACCATATTGAATTTGGTATCACTGGAAAGACGAATTTTCGCTCTTTAAAACGGTGTATCGTTTGATCCGGAAGCGAGTTCTTGTAAAAGTTCCCGTGCAATTGAAATTGGAGACCCCATAGATTTTGTTGTCTGTTCGAGTTGCGCGATCGCTAAAGTCTGCGACTACGCGAGCGGCGCAAAAGATGCTCACCCTGGAGGAACTGGAAAGAAACCGTGGTAAGTTTTTTATTTTAGCGATAACTAAGTGAGTTTCCAACACAACCATAACTGTATTTTTGTGCTGTTTACATCTCTTTGAATGCAATTGAAGCAAATTCGTTGTGGTCTGGTCGTAGTTTGAACAACATTACAGAGTTATCTTCTCTTTAGTTCCTCCGAAATGCAAACCGCTGTAAAAGTAGTAATTTCTTTCCCCGTAAATCTGAATTGACAAAAACGTGATGTATGGTGTACGTTCTCAACAGTGAATTTTTTTTAAAGGAAATTTAGCAAGTGAATGATTTAAAAAATATATATTTGTTGTTCTTGTCAAGGACAATAACTCTTATTTAGCTAGCAGACGATGCAGTCACGACCCATATGTTTCTTTTACAGTAGATCTGCTCATCTAGACAAAACGAAATAAAAGCGAGCCACCAGCCAAAATTAATGTTATATTGAGAATTTGGAATTGTATTTGCTTCTGACGAATTTATTTCTTGTTTTTCCCCTTCTTTCTCTTCCACCGTTTATGCACATGGAAGACCTGGCACACTGGCTAAAAAATTACATGATTCTTTCAATCTTTGCATATAATAATAATAATAATAATAATAATAACAAGGGGGGGGGTAAAAAGAAGAAGAGAGAAGAGTACTAATGACAAGTTTTTTGTTGTTGTTTTGTTTAACATTTTGCAAGCATGATTGACAAAACAAGACTATCACTATGGTAACAAGACAGAAGTAACTAAGTCAGTAAGAAAAACTGAACGAGAAACAAAATGAAAGAAATAATCACACACACACACACACACACACACACACACACACACACACACACACACACACACACACACACACACTTGAAGAGCCACATCAAATGTGGGGGTGGTAGGGGGTGGGGAAAATAAAATACTAAGAGCAACGTTAAATAAATTTTTGAGCAAGTCCTTTTTTTAATGTCATTGATGTGGGACTCCAATTTTTGTTAGTTTACTTTTCCTTAATAATCCAGGTCTTTTATCTAAACTAAAGTAGGGAAGTTTTTTGTTTTTAAGTATTGTCAAATAATGGCGAGAGTGACTCCAGTCGGGTTTTTGCTTCTGGGATTGTTTCAATAGGTAGTATTAGTCAGATACCTGAAAAAAAAATCTTGTCTGCTTCCTTCTGTTTGTACCTTTCTGATTTATTTATTTCTCAAGTTATTACTGCATGATTCACACAAAGTCAAGTAAGTGTTATTTACAACTAAACTTCAGAATTTGATGATTTAATTGGTGAGTATTAAGTGTATTTAATTGGTGAGTATTAAGTGTTAGTGTGCTGTATATGTTGAAATAAATCTTTTTTACCTGTTTGTTTATATATTTCTTTGTTAATGATTTCAGAGGATGATCAGTTTCATCATCTTGAGGAGAGAATTGGTCCTAGAAAGTGAGGCAGGCCTCAACATCTACCATGAGGCCACACTTGGACTGCAGTTTTTAACTTCTTTTCCTCATTCAAACAAGTCTACATATATCTAAAATTTGCCTAAATTTCCATATGCTGTGCATTTCCCTTCTCTGATTAATGCTGAATCTGCAGATACCAGAACCATGGCTGTATCTCTTTCCATTCCAGAGTTTGATTTGCTTTAATGCTACTACCATCAAAGATTTGCGGTATATTTGCACCTTTTTTCTCATGGAAACTTGCCTCTGTAGGTAAAATTTAGCTTGTACTTCTTTAGACTTGTGAATTTGTATTGTCTAATTAATGCAGAATCAGTTGATACCAGAATCATGGTTGTACATCTTTCCATTCCCATGTTATGTTTGATCTTGTCATGGTACTGTCAAAGATTGGCGATTGGACAATGTCAAAATTAGTGATTTTTCCATTTTTGGCACTCTGCATCTCCAAAATTTGAGTAAGGATGACTACTGAAAAAATTGTGTTTAGTCTATGTTGTGCAGACACTGTGCAAAACAAGCTGGGTGGATGTGTGACCAATACTTTTTATGCTAGAGCCATACAAAAATGTCATTTTGTAAAATGCGCCTAAAACGCCTAAAATGATGACTGTTTGAAGGGTGATATCTCAAAAAATATTATAAATAAATTAATGAAATTTGGTTTGTGTACTTGCCTTGTGACCCTCTTTAATATCACATATTAATGGATTGTATTGCTTGCTTTTCAAAATTTGGCTGGACCTACCTACTGACGATGACGAGTTGATCCAAAAGCCAGGTCATAACTCCGGCTTTTGGACAACCACGAACTGACCCAAAGACCTGGTTCTCTGACGATGACGAGTTGATCAAAAAAATCAGGTCATAACTCCGGCTTTTGGACAACCACTAACTGACCCAAAGACCTGGTTCTCTGACGATGACGAGTTGATCCAAAAGCCAGGTCGTAACTCCGGCTTTTGGACAACCACGAACTGACCCAAAGACCTGGTTCTCTAACAACGACGATCTGATCCAAACACCATGGCACAGCTCTGGCATTCTGTCCACCTACGGTCTGAGGTCAGAGATGGCGATGATGAGCTGATAAAAAAAAATCCAAAAAAAAAATCATGTCATAACTCCGGCTTTGGGACAACAAACTGACCTCAAGAACCTAGTTCTCTGAAAATGACAATCTGATCAAAACAAACAGGCCATAACGCTGGCATTTAGACAACGACGAACTCTTCCAAAGACCTGGTCCTCTGACAATGACGATCTGATCCACACACAAAAAACAGGCCATAACTCTGGCATTTAGACAACGACGAACTCTCCCAAAGACCTGGTTCTCTGAAAATGACGATCTGACCCAAACACCAGGTCACAGCTCTGGCATTCTGTCCATCTACGATCTGACCGGAAGATCGGGTGAACCCCTGGCTCCCTGACGATTGTTAGTTAGTAATTGGATTTTAATGTCCTGTAAACTGCACAGGGTCGCCTCAAAACGATCACTCTGTCATAAGCAAACGCACATTCCAAAACTCCTCTCACATAATTATGTTAACCCTTTCAAGTCACATCCACAGAATCAGTCCCTACCTAAATATAAAACAAAACATACATAATCAAACACGAAACTCAAATTTTCGAAGAGGTAGCCACTTCAGAATTACCCTTGTTTAAAAATGCGTATACGACTAGGACATGCTGGTATCTAATTTATTGATAAAAGGGAGAGAAAAAAAGAGGAAAAAATGGTGAGAAACAATAAAAACATTTTCTTTTAAATCATATAAATGCATAATGGCATAAACCAGTGCTTTATGGTAGCAAGCTGCACAAACCACCTACCAGCTATTATCTTCTAGCTGCTCAACAAGAGCCATACAAGGAAAAAAAAACATTTCGAAAAATGGTTGAGAGGAATTTCTGGAGAAAAAAAGAGGCAGGAGAATGGACCGTTTGCCGAAAATGACATGATAAAAAGAGCAAGAGGACTAGGCTGAAAAACGAGAGGAGATAGGAAAGGGGAATGAAAATGTCAGCACTGAGATTCCAGATATGAAGAAGACGTCAGGCTTCCCAGTCACACTTCGGGGCTCAGACGATGGTGAGCTGACCCAAAGACCGGGTCACGGCTCCGGCTTTCTGACGATGGTGAGCTGACCCAAAGGTGAGCTGACCCAAAGACGGGGTCACAGTCCGGCTTTCTGACGGTGGTGAGCTGACCCAAAGACCGGGTCACAGCTCCGGCTTTCTGACGATCGTGAGCTGACCCAAAGACCGGGTCACAGCTCTGGCTTTCTGTCGGACGCCCTGACTCCAAAGACCGGGTCACAGCTCCGGCTTTCTGACGATGGTGAGCTGACCCAAAGACCGGGTCACAGCTCCGGCTTTCTGACGATGGTGAGCTGATCCAAAGATCGGGTCACAGCTCTGGCTTTCTGTCGGACGCCCTGACCCCAGTATGGGGTCATGGCTCCGGCTTTCTGACGATGATGAACGGACCCAAAGTCCAGGTCACAGCTCTGAATTTCTTGTCGACCGACACTCTTGCTCTCAGGTTGGGGTCACGGCTAGGGCTTTCTGACAATAATCAGCTGACCCGTGCACCTGGACATGGCTAGCAGCCTGCCCCATTCCTCCCCCCACTCGTCGTAGCGTGTCCAGACGACCACCTTCCTCTCCAGGCCTAGCGTGTTTCCGCTGAACGTCACAACCACCTCGTCAGGGCCCGTCATTGTGGCCATGTCGCGGGAGCCTACCAGCAGGGCCTGTACCGGGACGCCCTGGGCCCGAAGGCCTCGCACGAGGCCGCAGTCGACGTGCGTTTTGCGGCCCTCAGCGTCGATCTGCATCTTGCGGACGTCGCCGTGGCGTATCAGAATGAGTACATCCTTGTAGTGAAGCTGGTGGGCGTTGCTGCTGGTCCTGCCTGCAAAAGCCGTGTAAGTAAGTAAACACGGTGTTTAACGTCCACAGAAACCATAAGGCTTATTAGGGACGGGGAGAAGGGGGTATGGAGGTGGGGGGAGAAGGAGAGTATATACCTATCGCTACACTGTCACCGCCAGAATGACCTGCATTAAGATGTGCAGCGATGAGAGCCGTTTTAATGTTTCATTAATTGTGAGGGACAAAGTCACAAGACCGTGTCCACAAACCCTAACTTTTGAAGAGAAAGGAGAGCCGAAGCGGTATCGAACCGTGCTGGCTTTAATGTTGTGGGTGTATCGTCGGCTTTAATGTTGTGGGTGTAACGTCGGCTTTAATGTTGTGGGTGTAACGTCGGCTTTAATGTTGTGTGGGTGTAACGTCGGCTTTAATGTTGTGTGGGTGTAACGTCGGGTTTAATGTTGTGGGTGTAACGTCGGGTTTAATGTTGTGGGTGTAACGTCGGGTTTTGATTTGACTGCAGGCGGTTTTAGCCATGATGGATGGTTCTGAGGATGTGTTAACGTTATTGCGTGAGGGATGGTAGCTTGTACTTCCTGTCTCTGTCTGTGTGTGTGTCTGTCTGTCTGTGTCTGTCGGTCTGTCTGTCTGTCTGTCTCTCTCTCTCTCTCTCTCTCTCTCTCTCTCTCTCTCTCTCTCTCTCTCTCTCTCTCTCTCTCTCATATACATACACACATACATATATACATACACACATACACCAGACCACACACACACGCACACATTCCATACTTACACACACTCTCTCTGTCTCTCTGTCTGTCTCTCTGTCTCTCTCTCTCTCTGTCTCTCTCTCTGTCTGTCTCTCTGTCTCTCTCTCTCTCTCTCTCTCTCTCTCTCTCTCTCTCTCTCTCTCTCTCTCTCTCTCTCTCTCTCTCTCTGTTTCTGTCTCTCATACATACACACATACATGCATACACCAGACCACACACACATACACACACACACAAACACATTCTATACACAAACACACACACACACACCACACACACACACTCACAACACACTCACAAACACACACACACACACACACACACACACACACACACACACACACACACACACACACACACACACACACACGCAACACAAAAACACACAACACACACTCACAAAACACACACACACACACACACCTGGCACCGTCTCCCCAACACGAAGCTCGCGAGTCAGCACACGGGCCACCAGACCCCCACACTTCTCGCAGTCCGCAGGGCTCCCCGCTGCATGGTCCTCTGTGTGGTACACCACGCGTACTGGAACCCCGTCAGCGGGCGCTGGGGCCGAGGACACCGTGTAGTCCAGGACAGGACCACCGGGCCCCAGGCTGCTGCTCTTCCTCACCTCCCGGGCGATGTTCGGGGGCATCCTTAAGGGCTCGGTGAGGGTGCACTCTGTCAGAGTTTCTGCAGGCCTGTCCTCGTGGTACATGGATGCGGCCCAAAGTCGTAGGTTGGGGACGCGTTGGAGAAGGTTGGAACAGAAAACGGCGAACCGTCTGTGGAAAGGGAATGCTGTGTTCTCGTGAAGGTGAAAACATGACACTTAGCGACATAATTATAAGCGCACACACGCAGGCACCCGCACAACAATACAATACAAAACAATACAACTGTATTGCCAAGTGTCAGTACAATTGCACGAGGAATGTTTTGTGGTGCCAGGTACACTCATCACACATTCACTCCAATCATAAAACATCATTAAAATTACAATAACAGCAACTAAACATCCAGGTAAAAAGTCATTCATAGATAAATACAGTCGTGAACAATCCCACTGGCATCAAGCTGTGCATATCATAAAATTGCAACTTCCCGAGAACCTTCTCTTAAAAACTACTGTCCTAATAAAAGCAATTATAAGAATTATCTACAACAAATTAATTAATTAACCCTGCCGGCTTACTCCTCCGGCCACTATCACCCTGTTTCACTCCAGTCTTGACCCTGACCCGTCCAAGGTCCTCTACTACACACGAGCATATTGACTATACACAAATCAATTAATTAACCCCGCCGCCACTATCACCCTGTTTTACTCCAATCATGACCCTGACCCGTCCAAGATCCTGTACTAGACACGAGCATACTGACTATACACAAATTAATTAATTAACCCTGCCGGCTCGCTCCGCCGGCCACTACCACCCTGTTTTACTCCAATCACGACACTAACCCACCCTGTACTACACACGAGCATATTGACTATATACACAACAGTTACACAACCCTGCAGGCTGACCTTTTGGGATCTGTGGAGTCGGGTCCAACTTCATCAGTGATGACATGCAGAACGCCGCCCGGCCGTGCGTGCGCCACCAGCGTCGCC
Organism: Alviniconcha strummeri; assembly: GCA_963584105.1. Taxonomy (NCBI): domain Eukaryota; kingdom Metazoa; phylum Mollusca; class Gastropoda; family Provannidae; genus Alviniconcha; species Alviniconcha strummeri. The sequence goes on from OY757546.1 coordinate 4,522,056, forward strand.
ACGGCCATCTCCACGCCATTGTGCTGCTTCCACAAATCGAACTCGTGCAGGTGGACCCGGTTTCTGGCTGCCGGTTCCGTTCCCAGGATCTGGCAGACGATGACGTGAGACACGGACAGGCTCTCGTCCCAGGTGCTCACAATGTGCACGTCATGTCCGTCCCGCAACCATTCCAGAGCTTTGAGGACGAGCACGAGAGTCTTGCCCGTGCCGGGTGGGCCGGTCAGGTACGCGAGGGGTGGGTCGGAGCGTAGAATGGCCAGCTGGCCCGGGTGGACGACAAGCTGGGTGAACCTCCCCGCCGTCTCCGACACGGCCTCGCTCTCCGTGCGAATGTCGCTGTGGTAGCCAAGGCGTGGCACGGATGGGCAAAACACGCTCACGGTCGTGGCAGGCCCGCCGAAGCTGCAAGGCAAGCAACTGAATTCACAGAGTGTACGAATGGTGCAAATGCAGTGCCTTGGTGTCATACAGTAAGCTTTCACAAAGGGTAGGGCCTACACCCAGAACCAGGCCTACAGACGGAGGACCTACACCCAGAACCATGGCTTTAAGTTTGGAAAAGGGTAGGGCCTACACCCAGAACCAGGCCTACAGACAGAGGACCTACACCCAGAACCATGGCTTTAAGTTTGGAAAAGGGTAGGGCCTACACCCAGAACCAGGCCTACAGACAGAGGACCTACACCCAGAACCATGGCTTTAGGTTTGACAAAGGGGAGGGCCAATACCCTGAACCATGGCTTTAGGCTTGACAGAGGGTAGGGCCTACACCCTGAACCATGGCTTCAGGTTTGACAGAGGGTAGGGCCTAAACGCAGTACCATGGCTTCAGGTTTGACAAAGGGTAGGGCCTACACACAAAACTATGGCTTTAGGTTTGACAAAGGGTAGAGCCTACACCCAGAACCATGGCTTTAGGCTTGACAAAGGGGAGGGCCAGTATACACCTTGAACAATGGCTTTAGGTTTGACAGAGGGTAGTGCCTACACCCAGAACCATGGCTTTAGGTTTGACAGAGGGTAGTGCCTACACCCAGAACCATGGCTTTAGGTTTGACAAGGGGTAGGACCTACACCCAGTACTATGGCTTTATGTTTGACAAGGGGGAGGGAACACACCCAGAACCGTCCCTTAAACAGTTTCCTGAACTGTCCTTCCTTTCTCTTCAGTTATCACACCGTCGATCGCCTGGAGGACTGAGAGAAGCACATAAAGAGAGAGAGGCACACAGACAGACAGACAGACAGAGACACAGGGAGGGAGAGAGAGAAAGAAGGAAAAAAAAAAAACGATTTTTTTTATTACCGAGGGTAAAGAAATGAGTACAATAAAAAAAAAATGTATCCAGCCCTCGGGCGAAAAACAACAACAAAAGAGAGAGAGAGAACGGACGCGTTCGACGATCTTCTTTTAAAGGCCATCGTCAAAATCAGAGCAACAAGACTCGAACTGTTTGAAAAGGCAACGCTGGAGAAACTACTGAGAGATTAGATGTAGCGCCTATGGACTTTCCTGAACGCGGAGATACCAACTCGAACTGATACTAAACTGAGCTGAACCTCCCACCCCCCAAAAGAAACAACGTTGACTGCCACCGCCCTAAAACAAGATCAAAACACAAAGTTGAAATGAACGCATATTTTAAACAATGCAGCACGCGTTAATTTACTTGGGGGGGGGGGGGGCACAGAGTTCTTCGCCAACTGAAAAATAAGCAGAACTGAGATTGATTTTCATTCCTCTCATCATTTATTTGCGAATTATCTGTGTTCGTCGCTTGAAACAGGGTTTTACCCTGAAACTGTGCGCATGTTATGTATTATATGATTAGAAAAAGCGAACTTTCCGCTGTTTTATGCCCAAACACACAAAATTCACAATGAACGCTGATTTTAATAGGATAACACAAAACATGCGCACATTGTCAGGCCAAATCCCGTTTTCAAGCAGCAGACAAATTTTAATGAAAGCTGTCTCCGGTTTCGGTTGCTGGTGCTGGCGTGTTCAAGAAATCTAAAACAAAGTTGACTGGTAGCCCTCTGAAGCTGCAGCCAAACACATAAATGGTTAAAAAGAACGCCGATTTTGACAGGACAACAAAAACAACAACAAAACCTGTGTTGAGCGGCCCCATGTTGTGTTTTGTTTTTGTTGTTGATGTTGTTTTGTTTAGTTTTCGTTGTTGTTGTTGTTGCTGATGATGTTGTTGTTTTTGGGAAGGGGGTTTAGTTTTGTTTTGTTTTTTACTTTGTGTGGGGTTTTGTTGTGTGTGTGGGGGGGGGGGTTGCATGTGCGTGTGCGTGCCACGATGTGTGTATGTGCGTGCGTACATGCGTGCGTGCGTGCGTGCGTGCGTGTGTGTGTGTGTGTACAGACTTTACCAAATCAGGATTAGTGGCTATCCGCCTTACTAGTTCTTCATACATAATTATGAGCCCTGGTCTGGGACTGGACTCGAGATTTGTGTCTAAATTCTGACCGTGACACGAGGTCCAGGTAGACGGGGTCCGTCATGGCGGGGTCCACACCGGCCCCTGTCATCAGTAGCTGCCACCAGGAGTTGGGACTGCTGAGCACGTCTGAAGTCAGGCACAGAGGGACAGGGTCAGCAGAATCATCCACCCGCAGGCATCCACACAGCTCCTGCGGAAAGGAAGGGAGTGAATCATTTCCAAGTGCTGCTGTCTTCATCCGTCTCAAGTCTCTCTCTCTGTTTGCTGCCCGTTTTAACTTGTTGAAATTACGCTCGCGTGTGTGGGTGCCTGTGTGTGTGTGTGTGTGTGTGTTTGACACTTATCCAGGCAATGGAATCGCCTAGCCTCACTTATCCAGGCTACCGCCTACCCTCACTTACTCAGGCAATCGCCTACCCTCACTTATCCAGGCTACTGCCTACTCTCACTTATCCAGGCCACTGCCTACTCTCACTTATCCAGGCTACTGCCTACCCTCACTTACCCAGGCTATCGCCTACCCTCACCAGGCTACCGCCTACCCTCATTTATCCAGGCTACCGCATACCCCCACTTATCCAGGCTGTAGAACCGCCTACCCGCACTTACCTAGGCTGTGGAACCGCCTACCCTCACTTATCCAGGCTACCGCCTACCCTCATTTATCCAGGCTACCGCATACCCCCACTTATCCAGGCTGTAGAACCGCCTACCCGCACTTACCTAGGCTGTGGAACCGCCTACCCTCACTTATCCAGGCTACCGCCTACCCTCACTTACTCAGGCAATCGCCTACCCTCACTTATCCAGGCTACTGCCTACTCTCACTTATCAAGGCCACTGCCTATTCTCACTTATCCAGGCTACCGCCTACCCTCACTTACCCAGGCTACCGCCTATCCTCACTTACCCAGGCTACCGCCTACCCTCACTTACCCAGGCTACCGCCTACCCTCATTTATCCGGGCTACCGCAAACCCCCACTTATCCAGGCTGTGGAACCGCCTACCCTCACTTATCCAGGCTACCGCATACCCTCACTTACCCAGGCTACTGCCTACCCTCACTTATCCAGGCTACCGCCTACCCTCACTTATCCAGGCTGTGGAACCGCTAGCCTCACCTCTTTCAACAGCGGTACGGAAGAGAGGACGCGACGTAAACAGTCTGCAGTGACGTTAGGCAGAATGACGCTTTTCCTTATCCTGGGCCTGCGAGCCTTGTCGGAGAACAGATGCTGCAGGACGCTCTCCGCTTTGTCCAACTGCTTCATGGCCAGTCGGATTTTGTCCGCGATGATCCGGTGCTGCTGCTCTTCGGATTTGTCTGCTAATCTGTCTCCTACCGACTTGATTTCTCCAACCAGGACGCCATGGTTGCGATGAATGACGAGTATGTCGAAGTCGCCCCGATCTCTCTTTTCTTCTTTCAGGTCACTGGGTTTGGGTAGCTTTGCATCGCCTGAGAAACAATGTTGGTTTAAGTAGTTTTCGTACTTGAGCTGGGATATGACGAACATGACTTCTTTGCTTGTCTGTGTTGCGGGATAGTCCTCGCCTGCGTTGTAATCCTTTTCGTCGCATTTCGCAGCTGGGTCTGCGCGTGTTTGCATGTCTTCTTGTTGTTTTTGAACTGTCAGTCTTCTTTGCTCCTGTAACTGTGTGGTCGGTTGTGGTGTCTGTTTAAGTGCCTCGATACCTGTTCCCGGACAGTTCTCTGCTCTTCGTGTTTGTGGGTCTTCATGCTGCTTTTGAATTGCCTCTCCGGTTTGCTCTTGTAACCTTGCGGTCAGCTCTGTTGGATGCGTCAACGTTTCCGGATCTGTTCCAACGTTTTTTTCAGCTTTATGTGTCTGTGTGTTTACTGGTTTTTGCACAGCTGTATGTCCTCTGTATTCCTGTAACGCTGCAGTCGGTTTTGTTGTCTCTGTCGATAGTTCTTGGCTTTTCGCTTGCTGTTCCTTAGTCCCTCTTTTCTGTTGACGAGTGTACGGTGTGTCCGTTTTCTCGGTGTGTTTATTTTGTGTTGTGCTCGTAATTTGTTCATCTGTGCCAACGGTGCGTTTCTCTCGTGCATCGAGGTCCGGTGTGGATACTTTTTGTGCCCCCTGCTTATCAGATACCTCTGGATTTTGCTGCTCTCTTTCCGGCTTCAAAGCTTCTTTCCCGGACATGTTCCCTCTTTCCGGCTTCAAAGCTTTTTTCTCGGACATGTTTCTCCTTTTCGGCGTCAGAGATTCTTTCCCGGGCATGTTTCCTCTTTCAGACATCAAAGCTTCTTTCTCGGGCATGGTCACCGTTTCCGGCACCGAAGCTTGTTTCTCGGGCATGTTCCCTCTTTCCGGCATCAAAGCTTTCTCAGGCATGTTCCCTGTTTCAGACGTCAAAGCTTCTTTGTCGGGCATGTTCCCCGTTTCAGACGTCAAAGTTTCTTTCTCGGGCATGTTCCCCGTTTCAGACATCAAAGTTTCTTTCTCGGGCATGTTCCCCGTTTCAGACATCAAAGCTTCTTTCCCGGGCATGGTCCCCGTTTCAGACGTCAAAGCTTCTTTGTCGGGCACGTTCCCCGTTTCAGACGTCAAAGTTTCTTTCTCGGGCATGTTCCCCGTTTCAGACATCAAAGCTTCTTTCCCGGGCATGGTATTCCCTCCATCCGGCGTCCCAGCTTTTCGCTCCGCTGCTTCCTCCTCGGGCATCTTCGCCCGGCTGCTCCTCCTTCCACCCTCTTCTTGCATGGCTTCAGCGGCGGCTGCTATCTGGTGCAGGCACTGCAGAACACGCTGTTGAGCCAGGTCTTCGCGCACGTCACTCTCCCGCAAGGACACGCGGTCACCTCGCGGCAGAGCGGTCGTGTGGGGGACCTGGGCAACGAAGACGTCCTGGCCGGCCAGCACCTGGGCGCTGTACTGGGTCCTGTTCATGTAGACGGGTGGCAGGAAGTAGGTGCGGCTGAGGAGGTCCGGGTACCAGGCCGTCAGCCTGTCCCGCCAAAAGGTCATGGCTCGGTGCAGCTCTTCCTGGTTGGGGTCTCCTTCTTCTTCTTGCGGCGTGGAGTCTGAGTCCGCCTGCAGGGCAGCAAAGGGGTGAAGCGTGTTAGGAGGGGAGGGTGGGTATTTTTTGTAGGCGTTGGGGATGTGTGGGCTGGGGTGGGGGGGGGGAGGGGGGAGTGAGTGCGCGCGTGCATGCAGTCATGTACACACGCGCGCGCGCCTGCGTGCGTGCGCACTCCACACACACATGCACACACACATACACACACACACGCACACACACACACACACACACACACACACACACACACACACACACACACACACACACACACACACACACACGTTAAAATACATAGTTTTATACACATAGAAAGAAATCACAGAAAGAAATTACTCGCACGCTAGAACGCACGCAAGAACGCGCGCACACACACATACACACACCCAAGTACGCAGTCACACAATACACACACCCATACACGCACGTACTCACACAATACACACACCCATACACGCATGTACTCACACACACCCATACACGCATGTACTCACACACACACACACACACACGCACGCACGCACGCACGCACGCACGCACGCACGCACGCACGCACGCACGCACGCACACACACAGCGCTCGAACATTTCATCCCCTCATCCTTTCTCCGTCACTCACCCACAAAGCTCAGGACTAGTCAGGCTCTCTCTCCCTCACTCACCCACAAAACTTAGGACTAGTCAGGCTCTCTCCCTTATTCACCGACAAAACTCAGGACTAGTCAGGCTCTCTCCCTTATTCACCGACAAAACTCAGGACTAGTCAGGCTCTCTCTCCCTTATTCACCGACAAAACTCAGGACTAGTCAGGCTCTCTCTCCCTCACTCACCGACAAAACTCAGGACTATAATAATAATAATACATAAATTTTCTATAGCGCTATTCCCCGCTGAGCGAGCTCAACGCGCTTGTTCACATACATGTACATAATATATTACATTTATTAACATGTATACAAACAATCTCATAGTACATACTTAATAAATTACACTAATATAAAACAAAAACTTGTAAAATGGCACATAAAAACTGCTATAAAACACAGAGACGTTACAATAATTTAAAACAGGTACATAATTATAAAGCTGTGTTCTAAGTAATTAGTATTATTACTATGCTGAACACACACACACACACACACACACACACACACACACACACACACACACATGCACCTCCCCCTCCTATAATCAGGCTCTCTGTCCTTCGCTCACCCACAAAACTCAGGACTATAGCCAGGCTCTCTCTCCTTCACTCACCCACAAAACTCAGGACTATAGCCAGGCTCTCTGTCCTTCACTCACCCACAAAACTCAGGACTAGCCAGGCTCTCTGTCCTTCACTCACCCACAAAACTCAGGACTATAGCCAGGCTCTCTCTCCTTCACTCACCCACAAAACCCAGGACTATAGCCAGGCTCTCTGTCCTTCACTCACCCACAAAACCCAGGACTATAGCCAGGCTCTCTGTCCTTCACTCACCCACAAAACTCAGGACTAGTCAGGCTCTCTCCCTTATTCACCCACAAAACACAGGACTATAGCCAGGCTCTCTGTCCTTCACTCACCCACAAAACTCAGGACTATAGCCAGGCTCTCTCTCCTTCACTCACCCACAAAACTCAGGACTATAGCCAGGCTCTCTCTCCTTCACTCACCCACAAAACTCAGGACTATAGCCAGGCTCTCTGTCCTTCACTCACCCACAAAACCCAGGACTATAGCCAGGCTCTCTGTCCTTCACTCACCCACAAAACCCAGGACTATAGCCAGGCTCTCTGTCCTTCACTCACCCACAAAACTCAGGACTAGTCAGGCTCTCTCCCTTATTCACCCACAAAACACAGGACTATAGCCAGGCTCTCTGTCCTTCACTCACCCACAAAACTCAGGACTAATCAGGCTCTCTCTCCCTTGTTCACCCTCTCGCTAAAGACCTACCAAGAAGGGCTGAACAGTGCGTGTGCCAGAAACAGGGACCGTAGAATCTGAATGAATGACGTATAGAAGAAAGAAAGAAGAAAGAGATAAAGAAAGAAAGAAAGAAAAAAGAAAGAAAGAAAGAAGATAGAAAGAAAGAAAAAAGACAGAAGAAAGAAAAAAGAAATGAAACTTTTTGTTTTTAAAGTACATCTTTTGTGTGTTACTTCCTCACTCACCCACAAAACTAGGCGCCTGAAATCAGCGAGGTTTATGCGACATCATAATAATAATTATTATAATAATGATGATTTCTGGAGCGCCCCATTTTGTTTGGGCTCGAAACGTGTCAAGTCAAAAAACTTTAATTATCCCTCACAGGGCAATTCAACTTAGCTAATAATCACAATAGTTCCAGGAGCACTCACTGGAGCACACAGCTAACGACAAGAGTGGTAGCTAGTCCACACAGTGGAACAAAACCATTTCACAGAGTACAACCACTGTCCCTGAGGCCGCTTTCAGAAATCACTGTGCTGTGTACATAGTACTACGCCACCATGTGCCTGATTATTGTAGTTCCGGTTTGGGTTGGTTTTGATACACATACCGTCAATTGAGCAAATTATGTACAACGCTCGTGACTCATGAAATAGCTTCCTCGTGTATAGGCGCCTGAAATCAGCGAGTTTTATGAGACATCGTAATAATAATTATAATAATGACGATTTCTGGAGCGCCCCATTTCGTTCAGGCTCGAAACGTGTCAATTCAAGTCAGGTCAAGTCAAAAAACTTTAAGCACCCCTCACACGGCATTTGTGATGGATGATTAAAGTTTTTTGACTTGACCTGACTTGACTTGTAACTTAGCTAATACTGTAATAGTCACAATAGTTCCAGGACAACACACAACGACGACGACAACAAAGCACATGAAGGTAGCCGACACCAAGAGTACAGTAGCTGATAACAACGATTGAAAAGGATACTGATGTGCGGAATGAGGATACAGAAAAATATAGCCACGGTATGAGTCCTATAATACGATCAATAAGTGTGCTTTTACTTTGCCGACTGCTTTCTGCTTTTCCATAGCTCCGTCGAAACCGGTTACATTTTGTTGACAGAAGGAATTTCACTCGCGATCGGACATACATAGCATAGGCGCGCGCACGCACATAGGCGCGTGCACACACGCAGATGGGCGTGCACGCGCAGGCACGCTAACACGCAAACGCACACACAAACTGACACATGCAAGTGCGCGAACGCACAAACGCGGACACATGCACACGCAAGCACACAGACAGGGAGATACAGAGAGAGGCCCATAACTATACACGCAAGGTTAGTAAATGAGTGTCAGCCAAGTTGCCAATGAAATCAGAGATGACAACGCGAGCTCCTTTGAGCAAGCCTGACCGTCCCAGTCCTTCTCATGTGTCAGACTCTCTCTCTCTCTCTCTCTCTCTCTCTCTCTCTCTCTCTCTCTCTCTCTCTCTCTCTCTCTCTCTCTCTCCCCCCCCCCCAATACACACACACACGGACAGAAATATAACACACACACACACATACACGGACAGAAATAATACTAACACACACACACACACACACACACACACACACACACACACACACACACACACACACGCACGCACACAGAACTACAATACACACACATACACACACACACACACACACACACAGAACGACAATACACACACACACACACACACACACACACACACACACACACACACACACACACACACACACAAGGACAGACAACACACACACACACACACACACACACAAGGACAGACAACACACACACACACACACACACACACACATACACATACACACACACACACACACACACACACACACACACACACACACACACACACAAACACACACACACACACACACAGCGACAGAGACAGAGAGAGACAGAGAGGACAAAAACACGTCCCACTTTCGAATCCGACGCATCCTGCCCTTCCATGCCTGTCAGTCGTTCCGGCGTCCAAATGCTTTTCCTGCTGAACACAATGGGCCCAATACGGCTGACCTCAATAAGCAGTGCCGGTGACGAAGGACCCCTCATACACAGGGTCGTACACCACCAAAGAAGACATTGTTCGCAGTCTTCGCGAAAAGAAGATGATTCAAGTACAACGTGGCATGTTGCTGTATCTCTGTCTGTGGCCGCACGCCTACCTGTCCCTGGTACGTGTCACAGAAACTGTGTAGTTATATAAGTGTTAACGTTGGTCGGGTGCCGCGCGGATCGCTGCAGCACAGCGGCAAAACCCTCGCCGCGTCTGGATTTGCTCGATCGACTCTGTGGTGTGTGCAGCCAAGCGAAAATTAATAGGTGTACCCAGTAACATACTCACCTGTCCTTACCTTGGCCCTACTATTTTGTTCTCGACCGCCACCTCTCTCTCTCTCTCTCTCTCTCTCTCTCTCTCTCTCTCTCTCTCTCTCTCTCTCTCTCTCTCTCTCTCTCTCTCTCTCTCTCTCTCTCTCTCTGAGAAAATAACCTTTTGTCAAATTTGGACGGATTTGTCTGAATCACATGTTTGCCTAAAAATTTGATTGTTGTATACCTGCATGTCCATGAAAGAAATTTAATTCCGATGTTTCTGCACAGTTGTATGAACTCTGTGAAACTACATTAATCAATTGCTTATTCATACTTATAATATTTGTCTGTGGTATTGTCGTGCTTATTTGTGTTCGTAGGATAGCAAGGACTGGCTGTTAGACAGGTCCAAATGGACCTAACGCTACTATCCTTGAGTATTAAATTTTCAAGTTCTGTGTGAAAGTCGAGGTGGCCGTCCAGATGGTTTTTGTGGACGTAAAGTAACACTGAAACGAAATCAAAATCTCTTATTTAACATCCTTCCACAAGCATGTTGCCGGACGATACTTTTTTCTTCTTCTTTTTTCAGCGCTGGTTCCTTTATTGACTTCGTACTAAGTAAGTAAGTAAACACGGTGCTTAACGTCCACAGAAATTGCTGCAAAGGGCTTCGCTTTTGGCTCTATTCAACGTCGAGTAGGTCGTGGGTGCCTTGAGCTAGCTAACTGGCTATGCCTTCTATATTTGCAGCCAACGCACACCGGATTTTAGAGCGACTCGAAACGACATTCAGAAAGAAAAAGAAAGGGGAAAATGGTCGGTTTTGAGTGTTGCTTTACGTCCACAGAAACCGCATGCTTTTGGGGATGGGAGCCCAGGACGGCCACCTCGACTTTCACACAGCTGCTGAACTCTGAAAGTGGAATAGATAACCCTCGTCAAAATATAGCTGTGGCTGAATGGCCCATTATCTCAGAGTTCAGGAGCTGTGTGAAAGTCGAGGTGGCCGTCCTGGGCTTTCCGTCCTAATGAGCCTTACGGTTTCTGTGGGCGTAAAGCAACACTGAACCATGCTTCGGCATTGGTCACAGTTTGTCCCTAATATGTCAACCGACATCCGAGGACATAAAGCTCTACATCATCATCACCCATTATCTGTTGTTGTACTCAAGGTTTCAGCGTGACTCGAAACGATGCTCTGAGCAGAAGAAAAGACTGCATCAAACGCCTGTAAAGTAGTGTCCCATAACAAAGGGGGAAATGTGTCAACTAGTAAATAAGTAAACGTGATGCTTAACGTTCACACAAACCATAAGGCTTATTAGGGACGGGGAGAAGGGGGAGGGGGTATGGAGGGTGGGGAAAGAGGGAGGTTATATACCTATCGCTACACTATCACTACCAAAGTGACTCCTGCATTAAAATGGGCAGCGATGAGAGCCATTTTAATGTTTCATTAATTGTCAGGGACAAATTCACAAGGCAGTGTCCACAGACCACAACTTTTGAAGAGAAAGGAGAGCCGAAGCGGATTCGAACCGAGGTCCCTCTGCTTATCGCTAGGCCAAACCGGCTAACGGTGTCAACTTCGCCAGGAAATGAGTATATACTGTGTCAACTAAGTAAGTAAACATTTTGCTTAACGTTCACAGAAGCAAAGATGCTGATTAGGGACGGGGACTGGGGGGTGGAGAGTGAAGGCTCGACTGTGCGCACCGACCCGGAAGACCGAGGAGGCCGTAGACCGCCGCCAGAACAATGGAAGTGTTAAGACGGTGTCCCCTCGCCATTGCGAGCAATTACTGTACTACGCAGTTGCTGTTTCAGCTGCCGTGCTGGGCAGAGTCCGTTGCACCGCTGTTGAGTAACAACTTGAAGCAAAGAAGTCCAACTTTCGCAGCCCAGCTCTACCTCCCTGCTCGTGATCTCTTCTGGCTAACTTGAGGGTCCAGCACCACCTTCCTCCTCTTGATCTCGTCTGGACCCGCAAAAGTGTCTAACTTCTTCTTGAGAGTCCAGCTCACCTCCCTCCTCTTGATCTCGCCTGGACTCTGCTGTGTCAACTGATTTTTGCGGCTTAACGTCTACGGAGGCGAGAAGGCCTATTCAAGGGGACAAGTGGGAAAGGGGGACAGAAGAGTGAAACCTCGAAACAGGCGCCAACCCGGAAGACCAAGGCTGCCGTGGACCGCCGCCAGAAAACAGAATGTTAAGGCAGTGTCCGTCCGGCATTGCGCAGCGACCACATCACCACGCAATTGCTGTCCCAACTGCTATGCAGAACAGAGTCACAAAGACAATGTCCGTAGCTCCGCCGTTGGGAGCCAGCTGAAGCAAAAGAAGTCCAACTCTCTCTCTCTCTCTCTCTCTTCTCCTCTCTCTCTCTCTCTCTCTCTCTCTCTCTCTCTCTCTCTCTCTCTCTCTCTCTCTCTCTCTCTCTCTCTCTCTCCTAGCACCGCCTCCCTGCTCTTGATCTCTTCTGGGCTAGCTTCTTCGTGAGAGTCCAGCTCACCTCCCTC
>OY757546.1:4534577-4539577 GCA_963584105.1 Alviniconcha strummeri
TGCTTCGGCATTGGTCACAATTTGTCCCTAATATGTCTAATGACATCTGAGGACATTAAGCATCAACTCATCATCATCAAGGCATCGGCTACTGATCGATCCTGTGTCTAAATAAACGTTAAATAAACATTCTAAGATGCCAAAATATATTACACATGGCTTAGTGCATAAAGAGGACTAGGTGAACAAAGAGTAGGTAAACAAACAAGCGGTCAAAATGTTAAGGGAGAAAAACAGATTTGAAAATGGCGCGCACTGGCGGCTATCGCCGGTCGGCTGCGTGAAGGCCATGAGGCGTTACGCCACACGCCGCGCTTCCGAAACAAAAAGCGTCGTCTGCTCCGGTTCCCGGGTTACTATCAGTACAGTAATGAAATTGCATTGATCCGTTAAGCGGGCGGGATTATTGTAAAAACGTATACAAAGAGCACTTGCTCACATTGATATACACAAAACATGCGCAGTGACACTAACTGAAAACGCCCACCTAACCGTGATCCAGTGTGGCAACGGACAGAGCTGGTGCAAGACACCAAAGCCTTGATGGTGCAAGACACCAAACCCCCCGCCCCTCCCGTCCCCCCCTCTCTCTCTCTCTCTCCCCCGACTGCCCCCCACCCCCCCACCCCCGTCCCCTCCCCCCTCTCTCTCTCCCCCGACTTTCCCCCTCCCCTCCCGTCCCCTCTCTCTCCCCCGACTCCCCCCTCCCCTCCCCTCCCGCTCCCTCTCCCCCCGACTTCCCCCTCCCCTCCCCTCCCGTCCCCCCCTCTCTCTCTCCCCGACTTCCCCCTTCCCTTCCCCTCCCATCCCCTCCCTCTCTCTCTCTCCCCCGACTTCCCCCCTCCCCTCCTCTCCCGTCCCCCCCCCTCTCTCTCTCTCTCTCTCCCCCCGACTTCCCCCCTCCCGTCTCCCCCTCTCTCTCTCCCCCCCCCCCCCCGACTAAAAGAAGTAGTACCTAAACCTAGTAGGAGCGCGCTGACAGGGTCGATGCGGCATGGAGTAAGTAAGTAAACATGGTGCTTAACGTCCACAGAAACCATAAGGCTTATTAGGGACGGGGAGAATGTGGGGGAACGGGGTATGGAGGTGGGGGAAGAGGGAGAGTATATACCTATCGCTACACTGTCACCACCAGAATGACCTGCATTGAGATGGGCAGCAATCAGAGCCATTTTAATGTTTCATTAATTGTGAGGGACAAAGTCACAACGACAGTGTTCACAAACCACAACTTTTCAGTGAAGAGAAATGAGAGCCGAAGCGGTATCGAACTGAGGTCCTTCCGGCGATTACCAGCCTACCGCCTTACCGCTAGGCCAAACTACCGGCTCTCATGCGGCATGGACAGCTGCGCGGAGATAAAGAATGCCTCTTCAGTGGCGTGGCGGCAGAGTTTAGAAAATGGCGCCGGAAAGCGATGCCGCTCGGAGTGTATAACTTGGGTACACCACCCGCCGTTCTCCGTACTACCCCCCTCCCCCCCCCCCCCCCCTCACCGGCCCCTTCACCGCCGCGAATAAACCCAAGGAGATTTCAGTCCGTGAAGTGAGCCGGTTTTGCCTAGCGGTAAGGCGTTAAGCAGGTAAGCGGAAGGACCTCGGTTTGATACCGCTTCGGCTGTCCTTTCGCTTCAAAAATGAGTTGTGGTTTGTGGACACTGTCTTGTGACTTTGTCCATCACTTCCTACTGAAACATTAAAATGGCTGTCATCGCTGCCCATCTTAATGCAGGAATCATCATTTTGGTGGTGACAGTGTAGCGATAGGTATATAATCTTTCTCTTCCCCCACATCCATACCACCTTCCCCCTTCTCCGCGTCCCTAATAAGCCTTGTGGTTTCTGTGGACGTTCAGCACCATGTTTGTTTACTTACAGTCTGTGACCAGAGCTCCGGCAGGAGCTGTGTGAAAGTCGAGGTGGACGTCCTGGGCTCCCGTCCCTAATGAACCTACGGTTTCTGTGGACGTAAAGCATCACTCAACCAAAACAGAACAAACCCCGTCCCTAATAAGCCTTGTGGTTTTTGTGGACGTTAAACACCATGTTTACTTTACTTACAGAACAAACAGAGCTCAGAAGCTGTGTGAAAGTCGAGGTGGACGTCCTGGGCTCCCGTCCCTAATAAACCTACGGTTCTGTGGACGTAAAGCTACAACAATCCGTGGACGTCAGTTGAGCCCTATAAAAACTTACTAAATAAGTAAACATGGTGAGGGGGCGGGGATAGCTCAGTGGTTAGAGCGCCGGACTCGTGATTGAAAGGTCGCGGGTTCGAATCCCTGCTGGAACGGCGGGAGAATTTTCTTCTCCAGGGTCGACTTTCTGTGCTGACTCTTATTTCGGTATCCGTTCCACCCCCGTGCTACCACAGTAGCACGTAAAAAATCCCGGTCATTCTGCCAAAAGTGCAGGTGGCAGGTTAAAGCTAAACACGCATACACCTTACGTATGTGGCTTTTATTGAACCGTGCTTCGGCATTGGTCACAACTTGTCCCTAATATGTCAAATGACATCTGAGGGCATTAAGCCAACTCATCATCATCATAAACACTGCTTAACACTTTAAAGATGTTGACTTCATAGTTGTGGAATGTTTAGTTACTAGTTTGACTATGGTGTAGTACATAGGGGTGATTGTATAAACTGTGAGGCGTGTTATTTCTATTTTGATCCGGCTTTTGTATGGCCGAGTCTTGGGGCGCGCAGACTTTCACTCTGCTTAGCTTGTAAACCCTTTCCGGGTCTTTGTGCGTGTACCCGAACTGGCCGGTGATGCGCGTCAGTGGTGGCAATTAGGTCTTTGTTTCTGTTCACTAATCGAGCAGCTAGATCAGCATCTTAGATTCTTGATGCCGCATCACGCCCATTTGTGTAGCGAGCACTTCAGTGAGTGCGATTTCGCAAACCCCATGGAATACCGCATGTCGAAGCTGACACGATGTTCCGGTACTCTTTCAAAATCCTGCCTGACAGGCTCAAACTGATACGACTGTATCCTTGTGGCAAAATGATCAGTTTCGTCTTCGGAGCTCGAGTTGGCCATTTTGCAGCGACTCCCCAGAGTGACGGAGTAGGCATATGGTCACGTGATTTGGGCGTCATGGCTACGCTTTCGGTAAAACAGAAAATTCCTTTTTTTTCCGTGCATTTATAACCCCCAGTTTACAGTTTCACCGACATCATCGTTCTCAGCGAGCTTTAACGGAAATCGTGTCAAAATCACCCCTAACCTTGGACTTGTCTTTAAGGACGGGGGTATGGGGGGGGGGGGGGGGTAGGTTATATACCTGTCACTACACTGTCACCACCACCAGGGGGCGGGGATAGCTCAGTGGTTAGAGCGCCGGACTCGTGATTGAAAGGTCGCGGGTTCGAATCCCTGCTGAACGGCGGGAGAATTTTCTTCTCCAGGGTCGAACTTTCTGTGCTGACTCTTATTTCGGTATCCGTTCCACCCCCGTGTTACCACAGTAGCACGTAAAAAATCCCGGTCATTCTGCCGAAAGTGCAGGTGGCAGGTTACAGCTAAACACGCATACACCTTACGTATGTGGCTTTTATTGAACCGTGCTTCGGCATTGGTCACAACTTGTCCCTAATATGTCTAATGACATCTGAGGACATTAAGCATCAACTCATCATCATCATCATGTCACCACCAGAACGACTCCTGCATTAAGATGGCATCGATGAGAGCCCTTTTAATGTTTCATTAATTGTGAGGGACAAAGTCACAAAACAGCGTCCACAAACCATAACACTTGAAGAGAAAGGAGAGCCGAAGCGGATTCGAACCGAGGTCCCTAAGCTTAGCACCCACACTCCGAGCATCGCTTTCCGGCACCTTCCTCCAGAACTCTGCCAGATTTAGTTACGCCACTGAAGAGGCACTCTTTATTTCCGCGCAGCTGTCCACCGACGCCGTCAGCGCCCTCCGAAAGGATCGATTACTGGGGCTTTTTCATTTTGGAGGGAAGAAAGGTCGCACTAGCCGAGCGACGCAGGCATAATGAGCTGATTAATGTGATCGTACGATTTAATATTTGCAAATTATTATGAGAGCAAGTTTGCTTGACGTCTTACATTCTCACTTGATTTATTTTCTTGTTGTTTAAATTCATCTGCACAGCGCAGGCTTACCTGATTTCACAGCGTCCACCTAGCCTTTCTGACAAGTTCAAAATGGCCGACGCAGCAGACGATGCTACGGTTACTCGATTCAGTAAATGAGAAGAAGAATACTCCATCGATGATGTCGATAGATTAGCTTTTTTACGAATAATGACCTCGTCGAGATCGCTTGGGTGTTGCAGAAGTAAAACATGGCGAATCACATCCAGAATCGGGGCCTGCCAGGCAATGCCTTCACCTAATGTTTACGTTTACCGATGTTTGCGCGTGCGAAATACGTCGCAGGGAAAGTGAACGAAGCGTGTCGGTGCGCATGCCCAGATGGGATTGCCCCGTCTAAAGTTAGCACAAGCGATGACGTGTGATGACGACTTTCTTATCAGCGCGAAGTCAGAGACTCTGTTGTCTCGACCATTGTCCGCGTCCATGTATACGAACTTTGCCTAACTCAAAGTCTCGGACTCTAAAGTCAGGAACTTTGGTGTAGGCAAGGCCTACCGTCAGTCCCGATTCATAGTTAAGGCCCCAGATGAGACTGTGGAAGCAACCTAGTGCCCAAGCGCGTATGTAAACATGAGACGCATTCACACCCGGGTGTAAAACAGTTCCGTCTCGATTCGAACGATTTTGGTTTTATTTGAGCTGGCGTAAGCAACATGGTCAGTTATGAAACAAAACGTCTGATATAGTTTGAGTTGTTTGTAACAAACTTACTACTGTTTGAGCACCAACAAACAAACAAAAAACAAAAAAACTGCTCTTTAGCTGACGGTTTTCTGGGACCTATGCGTAACTTAATACGGCAGTGGTTGAAGGAAGGATGTCGTAAACCAGTGCTTGGAGTTTGCTTACCACCCTAATTGCCT
>OY757546.1:4544577-4557377 GCA_963584105.1 Alviniconcha strummeri
CACACACGAAACCAGTGCCACACAAATGCACGCACACAGGCAAAACATTCAGAGTTCAGACGAGAAAAGACGGGACTTGAGGGAGATGCCATGGAGGAAGAATGTCGGAGAGAGCAGGGCAGATTTGTCCGGATTTAGCTGAATACATGCTTAACATTTGGCCGCCTTTGTTCAGATGGGCGTTGTGATTTTGTTCTTCATTAATACAGTAATGCCGTTCCCCCATTTATGCACTGTATTGTTGTTGTTGGGTTTGTTCTTGGTTTCTTTTTCGTTGTTGTTGTTGTTGTTGTTTTGGTCAAGATAAAATATTTAATGACTATAGCAATTACTATCATGACTGAAGCACCTTCCGTCACAATAATAATTGCTATAGTTTTACTGTAGTGGCACTGTCAGTGGATTTTTTGTTTGTTTTTGTTTTAGTTTTTTTATTGGATGTTCAAAAAGTGCCTAGCTTCGAGTATGTAGGCCCCACTGTTACCGCATACCTCCAAGCACGTGCGCTCGGAGAACCTCTGGCGTTTACAATCTGCCGTTGGTTGAGTTTATGATGATGGTGATGACGATGATGATGTAGAGCTTCATGTCCTCGGATGTCGGTTGACATATTAGGGACACGACCTATAACTGTATAAGCATGGTCAATGTTGCTTTACATCCACAGAAACCGTTAAGCCCGTTCTTAACTGGGCGAATGTTTGTTCGCCGAACACACTTCGGACAGTTCGACGAACTTTTAGTTCGCCGAACATGGTTCGGACAGTCCAAACTTTACTTCGTTCTCAAATGGCTTGTAATGAGATGCAAGCTTCGGCCCGAACTTGCGGCAGACGCGCAGCAGACAGCATGATCGAAAATGTAGGCTAAAGTCAAGTTAATATACTTTCATCATCCCTCACAGGGTAATTCAACTAACTACTATCTCATTCTGGGTCTCCGAGACAAGGCTGCGCCTCCCACAAGTCAACAAATAAACAAATTCCCTCCGAAGCGGGTGAAGAACCTAGCCACACCGTCGTCCATTTTTATTTTAGTTTTTTCTTCATCCACAGGTGAGCTCTGCTCTCAGCCAATCAGAGGCAATGATCGTCGAATAGGGCGAATGTTCCCAGAACATGTTGAGCGAAGGTTTTTGGACCCCGAATATAGCTTCGACGAATACTTCTGACTAGGTTCGCGAAGAAAAGTTCGCCCAGTTAAGAACCAACTAGCTTCGCCGAATACTTCCAACTAGGTTCGCGAAGAAACATTCGCCCAATTAAGAACGGGTTTATGGTTCATTAGGACGGAAAGCCCAGCAGGGCCACCTCGACTTTCACACAGCTCCTGAACTCTGTTGGTTGAGTGTTGTTTTACGTCCACAGAAACCGGAGGCTTGTAGGGACGAGAGCCCACCCCGACTTTCACAAAGCTGTGAACCTGGCATAGTCCACTGTTGGACCTGGTTGCATAACCTGACATGAGTCTAGGTTAGAACGGTGATAAGGCAGCCGGACGGGCAGTGCTCAACAATGTTGTTATCGGCAGGCACTCGAAGCCGTTTAAGGGACAGTGAAGGAGCTGATACAACCTGCAAACAGTGGTTTACGACGTCCTACCTCTGACCGCTGCCACTTGATAACTGATTAGGCTACGCCATAGGTCTCACAGAGTTCAGAGCCGTGTGAAAGTCGAGCTGGCCGTCCTGGGCTTTAAGTAAGTAAACATGGTGCTTAACGTCCACAGAAACCATAAGGCTTATTAGGGACGGGGAAAAGTGGGGGGGGGGGGTATGGAGGTGGGGGAGAGGGAGATTATACACCTATCGCTACACTATCCCCACCAGAATGACTTCAGCATTAAGGTGGGCAGCGATGAGAGCCATTTTTATGTTTCATAATTGTGAGGGACAAAGTCACAAGACGGTGTCCACAGACCACAACTTTTGAAGAGAAAGGACAGCCGAAGCAGATTCGAACCGAGGTCCCTCTGCTTACCAGCCTAACGCCTTACCGTTAGGCCAAACCGGTTCACCCTGGGCTTTCCGTCCTAAGGAGCCTTATATGGTTTCTGTGTCCAGACGTAAAGCAACAATGAACCATGCTTACACATTGGTCACAGTTTGTCCCTAATATGTCATCCTGACATCCGCGGACATTAAGCTCTACATCATCATTACAATAGGTCTCGAAAAATTGTCAACTAACGGACAGTTTTCAGTTGGTGTTCAAATGGCGGTAAGTTTGTAACAGACAACTCAAACTGTTGTTGTTGTTTGTTTTTGTTTTGTTTGTTTATTTGTTTTAGTTTTATTGTTGTTGTCGTTTTGTTTGTCTTTTGTTTTTGTCTGTCTGTATGTTTGCTTTGGTTTTGTTGTTTTTGTTGTTGTCGTCGTTTTGTTTGTTTGTTTGGTTGGTTGGTTGGTTGTTTTGTGTTTAGATAACACCCACGTTGCTTACGCCAGTACAGATGAAACCAAAATCGTTTGAATCGAGATGAAGTCGTCCGCTCTCTCTCTCTTTTACTTTATTTTTTTATCTGTTATTATTATCCGTGTGGGACGCGCCTCGTGTTTACTTATTAGTACCCAAACCTGTCGGAGGGTGCTCACAGCGTCGCTGGACAGCTGCGCGGAGATAAAGAGTGCGCCTTTCAGTGGCGTAACCAAACCTGGCAGAGTTAGAGGAATGCGCCGTTCGGAGTGTAGCGCTGATAGTACAGGGCAAACTCCAACACCGGTTTACGGCATCCTTCCTCCAATGCCGAACGGGGTAAGAAACGGTATTCTCCCTGCCGGTAACCGTTTTAAGTTAATTGGCTAGTGGCCCCTGAATACCGTAGTTCCTTTACATGTCCTTAAATTAATGAGCTTTATAATTATTAGTTAAGTTGAATTGCCCTTGAGGGATAATTGCAGTTTTTGGACTGGACTGGACCAGAAAATGCTCAGTGCATGATTTCCCTTACTGTTTATTATTATTATTGATAGGTCCTCGTTATGTGAGGATTATCTGTCAGCAGCAGTACAACGCGCAAGACTCAGACAGATACACTCGAGAGATGAGGATTATCTGTCAGCAGCAGTACGACACGCAAGGCTCAGACAGATACACTCGAGAGAGGAGAATGATTCTTCATGTATGTCAGTTGACCTTAGAAGTGATTGTTGGCGGAATGCTTTGATGTTGCGCAATCAAAGTCTAAAAGGGAAAGTCTGACCTTCGGCGGGATTTGGGCCTGAAATGAGAAAGGCAAAAAATGTGTGTATCACTGTGTGTGTGTGTGTGTGTGTGTGTGTGTGTGTGTGTGTGTGTGTGTGTGTGTGTGTGTGTGTGTGTGTGCCGTCGGTGTGTGTGTGTGTGTGTGTGTGTGTGTGTGTGTGTGTGTTTGTGTGTGCCGTCTGTGTGTGTGTGTGTGTGTGTGTGTGTGTGTGTGTGTGTGTGTGTGTGTGTGTGTGTGTGTGTGTGTGTGTGTGCCCTCCCGTGTGTGTGGGGCGGGGGGGAGGAAGGCGGGGGTTGGGGGCTGCGTGTGCGTGTGTGTGCAGTGGGTGGGGTGTGGGGGTGCTTGCAGGTGTCTACGTGTGTGTGTTAACAGTTGTCACACATATTTGTCCACACAGTCTGACAGGGCTGGGGAAAATGTCATGCAACCGGGCCCAGGAATCTCTGGCCTGCACGTGGGCCGACCGGGCGGTGGCCGTTCTTGTCATAATGCACACTCCGAACATTGCCTTCCGGCATCTTCCTCCAGACTCTGCCAGAAGTTGTTACTGCCACTGAAGGGGCACTATTTACTTCCGCGCAGCTGTCCACCGACGCTGTCAGCGTCCACCGAAAGGTTTTGGGTACAACTAAGACTGCTTAAGTAGGTAAACATGGTGCTTAACGTCCACAGAAACCATAAGGCTTATTAGGGACGGGGTGAAGGGGCTGTGGAGGTGGGGGAAGAGGGAAAATATACACCTATCGCAACACCACCAGAATGACTCCTGCATTAAGATGGGCAGCGATGAGAGCCAGTTTAATGTTTCAGTAGGAAGTGATGGACAGTCACAAGACTGTGTCCACAAACCACAACCTCTTGAAGAGAAAGGAGAGCCGAAGCGGAATTGAACCGAAGTCCTTTTGCTTACCAGCCTAACGCCTTACAGCCCGTTCTTAGCCAAGTTAAGAACGGGCTGTAAGGCGTTAGTTTATGGGGGGCGGGGATAGCTCAGTGGTTAGAGCGCCGGACTCGTGATTGAAAGGTCGCGGGTTCGAATCCCTGCTGGAACGGCGGGAGAATTTTCTTCTCCAGGGTCGACTTTCTGTGCTGACTCTTATTTCAGTATCCGTTCCACCCCCGTGTTACCACAGTAGCACGTAAAAAATCCCGGTCATTCTGCCAAAAGTGCAGATGGCAGGTTACAGCTAAACACGCATACACCTTACGTATGTGGCTTTTATTGAACCGTGCTTCGGCATTGGTCACAGCTTGTCCCTAATATGTCAAATGACATCTGAGGACATTAAGCATCAACTCATCATCATCAAGGCGTTAGTTTTTCTCATGAGATTAATTCACTACTTAAGAAGACTGTATATAAACAAACTGAAAAAAGTAAATTTGCGATACCTTTTTGTTCTAGATACTTAGCAAGAGTAATATACAAGTTACGTTTAAATTCATGGAACACTAAATATTTACAGAATGTGACATGCGTTTGTGAAAATATCTTATCTGTTAAACACATACTGCTTGAATGTCCTATTACTACAGAGTTATTTCAGAAAAATGGATATGACTTAAATGCTTACAACAATGTAAGAGATATTTTGTATAATAATGATGTTATTACTAATATTGTCAAATCGATTGTTCATAGTCCTGTGGGAAAATTAGTACAAATAATGTTTTTGCTTTTTGTTGTTGTCTAATATCACCTCGATGTGAACAGACATAAAATAAAATATTGATTGATTGATTGTGTTTGTTCGCCGAACATACTTCGGACAGTTCGACGAACTGTGATTCGTTTCTTAATTGGACTTTTAGTTCGCCGAACATGGTCCGGACAGTTCGAAGAATTTACTTGTTCTCAACTGGCTTGTAATGAGATGCAAGGTTTGGCCCAAACTTGCGGCAGACGCGCAGCAGACAGCATGATCGAAAATGTAGGCTAAAGTCAAGTCACCGCTAGCCCAAACCGGTTGACTAGGCTGTGGATACAACATAGCGTAGGTAAACATGAGGTGCGTAAAAAAAGAGTTCCGTCTCGATTCAGATGATTGTTGCTATAATTATTTGTGCGGCTGGCGTAAGTAACGTGGGTGGTTATAAAACAAACGCCTGATAATTATCATTTGAGTTGCACAGAGCTCAGGAGCTGTGTGAAAGTCGAGGTGGACGTCCTGGGCTCCCGTCCCTAATACGCCTACGGTTTCTGTGGACGTAAAGCAACATTTTAACAACAAATTGAGTCTGTTACCATGCGGTACTGCCATTTGAGCACCAGCGAAAACCCATCAGTTAGCTGCCCGTTTTTCGAGACCTATGGCGTAATCAGTTACGGCAGTGGTTGGAAGAAGGAAGTGTCAGTCTCTCTATCAGTGCCTGGAGCCGGTTTAATAGGACGGTTAGAACGCCGTTTACGCCACCCTAACCGTTCTTAACTGGGCGAATGTTTGTTCGCCCGAACATGCTTCGGACACTTCGACGAACTATGATTCGTTTCTTAATTGAATTTTTAGTTCGGCGAATATGGTTCGGACAGTCCAAACTTTACTTCATTCTCAACTGGCTTGTAATGAGATGCAAGCTTCGGCCCGAACTTGCGGCAGACGCGCAGCAGACAGCATGATCGAAAATGTAGGCTAAAGTCAATATACTTTAATCATCCCTCACAGGGTAATTCAACTAACTACTATCTCATTCTGGGTCACCGAGACAAGGCTGCGCCTCCCACAAGTCAACAAATAAACAAATTCCCTCCGAAGCGAGTGAAAAACCTAGCGACACCGTCATCCATTTTTATTTTTGTTTTTTCTTCATTCACAGGAGAGCTCTGCTCTCAGCCAATCAGAGGCAATGATCGTCGAATAGGGCGAATGTTCCCAGAACATGTTGAGCGAAGGTTTTTGGACCCCGAATATAGCTTCGACGAATACTTCCAACTAGGTTCACGAAGAAAAGTTGGCCCAATTAAGAACCAACTAGCTTCGCCGAATACTTCCAGCTAGGTTCGCGAAGAAACATTCGCCCAATTAAGAACGGGCTTAAGCGATGGCTATAAACTGTAACAGCGCATAGTGATACCTGTGTGGCCAGTGAAGCGGTTACACTGGCTACCGACATCCTAATCACGGTTATAGTTTATACCCCCTCCCTCGCTCCTGCGCCTCCGCAAATCCCCGTCCCTAATAATCCTTATGGTCTCCGTGGACGTAAAGCAACATTGATAGCGGCCAAAAGACCGGTTCGGTACACGTGCACAATCCGTGAGAAATGAACTAAGCCATGAGGTTGAAAGATGATAATGATTTGATGCTTAATGTCCTCAGATGTCAGTTGACATATTAGGGACAAGTTTTGACCAATGCCAAAGCACGGTTCAATAAATCTTTACGTCCACGGAAACCAGAAGGCTCGTTAGGACGGACAGCCCAGGACGTCCACCTAGACTCTCACACAGCTCCTGAACTATGTGCCCTGAGGTTGAAATGCAAGTTCACTCCTCTTGATGCTGGTCCAACTGTCAGTAAACTAACCAGACTTCCTGACCTCCCCGACCCTCCGCTCGCCGCCCCCTCCCCCTCCCTCCCCCCCCCCCCTCCTTCCCTCCTACCCGCCACTACCCTTTTCTCTCGAAACAGCCCAAAGCTGCAAATGGGACCAACCTTTCCGCTGTTTTGTGAGTAAACGTGTTGCTTCACGTCCACGGAAGCGAGGTGGTTTATTAGGGAGGGGCCTCCGCTATGCGAAGGGGACGATGTTTTATAACACACGGACCCTCGTGGTCGGAAGAGTCCGGTTCGGACACACACACACACACACACACACACACACACACACACACACACACACACACACACACACACACACACACATACACACACACACACACACACACACACACACACACACACACACACACACACACACACACACACACACACACACACAAACACACACACACAAACACACACACACACTGGTGCGGGCGCTTGCGCGCACACACACACACACACACACTGGTGCGGGCACTTGCGCACATACACACACACTGGTCCGGCCGCGTGCGCGCGCACACACACACACACACACGCACACGCGCGCGTGCGCGCACACACACACACACACACACACACACACACACACCTCGGTGCGGGCGTTTGAGCACATACACTCGCTCACACACACACAGACATACACGCGCGAGCGCACACACGCACGCACATGGGCGCGGCCTCACACACACACACACGCACACACACACGCGTACTGAAAGGGCGGCAACGCTAAATAGGACAACTTAAGACAAAAGAAGCGGTGTCACACCCTGGCCCCGCGCCAATCATCTTACCGGCAGCGGAGCGTCTTTACCGCTGGATCGCCGAGCGGACGGGAGGGACTAAGGACTAAAGCGGCCAGGACGGAGCTTTGTGTCGCACGCCTTCATCTACGAAAGAGGGATGAAGAGAGGGAGGGAGGGATAGGGTCGAAGAATGTCAAACGAGGTAACAATGACAGGATGCCTAACGGTGGGTGTGGGTGGGGGGTGGGGAGGGGTGGCAAAGAGAGAGAGAGAGAGAGAGAGAGCTCCCAGGTCTCACAGAGTTCAGGAGCTGTGTGAAAGTCGAGGTGGCCGTCCTGGGCTTTCCGTCCTAATGAGCCTTACGGTTTCTGTGGACTTAAAGCAACAATGAACCGTGCTTCGGCATTGGTGACAATTTGTCCCTAATATGGCAACCGACATCCGAGGACATGAAGCTCTGCTTCATCATCATCAGCTCCCAGTGAGAGGGGGAGAGAGATAGAGAGGGATCCCCTATGGGTCTAATGAGAGAGGGAGACAGCCCCCCTGTGAGGAAGAGAGAGAGAGAGAGCTCCCATATGAGAGAGAGAGAGAGAGAGAGAGAGAGAGAGAGAGAGAGAGAGAGAGAGAGAGAGCTCCCATATGAGACAAAGAGAGGCACAAAGAGAGAGAGAGAGCTCCCCTATGAGACAGAGAAGGAGAGAGAGAGAGAGAGAGATCCCCTATGAGACAGAGAAGGAGAGAGAGAGAGAGATCCCCTATGAGAGAGAGAAGGAGAGAGAGAGATCCCCTATGAGAGAGAGAAGGAGAGAGAGAGAGATCCCCTATGAGAGAGAGAAGGAGAGAGAGAGAGAGATCCCCTATGAGAGAGAGAAGGAGAGAGAGAGAGAGATCCCCTATGAGAGAGAGAGAGAGAGAGGAGAGAGAGATCCCCTATGAGAGAGAGAAGGAGAGAGAGATCCCCTATGAGAGAGAGAAGGAGAGAGAGAGAGAGATCCCCTATGAGAGAGAGAAGGAGAGAGAGAGAGATCCCCTATGAGAGAGAGAAGGAGAGAGAGAGAGAGAGAGATCCCCTATGAGAGAGAGAAGGAGAGAGAGAGAGATCCCCTATGAGATGGAGAGAGAGAGAGAGATCCCCTATGAGAGAGAGAAGGAGAGAGAGAGAGAGAGAGATCCCCTATGAGAGAGAGAAGGAGAGAGAGAGAGAGAGAGAGAGAGAGAGAGAGAGAGAGAGAGAGAGAGAGAGAGAAATCCCATATGAGAGAGAGAAGGAGAGAGAGAGATCCCCTATGAGACAGAGAAGGAGAGAGAGATCCCCTATGAGACAGAGAAGGAGAGAGAGAGAGAGATCCCCTATGAGACAGAGAGGGGGAGGAGAGAGATTCCCTATGAGACAGAGAGGGGGAGGAGAGAGAGGGATTCCTTATGAGACAGAGAGGGGGGAGGAGAGAGAGAGAGAGATCCCCTATGAGACAGAGAAGGAGAGAGAGAGATCCCCTATGAGACAGAGAGGGGGGAGGAGAGAGAGAGAGAGAGATCCCCTATGAGACAGAGAAGGAGAGAGAGAGAGAGAGATCCCCTATGAGACAGAGAGGGGGGAGGAGAGAGAGAGAGATCCCCTATGAGACAGAGAGGGGGAGGAGAGAGAGAGAGAGATCCCCTATGAGACAGAGAGAGGCACAAAGAGAGAGAGCTCCCTTATGAGACAGAGAGGGGGGAGGAGAGAGAGAGAGATCCCCTATGAGACAGAGGGGGGGAGGAGAGAGAGAGAGAGATTCCCTATGAGACAGAGAGGGGAGAGGAGAGAGAGAGAGATCCCCTATGAGACAGAGAGGGGGAGGAGACAGAGAGAGCTCCCATATGAGACAGAGAGGGGGGGAGGAGAGAGAGAGAGATCCCCTATGAGACAGACAAACAGAGAGAGCAAGTTCATCTATAAGACGGAGAGCTCCACTATGAGACCGATTTCATAGTTCAGGAGCTGTGTGAGAATCGAGGTGGACGTCCTGGGCTGTCCGTCCTAACAAGCCTTCTGGTTTCCGTGGACGTAAAGATTTACTGAACCGTGCTTCGGCATTGGTCACAACTTGTCCCTAATATGTCAACTGACATCTGAGGACATTAAGCAACACTTCACCATGAGACCGACAGACAGAGAAAGAGAGCTCCCCTATGAGAGAACGAGTTCGCCTATAAGATGGAGAGCCTACTATGAGAGGGAGTGACATCACCTGTGAGAGGCAGAGAAAATGGGGGGGGGGGGGGGGAGGGGGGGTTGTGCCCTTCTTTGACTCAGGGCCCCAGATCGTGGGGGGCTGAAAGAAACGGGGCATGGATGATGTCAAACGATACATCAGTGACATGGTACCAAACACAAAATAAGAGAGGCTCAGAGAGAGCTTCCCCGGTATTTTAGAGGATGGGAGAGAGAGACGCACGCACAGAGCCTCCCCTGTGTGTGTGTGAGAGAGAGGGGGGGAGAGACAGACAGACAAGAGAGTGGGGATGGGTGATTCTTCAAAGCTGAAAATGTTAACCCTCTCACTGTCGTGCCTGCCACATCGTCACTCGAAAAACGACCAACAGAAATGCCAAATTTGAAATCATTAAGGCTTCCCCCTCCCCCCCCCCCCCCCCCCCCCCCCCCCCCCTTCGCATGAACACATGAAAGGACATCTACAAAAATGAGCTGTATTCAAAATAGAGTTGTTACAGGACCATCAAATAATTGTACTGTTTGCAGGCGTGTGTGTGTGCACTTTTCAGCCGGAAAATTTACGTACTGAGGCATTTAAGGGGTTAATGCTGCCGTGTTAATAGGTACGGTGTCCTTGCTCTCACACGTTTTCACTCGTTTAAACAAAATTATTGACTTTAACTTTTAAGAAATACTTGAAATTTCATTGTCAGGTGAAGTATGTAGAATAACAGTAATGAAGCTTATTGTTCAGCGCAAATCCTTACAAATGCTCTAAATCCTTACAAATCCTTACAAATCCTTACAAATGCTCTAAGCGCCTCACAATACGAAGGTGTTTTTTTGTTGTGTTTGTTGTTGTTGTTGTTGTTGTTTTTTTGGGGGGGGGGCGGCCGCAAAACAATACACGAAAGTTGTTCCATGTCTCTCTCTGTAAGTAAACATGGAGAAGAGGGATAAAAAGAGACACATCACTGATCTAATCCCGAAAGTAATAATCATAATAATTAAAGTATTCATGACGCGCTAAATCTTGTCCGGAGAGATTTCTTGTTCTGGGTGCGCGCGCGCGCACACACACACACACACACACACACACACACACAACACACACACACACACACACACACACACACACACACACACACACACACACACACACACACACACACATCACACACACGCGTCCATACAGCAAATCAAACAGGAAAAGAGCTTATCAGATTCTTGGAGTCTGAAGAGATTCTCATGCGCTGAAGAGGCAGTGAGTTCGAGCTCCAGCCAGAAAGAGGAAGCACCATCACCTTTCGTCCTGTTTACCTCTGTAGATAGGTATAATCTGAGGAAGCCGAGTGTACTTGTCGGCATGGAGCGAAGAGATGGAGAGGGAGAGTACAGCTGCAGAACGTCAGAGAAGTAAGCAGGGTGGTGGAGGTGATGACGCTGAAACAGGGGCATGCAGTTTTGTAGGAAATTCGAGCTTTGACGGGCAACCAGTGGAGGTGTCTCGAGTATTGGTGTGATGTGTGATTGCGAATCTTCAAATCATAAGTAAAGGTTTGAGATTCACAGTGATGGCATTGAAACAGGGGCACACAGTTTTGTAGGAAATTCGAGCTTTGACGGGCAACCAGTGGAGGTGTCTCGAGTATTGGTGTGATGTGTGACTGCGAATCTTCAAATCACAAGTCAAGGTTTGAGTCTCACAGTCAACAACTAGTGTAACTAAATCCAACCAGAGGGTCGTGACCGAAGTATGAATATCTACTTTCACTCGTAATATTAACAGATCAAAACGTTTGCCGCAGTTCATTTGATCATGTATACAAAACAAACAACAATAGAAAGGCCGCTCTCCCTCCCTCTCCCTCCCCCCCCCCCCCCCCCCCCCCCCCCCCCCCATTACCCCCATTGCAAAAGAAAAGCAAAATTCGTGTGACCACAAGTACACGCTTGATTGACTGTTAACGCACATTCCTCTTTATGCTTGAAGATGCGCGCCGGCTGTGTGGTGGGGGTTGTTGCGGCACGTTTTGTCAATACCACATTGATCGCTGTTTATTAGGACAAAACACATCGTGCGTATTTTCAGGGTAATCCCCTTTTTCAGGCTACAAAGCAACATCTTTGTTCAAGTGTCGTTTTGTAGCTTGATAAAGGGAATTACCCGAACATCCCCTCCCCCCACCCCCCACCCTTCCCGTAAGTAGCGTGCTTTTGAACCTTTGATGCGTTTGGATCATATCTACCTCAGTTCAGAGAGCCACAAACAGCATTAAGCTTGCGGTCTCCTCAAAGCAGTACAGAATTTCAGCTTAATACTGATGACCCGGAAATAATAGAACACAATAAATATATGGTGGATATTCAAAGCGCGCTGTTAAAAGCTACAGTCACTCGCTTAGAGTCACATATGCGATAAGAGAGCAGTGAGTCTGCTCGAGAGCTATCTAAAAGCGAACAACAAACAAACATGTTTGTGGGAAATATAGTATGGAGAATATTCCAGTGAAGCACTAACAATCGAATCTGTCCTGTTGTTGTTGTTGTTGTTGTTGTTGTTGTTGTTGTTGTTGTTGTTGTTGTTGTTGTTGTTGTTGTTGTTGCTGTTGTTGTTGTTGTTGTTGTTGACAGTACGTTTTAAGAGATTTGTCGGTTTCTTCAAGTAACAATAACCAGGTGTATTTCAAGTTCAAATGTTTACTTATTAGTTTTTGAATATTCACCATATATTTACTGAAATTCGGTATTGCTTGAGGAGACCGCAAGCTTAATGCTGTTTGTAGCTCTCTGACCTGAGCTAGATATGATCCAAACGCATCAAAGGTTCAAAAGCAGGCTACTTATTAGGAAAACAACAACAACCCACATGCGGATTTTGGGGGTAATTCATTTTTATTAAGCTACAAAACAATACTTAAAGAAAGATGTTGCTTTGTAGCATGATAAAGGGGATTACCTGAAAATACAATTATTGTGTTTTGTCCTAATAAACAGCTTTCTTTTGAACCTTTTATATGTTTGGATCTTGTTTTAGAACGCTCGCA
Source organism: Alviniconcha strummeri (assembly GCA_963584105.1). NCBI lineage: Eukaryota > Metazoa > Mollusca > Gastropoda > Provannidae > Alviniconcha > Alviniconcha strummeri. The sequence goes on from OY757546.1 coordinate 4,557,317, forward strand.
GCCATTCTTGTCTCAGATGTTGTTGTGTCAAATATAATTATATAGAGATCGAGTGATCGTG
>OY757546.1:4557577-4560077 GCA_963584105.1 Alviniconcha strummeri
TAAACAATATTTTTTCCTTTCTTTTTTTCTTGGGAACGGAGGGGGGGGGGAGGAGGGAGGAGGGGGATAAAGAGGGATTACAGTTGTTGTTGCTTGAGCTAAGTTCAGTTTTTTATTTTTCGATCGATAGCATATTATATTTAAAATGCCATTCTCTCCCAAGTGCGCGCAGGGGTCCATGATGCATCCGCATTTTGCTACACTTTCACTGTCATCAAGGAATTGCTAAAGCTTGTCACAATCTGACTATGACCAGAGCTGTCTGCCTTACTGTCCTCCATAACTTCTATTGCATTCACTCGTTCTTCGGGGCTGACTTTTGTGCGTTCCTTTTCTCTTCCCTCAAGCATACGTGGCGTTCACAAAATAATGATTTTTAAAAATCGTTAACGTAATGTGCTCATTATGTGCACACGCACACACGCACGCACGTACACACATTCACACACAGGTACACATACACGCATGCGCGCGCGTGCATACTCACACACGCACACACACACACACACACACACACACACACACACACACACACACACACACACACACACACACACACACAGGTACACAAACACATACAGGTACACACACATACGAGTGCCAGGACGCACGCACGCACGCACCCAAACACACACACGCAATGACGTACTTAGATACGAATAAACAAAATCAGTGCCAAACCTTCCCCCATAATTCATTCGGTATTGTGGCGTGCACCCTTAAAATAATATTTTCTGAAGCTCACCCTGATTCCAAAATATCAACAACAACAAATCTTTTTGAAAATGTTTTTGTTCAAACTTTGGAGATGATTTGTTTATTATTTGGACTGCCCATCATTATTTTGCTTTTTGAACGTGAACTGTATTTATTATTTTGACTTCCCATCATCATTTTGCTTTTTGAACGTGAACTGTGTCTCTTATTGGCTGAAACCCTTCAGTAATTTGCATCTGCTGCCTGCATATTGGATACCTGTCTGGTTGGTCAAGGAAGGTATATGCATGTTTGTTTAACACATCTATCTAGCATTTGCCACAGGTTATGATCAGAACACACACACACACACACACACACACACACACACACACACACACACACACACACACACACACACACACACACACACACACACACACACACACACACATGCACCTGCACGCACACACACGCACGCATGCATGCACGCACCCACACACACACATGTTTAGACACATGTACGATTACAGTCTATACAATTCTTTTATCCGTAGAGTAAGAACGGCACTTTAAAATGCATTACTGTTTATTTCATGCGTCCTTTTTTTCAGGCTGTCCCATACCACTGACACCCAGACACACTCAGTAGTGTTTACATATGTATATACTTACATGAGGCTTTTCGTTTCTCTGCCCCGCCCCCCAACTTTGCTTTGAAGTACATATTTCATTGCCAGAAATCTACCAGACACAGCCAATCTGGACCCCAGTCTAATTAAATGTATGGTCAGCTATCAATCATCCTTTGCTTTTGGACTTTAGGTTCGGTCAGCTTTGCCAGATCAGTCAACTAATGAGAATCCGCCGGGCAGTCTGTTCTGGCGATTTCCAACTGTCTAGGAATCTTTAACGTGAGCAGGCCTCAAGGTCATGGATGTTGCAGGGTTTTCCCTTCATCCGAAACGGACTACACATTCAGTCCCGTTCCCCCTGAGAGAGGGAGAAAGAAAAGACAGAGAGACTAGCGCACAGCACCTAGCAGAGACGACCAAGTGACATTATGACATTAACCCCTTCACTGCCGCAGCCTGTAAAATTTTCGGGCTGAAAGACGCACGGAGGCGCCTGCAAACAGTATATTTTCCGGCCCTATAACACATCTACTTTCAATTGTATGCGTTTTAATGAAAATCCTTTCACATGCCAGTGCGAAGAAGAAAACAAAAGGCTTAAGGGTTTCACATTTCGCATTATTATTGGTCGTCTTCAAGTGACATCATGGCAGAGAAGGGGTTAAAAGCCACGTTGAATGCTGCTCGGCCGCTGTGTTTCAGCTAACGGGTAGTCCTACCCGGTGGTAGGGGATTTCTCATTCTAATCCATCTATAATAATGCATCTACGGGGAATCCAGTCGCAGTGGACACATGGGGGTTCTAGATGTTGCCAGGCAACAGGTATTGTCAAGCAAGACGGTCCAAAATACCGCAGATTTTCATTTTGGAAAACAAAAATTAAAACATAAACCCGATGTCCTCTTTATGCTGTCTGTTAAATGTAAAACAGAAATACCCACGACAAGAAAAAATGCCATATTTTTTATGTTTCAGATAAAGTGTGGCGACCCCGCGGAAATGGTCGTTGAAGAAACAAACTAAAAACAAAACAAAAAATTTAAAATGATGCGCGTATAAATGTTTGGGCTGTCTTCACTTCATGTTTTGTATAAGGATCAGCGACACTCGGGTGAAATCAAACACGAAGAAATATTAAGCATGGATTCTTCTTTTGGCACAGTCAGTT
>OY757546.1:4565077-4622239 GCA_963584105.1 Alviniconcha strummeri
CACTGAGCCATCCCCATAGTCCCGGCGTAACTATGCAGCACATCAAATTTTACGGTAGCCTTGGTATTCTTGCTGGTGCCTGTGTACTGTGACACAGCTCAAGCCAAGGTGGATAGATAGTAAGTATAACACGCTACCCTCTCGTCCAACTTTGGGTTTTTAGCTGGGGAAATGCTGACAAACTGTAATGGGGTTTTAGCGGGGGAAATGCTGACAAACTGTAATGGGTTTTTAGCTGGGGGAATGCTGACAAACAAACTGTAATGGGTTTTTAGCTGGGGAAATGCTGACAAACACACTGTACGCTTTTTTCGGGATCACATTAAGTGTGGACGCTTTCTAAATATTATTTCATGTCATTGCATTACAATGCTGCGTTCTGGCCTCCAGATGGCGCTTGGGTTTGCCTTCTACGCCTACGTACCTCCAACGTACGGGACCTACAAGTTTCCAGAGTTCGCCATGGCCGTGGGATGGTGCATGGGTCTTCTCCCCTTTGTACCTATCCCTGCCGTCATGGTGTACAGGATCATATCTACGCCGGGAACCTTCCGCGAGGTAATGTAGTTCCTTGGCTATTTGCATCGTAGGCGCTATTCTAATGGTCGACGATACCAGACTCTTCAAGGCTTATATGCCTCGCCTTCTTCCTGTCCTTCAGTCAGTCAGTCAGAATGGTAGTTGTATGGCGCACATCCATGTACGTTCTAAGCGCCTCACAGAATGCAGTATTATAGTACAATAATACAATACAGTATAAAACAAACACATACATGCCCTTAACATGCAATTATACCTAATAACAATACATGTATGCATCATGTTGCACACACTGCACCTACCACACACACACACACACACACACACACACACACACGCGCGCGCGCGCGCGCGCGCACGCGCGCGCGCATGCATGCACGCACGCACGCATTTCTTCTTCTTTTTTAAACAAGCGCAATATTGAAGGAACTAACTTCAAAAATTGCCCCTCAGTGACTAAAACATTAAACTTGCTTTTACCGTTCATTCTGGTGGTGACAACGGCGTAGCGGCAGCGGTATATAATTTATAGTCTTCCTCTTCCCCCAACTCTTGGGATCTCGATACCCGGCCGCCAATACCTCTTCGGAGACAAACTCAGCGTTACTGAATAAGCCTAAACCCAGCCGAACCGAATCGCAAGGAACTGGTTCTGTACTTCACATGCTGCACAACCCGTGTCGCGGAGTGTACAGAGAATGGAGGCCACGTAGTAAGGCCACTGGGGAACACACTTCAATGTCAATAGGAAGCCCAAACTGGAATGTGTCAACAACGGTCGACATCCACCTTCGAAAAATCCTGTGGGTGTACTGCCCTGGACATGCCGGAGTGAATGGAAATGACCATGGACCTATATAAAGGTCCGTGGAAATGACCGAGCAGATACACCGGCAGGCAAAGCAATCCTCACAAGTGGCTTGCTTCTCGGAGGATCTGGAGTGTTGAGGAGCTTGAGACATTTCTGTCTTGTCAGCTCTCTCAAAGCCATTTGAGAAACATATAAACAAACGTATTCTTGTACATCTTAACATAAACAGCCTGCTTCACCCTAACCAGTCATGGTTCAGAGAAAATCACTCCTGTAACACCGCTTTAACAAGTCTTGTTGACCAATGGCTTTCTAGTATAAATGATAACAAATTTTGTGGTGCTCTTTTTGTGGACTTTGCTAAAGCCTTTGATGTAATAGACCATGATCTCCTCTTCCGAAAATCGGCAGTGAATAGACTGTCTCCAGAGACACATACTCTACTTGCGTCATTTCTTACAGATAAACAGCAAACTGTGCATGTGAATGCATCCATATCCGATGTACGATCTCTCAGATACGGAGTTCCCTAAGGTTCTGTTCTTGGACCATTACTATATTCCATTTGCATCAATGACCTCCCTCTATTCATCAGAGCATGTTGTGAACTTTTCGCAGATGACACAACAATCCACAGCAGTCAGAGTCGCTACAGGAGCGTGTCAACAGTATATTAGAATGGGCAGAGTTTAATCATATGTCGCCATACTGATAAAACCAAATTTATGCTTTTAACAGCTAGGCAAAAGAGACCAAATTTAACTTTGAAATGCCCACCTATTTCCGTCGGAATCCAAACTGTCAATGAAGTCGACAACCACAAAGTTTTAGGTGTGACCATTGACTGCAATCTTTCCTGGTCCAATCATGGGGCTGCTTTATGTAAAAGTGCTTCCAAGAAAATTTACCAGCTATCTAAAATTAAACACTTTCTGAACCTTCACGCCAGAAATATATTTTTTCATGCCCACATTCAAGCCATCATCGACTACAGATCGACACTGTGGGACTCAGAAAGTGCAAGTGCTCTTAAACCTTTGGTTAGTTTATTTAAGAAAGCACTCAAGGCAATTCTAAAAACCACAACTAACGATTTCAGACTATAACTTCCTACCCATTCTTCCCCTCAAAGAAAGGCTTAACTACAACAAGGGAGTTGTATACACAAAATTATGTCTGGCAAATTCCCACTCTCTCTGACTACTAATTTTTCCCCAAACCAATCACGACATTCTGGAAAACTCAATATACCAGTCCCTAGGATTGATCTTTTCGAGTTTAGCCGAGTCTATTCCGGTAGCGTTCTTTGGAACTCCCTCCCTGACTCTCTTATATTAATATCCTGCACTAAAACGTTTACATCACGTTACATGTCATATAGTATGCGCTAATTGGTTGGCATTGCATATTAAATTGGGTGATGGTAACCCGCCTGAAACATTCTACCACATTGTATCTCCCATTCATCATGCATTTACCCACCGAATATTTTTTGCTGCTGCTGATTTTGTAGCCCCATGTATCCACCCCCATTCGTGCCAGTTTCATATCATGTTTCACGTCTAAACTACATTTATTCCATGTGTATACTGGTCTGTCGTGGCTTAGAAAATGTGTACATGTATAATTAGATCTAGAGTAGTCCCTTGTTTGGGCGCGGGCTGGATGTAAAAAAAGCATACATCTACTACCCTCGTAAATAAAGAATTAGGCTCTCTCTCTCTCTCTCTCTCTCTCTCTCTCTCTCTCTCTCTCTCTCTCTCTCTCTCTCTCTCTCTCTCTCTCTCTCTCTCTCTCATTTGCAGTGTTTTGATTCATCATGTGATTATGCGGTTTGTTTGTTTTCTCCCTCCAGCGTTTGCAGGTACTGCTGAGACCAGACAGCTCCTGGGGCCCAGCTGTCAAAGAGGATACACTGATGCCGGGACCCGAGGCCAAAGTCTGAGGAGCAGGCTTGGTGCACGCTGAGGCTGAGCGTGTGGAATTCTTCTATGTCTGTGGATATTGTCCAATAGTCTGGGACGGGTTTTACAAACCGCGAAACCAGTGTAAAACAATTATCTGTGGTGGTTTGTTTTATGCTAGTTTGTTTTTTGATTGTCGTTGGTGTTGGTCTGGTGCTCTCTCTCTCTCTCTCTCTCTCTCTCTCTCTCTCTCTCTCTCTCTCTCTCTCTCTCTCTCTCTCTCTCCTTTTTCGTTTATATTCCTGAAGTCCTTTGCTTTTTTATTTGCATATGTTTTTGAAGTGGGTAACATTTACTCCATCCGTTTTCATAAGATTCTCATATTGAGGTTCCTTACTAAACTTTGCACATGGTGTTGCTGTTGCTTCAGAGAGTCTGTCTCTGTGTCTCTGTCTCTCTCTCCTTTTTCGTTTGTATTTCTGAAGTCCTTTGCTTTTTTATTTGCATATGTTTTTGAAGTGGGGTGACATTTACTCCATCCTTTTTCATAAGATTCTCATATTGAGGTTCCTTACTAAACTTTGCACATGGTGTTGCTGTTGCTTCAGAGAGTCTGTCTCTGTCTGTCTGTCTCTGTCTGTCTGTCTGTCTGTCTGTCTGTCTGTCTGTCTGTCTGTCTGTCTGTCTCTCTCTCTCTCTCACTCTCTCTCTCTCTCTCTCTCTCTCTCTCTCTCTCTCTCTCTCTCTCTCTCTCTCTCTCTCTCTCTCTCTCCAGTTTTTGAGATACAGTATTGTTTGTTCACCTTCAGTTTGGATTTAGGGTAATATTTACCCTAATCTTTGTCATGGGATGTTCAGCTTAACTTCTTTAGTTTCTCTAGTTTGTTTTTCCTTGTGTGATTTTTGCTAATTCCTGAGGTCCAGTACACTTTGTTTACATTTTAGTTTTGGATTTGGCCTAACAGTCACGCCAACTTGAAAAAAAGAGAAGTGTTAATGTTGTACTTTTACTTGCGACCACTTTAGCCTGGTGAGGATTATGGGTCCTAATTTTAAGGGAGACATTTTTTCTCTCTCTACATATTTTGTTGCATTGATTCATTAATTTTAAGATCAGTCTACCATCACAACTGTGAACAGACTCAATAAGAGAACAAAGGAAAAGAAGAACTGACTCCACAAAGATCTCAGACTTTGTTACAGCAACTGTCTTCCAATGGAGACAACAGCAAAATAAAGTACAGTAACATCAGAAAATTATTGTCTGTTTGTTTTCAGTATAGTAACTGTTCATATATATTGCCTTCCTTTTCAAATACAATCATGCAAAGAGCAGTACTTGTTGCAACTGATCCATCATCAAAATGTGAAATGTGAATTTAAAATTTATATTAAAAAAAATCAAGGTGTATGCAGGTGTGTGTGTGTGTGTGTGTGTGTGTGTGTGTGCACGCGCTTGCATGTGTGTGTGTTCCTGTGTGAATAACAATAATGAAAGCACACCTACAAAGGGAAAGAACCTCATCTAACTGCATCAGAGAGTAATGTACTCTTCTTGATGAACTAGGTCTAATGATTGTGTGGTGTGCTTTTACAGCTAGTGGGTAAATGGTACCCCGTAAAAGCTGTTTGTACACCGAAAAAGAAAAAATAGGAAGACAACTATTCCGTTCAGAGAGAACCTACTTGGGAGCATAATACCCTTTCTGGGTTTCATTCACTTTTTTATGCTTGGTGCAATCAGTGCTTTCATTATTTCTCATTATATATGCTTTCTTCATCCAGCCTTTGTTCCATTACAGCAGTACAGATGTTTCAAATGTATGTGTGGGTGTATGTGAGTGCATGCGTACATACATGTGCGTTCTTTCAATATATTGTCTTTATTCTTCTTCAGCAGTACAGGTGTGAGGATTTCTTGAGATTGTTTTTTGTTTTGTTTTTTCATTTTTTTAGATGAGCTATTTGACAGTATTTTTGCACTCATGTAAATGCTAATGATCATGATCAGTTCTTGGACTCATTTCCCACCTTGTATGAGTGAATGATAAAGAAGACAAAGTTTCAAACCTTTTTGTACAGATTTTACTTTTGTGTTTTGTGAACACTGTAACTGATACTATTATGCCAAAGATGTCAGAGCTGTATCTCAGCCATTATGCTTAGTGTATAAATATAATGGTTACCACCTCTTTAACATTCTTATAGATTTCTAGATCTGCCACATTTTATCATATCAAACAACGAATGTTTATATAGTAACATATATTTCATCATTATGTTATTACAGGTGTGTGTGTGTGTGTGTGTGTGTGTGTGTGTGTGTGTGTGTGTGTGTGTGTGTGTGTGTGTGTGTGGTTTGTTTAAAAAAAAAATCATTGCATTCAACTGATGTCATGATAAATACCATATCAACTTTGATGCACTGCTGTCAGTGGTGAGATTTTGTTTCTGACTTTTTGTCCTCTCTCTCCTTCCCCCGCCCCCCCCCCCCCCCCCCCCCCCCTTGTTGTTAATTCTGTGGTGAATTTTGCAGCATAGTAATATATACATTCTTCAAAAGATATCAACAAGTACAAGAAAGAGTTGGATCATCACAGAATTGACAACAGCAAGAGAGTGGGAAGAAAGAAAGATAGAAACAAAACTTCAAAACCAACAGGTGTAGACCAAAGTTGAAACCATATTTTATTGTTTGGTCAAATGAATCTTTGAAGCACTTGTAACAGCATAATGATGACTATAACTTTACACTATGTGGAACAGTATGTCATGGCTTTACCATCATTATGCCTCAGCCCCATGATCTGTTGACTGAGACTGTTAAACGTGATCTGTTGACTGATACCACCTACCTTGCAAAACTAATCAGTGCTTTAGAATGAACTAACTTTATTTGTTTCTTGTTTGTTTCTGTTTTTGATTTTTGGCATAGCAAAAATATGTTGTGTGTTGAAAACTCTAAAGATATTTTTTAATAGTTGTTTTCATTTTTTCTCTTGCAACAATAGAGGCTGTTGTATTGTGGAAACGGAGAGAGAGAGAGAGAGAGAGAGAGAGAGAGAGAGAGAGAAAACAAAACAAAAAACAAAAAAAGAGCTGTTATTAAAGAAATCTTCTTCTTTTTTTTCTCTCTTTTTTTTTAATATGGAAATCAAGTTCATTTCATTCCATAGAGGAGCCCTTTCCCCCTTTTCCTTAAATTTGTTCATATATTATACATATAATTTCATTTTTACCAATGGTAAAACAGTTGCAGAGCACAAAAGCAAGTACACGGTAGCCCATATCAGCCTACCATACACTGCTGTGACCCACAATGCACAGACCCTGGAGTCAAAGCTGATATATCACAAAGGTCCACTGCCCATACATTTTTTTGACAATTTTTTTTTATGTGCCGGTGTTTGTAGATGTACACAATTATCATTTAGAGGGTATGTCAGGGATTTCACAGAGTTACTCTCATAATGATGTTGAACATCTGCAGAAACCTCATATGGTGATGGGAAGGGAGGCAGAACCTATGAAAAGGTCTGCAGAACTAGTGTATGGTTGAATGGTGTACACAGAACATGCACTGAGACGGCAGCAGTTTCAGGTGACATCAGCCATACAATAACCAAAGAGCACTGTCAGTACACCAGTTCTGTGGATATTAAAAATATGCACTACAAAAAGGATGCTGTCACTCATTCGGAATCACATGCAACATGTGTGCAGTGAGTCTGCTCAAGAGCAGAGGATAGTGCTATATAAAAGTAATGAATAATAATAATTTAACACGAGTAGCCGACTGCTGCCAGAGCAATAGATGTTAGGGTGGTAGGAAACCTGAACATACAAAGAAGCTTGGGGGTGAGGAGGTGAAACCTATGCAATGGTATTCTAAATGCATACTGTTAAAAATACACGCTACAAAAAGGATACAGTCACTCATTCAGAATCGCATGACTGCTGCCAGAACAATAGACGTTAAGGTGGTAGACAACCTGGACATGCAAAGAAATATGGGAGTGGGGAGGTGGAACCTATGCCACGGTATTTGATCTAACATGTAGCTGACTGAGCTGAGAACAATAGATATTACGGTGCAATAGATATTAAGGTGGTAGGTAACCTGGACATGCAAAAAAAATTAGGGGGAGGGGGATGGTGGAACCTATGCAGAGGTACTCTAACATGCAGCCAACTTCTGTTGGAACAATAGATATTAAGGTGGTAGGGAACCTGGACATGCAAAGCACCTTGCGTACCTTGCACCATTTTGTTTCAACCATTGTAGGGAATAAAGTCATACAGGGACAGTGTCCACAGAAACAACTGTTTAGAACAACTCCAGCAACTAAAGAGACCACCCATCTCTCTGTGTGAAAACTCAACCTTGTTCAAACAGCTTTCAAGCTCTGTAAAGCTCTCATGTCACAGCTAAGGTCAGCTTTTGAGTGATGGTCTGGAAGATTGCCCCCTTTTTGTGTGGGATGGGATGGTCTGGCCTTCACCATGTTGCTTTACATCCACAGAAGGGAAGTTGCTTATTAGAGATGGGGACGTTTGGGGGGTGGGGGTGGGAAGAGGACGAGAGAGTGAAGGATTGACCACGGATACCACCTGAAAAAGACTGGAGAGACCGTGGATTGCCGCCAGAACAATGGAAGTGTTAAGGCGGTGTCCCCTTGCCATTGCACAGCGACTAGTGCACTGTGCAATTGCTGTTTCAAATGCTGTGCTGGGCAGTCACAAAGACAATGTCCATTGCACTGCTGTTGAAGAACAACCCGAAGTGAAAGAAGTCCAACTTTCACAGCCCAGCTCCACCTCCCTGCTCTTGATCTCTTCTGGGCTAACTTGGGGGTCCAGCTCCACCTCCCTCCTCTCGATCTTGCCTGGAACCCTGAGGGTGGTCTGATGATGATGAGTTGATGCTTAATGTCCTCAGATGTCATTTGACATATTAGGGACAAGTTGTGACCAATGCCAAAGCACGGTTCAATAAAATCCACATACGTAAGGTGTATGCGTGTTTAGCTGTAACCCGACACCTGCACTTTTGGCAGAATGACCGGGATTTTTTACGTGCTACAGTGGTAACACGGGGGTGGAACAGATACCGAAATAAGAGTCAGCACAGAAAGTCGACCCTGGAGAAGAAAATTCTCCCGCCGTTCCAGCAGGGATTCGAACCCGGCGACCTTTCAATCACGAGTCCGGTGCTCTAACCACTGAGCTATCCCCGCCCCCCCAGAGGGTGGTCTGATGATGATGAGTTGATGCTTAATGTCCTCAGATGTCATTTGACATATTAGGGACAAGTTGTGACCAATGCCGAAGCACGGTTCAATAAAAGCCACATACGTAAGGTGTATGCGTGTTTAGCTGTAACCTGCCACCTGCACTTTTGGCAGAATGACCGGGATTTTTTACGTGCTACTGTGGTAACACGGGGGTGGAACGGATACCGAAATAAGAGTCAGCACAGAAAGTCGACCCTGGAGAAGAAAATTCTCCCGCCATTCCAGCAGGGATTCGAACCCGCGACCTTTCAATCACGAGTCCGGCGCTCTAACCACTGAGCTATCCCCGCCCCCCCAAGGGTGGTCTGAGTTTGCATTGTGTTCATGTCTTTTTATTTAGATAAAAAAATGTTGGTGTTTTTGTTTTTTGTTTTGTTGTTGTTGTTGTTACACAGACTGATACAGAAGGAAGGGTGATAGTGTGCTGGTGTTTTGGGATACAGTTCCAGGTCTGTGTGTTTGCTTCTCTCACCTTGATAACAATAAAGTGGGTGGGTTAACCATAATATTTTTATTTTGTTGAATATTTGTTCATTTTGCTTTTCAGATTGTGTACTCCTTTATACTAAGTAAGTACTATGAGTATGAGCCCCATTCTATGAATGTGGACTGTTTTTGCGTGCTATATAAATTGACATTACTGTTTTTTCTTGCCCAGAGTTCCACTGACTTGGTTGTTTGTCATATTATCCATTGATAACGTAATTTCTTCTTTTTTTTTAACTTAGGAAAAATAAAAGTTTTTTTTTTTTAATATGATGTTAACTGCTTTGCTTTTGCGAGTGGTGTGTGTGTGTGTGTGTGTGTGTGTGTGTGTGTGTGTGTGTGTGTGTGTGTGTGTGTGTGCAGTGTATGTGTGTGTGGGGGGCAGAGAGAGAGATAAAGCCATTTGCTGCAACAGCCTGGACAATTATTACACACACAGACACATGAAACCCCAAAATGGTAACCCCTATTCCCACTTCGCTAACGTCAACATTATTTTGTATGGATAACAGTCATTTCTTTGAAACGTCCAGTTTCACAAGCTAATAATACGAACCAAGGGAGAGAACCGACATCTTCCGGAAATGTCTCCGCATGTTCTGGGTCAAACTTTTTGTTTTATCATCATGGCGTGTAGTATTCTCTAACGACTCACAAAGTGCCGTTACTCATCCCAAAAGAACGAAATTGTCCAAAAAAAACTTTGGACTTGTAAATAATGTATCTGAGTTTCAAACAGCTGAAATAAGTTCGGTTTTTATTTTCGGCGAGAACATGTCAATAAATGACAGGCCCGCAGAAAAACTTCCTGTACCAGTTACTCGAGGTCTGTAAATGGAATTCTGTCTTTGAATCCTAAACTGGTATATAGTGGATAATATAGTTTAATATAATTATGCCCGATTCCCCGTCAAAAGTTTCAAAACTGTCAATACAGTGCAGTGCAAACCCCATGGGGCGTAGCTCAGGGGTATAGCGCGATGAAACTGGAAGTCGGAGCGGGCGGCTGACTCCGGCGTAGTTAGTGGTAGCCCACAGCCACTGACTTGTATGAGGCCACACTGTTTTCAAGTTGAATTATATATTTGGAGTGTTCTCATTTCTGTCAAAGCTCAGGAGCTATGCGAAAGGCCGCGAGGTGGCCGTTCTGGGCTCCCGTCCCTAACTGATAAGCCTACCGGCGGTTTCTATAGGCGTAAATGACATGACTCTCAACCAAAGCCGCGGAGGGCAACTCAATACATTTCCCAGCCGGCGTTGGCGATTATACCAGAAGTTGGCGCCGCACTGCCAACTCAACCTATCAAGATCAAGATGTCGCCAGTGAGTCAGTGGGTCATATTGTGACGTGACTGCCTGACACTGACTCAGTCAGTGATTGACACGCCTGCTGACCGGGCGGCACGTCAGGTTAGATAAGCGCCGGCGTGTCAGTACCGACTCTAAGACTACACAGCGTTATTGGCATTACGTGGGAAGGTCCGGCAGTGCGGTGATGACAGGAACATGTGACGTGACCCATAACGTAAAAAGTTATGCCGCTACTGACTGACGTAATAATCATAACTGACGTCAGCCTCGCGGCCCGGGCGTCCGCACTCACAGAGTTCCGGCCGCGGCGGCATGGCTACGGTCATTCCAGGTCATGCCGGTTTCAACTCGGACTTACCGCCGTAGTCAGTGACTGGCGTTACTGACGTGTGGTGTCATAGCCGGCCTGCTGACGTGATGTTCCCCGGCAAGTGACGTCAGTGGAGTTATGTCACGTAGTCACTGTCAATCATCAGTCCATTCCGGCCGGCGACTCATTGACGGCCGGTACTGAAGTCACTGGCGGACTGACGGGACCAACAGTGACTGAATGACTCGATAAGCACACACACACACACACACACACACACACACACACACACACACACACACACACACACACACACACACACACACACACACACACACACACACACACACACTGACACACACACACACACACACACACACACACACACACACACACACACACACACACACACACACACACACACTCGGAGAGAGAGAGAGAGAGAGAGAGAGAGAGAGAGAGAGAGAGAGAGAGAGAGAGAGAGAGAGAGAGAGAGAGAGAGAGAGAGAGAGAGCCTGAGAGAGATTCTTGTCAGTGAACTCCCTTGTAGTGTCACAGCGGCGTTGCGGCCGATTAGTACACAATCTCTCTCTCTCTCTCTCTCTCTCTCTCTCTCTCTCTCTCTCTCTCTCTCTCTCTCTCTCTCTCTCTCTCTCTCTCTCTCTCTGTACACACACACACACACACACACACACACACTGACACACACACACTCGGAGAGAGAGAGAGAGAGAGAGAGAGAGAGCGAGAGAGAGAGAGAGAGAGAGAGAGAGAGCCTGAGAGAGATTCTTGTCAGTGAACTCCCTTGTAGTGTCACAGCGGCGTTGCGGCCGATTAGTACACAATCTCTCTCTATCTTTCTCTCTCTCTGTACACACACACACACACACACACACACACACACACACACACACACACACACACACACACACACACACACACACACACACACACAAGCCGAAATGACTCGATACGGCGGTACCACTCATCACTATTCGGTACTGACGCCATTTCAAGTTAATTAGATCTATGATCCTATGACTGGACTGAAACATGACTGAATAGGCTAATCATGTATACTGTCCTAACGGTCATGACACCTCATTATAGAGTCATGCAGGAGTCCGGCCTGGTCAGCGCCCGCCGCAGCCCCCGGGACCGATTCGGCAGACTGGGATTATTGACTTGGCCGCCACAAATCTAAGCGAATTGCTGCTAAGTAGCCCGTCGGCAGAGGCACTGGCTCCAGATTTGCAATTTTTGTAACTGAAGCCGCAGAACTGACACTGGCTCTAAACGGTCCGTGACAGTGACTAACTTGAAATAAGATTGACCGGCCTCTTTCTGGTTTGGGGGCGGGGATAGCTCAGTGGTTAGAGCGCCGGACTCGTGATTGAAAGGTCGCGGGTTCGAATCCCTGCAGGAGCGGCGGGAGAATTTTCTTCTCCAGGGTCGACTTTCTGTGCTGACTCTTATTTCGGTATCCGTTCCACCCCCGTGTTACCACAGTAGCACGTAAAAAATCCCGGTCATTCTGCCAAAAGTGCAGGTGGCAGGTTACAGCTAAAACACGCATACACCTTACGTATGTGGCTTTTATTGAACCGTGCTTCGGCATTGGTCACAACTTGTCCCTAATATGTCAAATGACATCTGAGGACATTAAGCATCAACTCATCATCATCTCTCTAGTTTCACCTGTGTCATGGTGTCACGGCGGAGTGTCAGATTCAGTGTGTGTATCAGTCAGTCAGTGCGTGTGTCAGTGTAGAGCCTCTGTGTGTGTGTGTGTGTGTGTGTGTGTGTGTGTGTGTGTGTGTGTGTGTGTGTGTGTGTGTGTGTGTGTGTGTGTGTGTATGTGTAGTGTCAGTGTGTGTGTTTGTGTGTGTGTCGAGTCAGTGTAGTGTGTCAGTGTGTGTGTGTGTGTGTGTGTGTGTGTGTGTGTGTGTGTGTGTGTGTGTGTGTGTGTGTGTGTGTGTAGTGTCAGTGTGTGTGTTTGTGTGTGTGTCAGTGTGTGTGTCGAGTCAGTGTAGTGTGTGTGTGTGTGTGTGTGTGTGTGTGTCAGTGTGTGTGTGTGTGTGTGTGTGTCAGTGTGTGTCAGTGTGTGTGTGTGTGTGTGTGTGTGTGTGTGTGTGTGTGTGTGTGTGTGTGTGTGTGTGTGTGTGTGTGTGTGTGTGTGTGTCGTGTGTGTGTCAGTTTGTGTATGTGTCAGTGTCAGTGTGTGTGTGTGTGTGTGAGAAACAGAGAGAGAGAGAGAGAGATAGAAGGGGGAGGGGGGTAGTGACGGTTTTGCAGGCACTACTAATTTGACGACAGTCACACTGACGAAACTAAAGACTAAACTGAGATGACTCGATTTACCGCTCAGCCATGGCCTGCTCAAGTCACTCGCCGATTCAGTCGTACAAAACACAGCATAACGTGAATTAACTTGACCTTTTCTCCATGCACGGGTCAGCGTATTTCTTGAAGGTTCAGTCACTGGTCTGTTCAAGTCAGTTTTTCATTCACTGCGTGACTGTGACTCGGACTGACCGCCGCGGTGCCGCCGCCCGGGTCAACGTTTCACTGAGACGCTGACTCGCCAGGCGCCGCGAGAAGCGGCACTGACTCGACTGACTCAGTCAGTGACTGACTGACTCGACTGACTCAGTCTGAGTGACTGACTGACTCAGTTTTCATTGTGCTTTTGTCTATTGCCTAGTAGAAGGAGGCTGATCGAAAAATGTACATAGTTTTGTACTTTCCTATTTAAAAATCAGTCAATCAGTCAATAAAAGGCGCTTTCCTAATAGCCTTTCGGTGTCAGTAAAGTCAGTTATTTTTCCTATGTACGCGGCTGGTGACTGAGTCGTAACTGACGGATTTGTTTCAGTATTGCTCAGTGTTTGTTTTTCAGTTAAATTTGCTCACATAAATTTTCCGCATATGATTGGATAACACATTAGATCCATAAATATGTTATTTTCTTGGCAAAAAGCTAAGTAACTATGCTACAAATTAAGGCGGCAGACAGACTATCAGTGTCAAGCACCTGTGACTGCGTTCATTGCAATCGGTTGTTACCCGTATGGGTATAATGTTGCCCTACCATCTAAAAATAGAATCCATACCAGTTCGAGAAAAAACAGGAGCCCAGCTTGAGAAACTTTTGCGACGCCATGTCGGGGTTTGTGATGGTGCGGTGATTCAGTCTCAGGAACTTTCCTGATGTTGGCCCCCATACGACCCCGTTTCCGACCAGCAAGAGTACCAGAGTTTTGTACATATTTTTGTTTTGAGAAAGCCTTGAATCTAATTTGGGGCTTTCGTTTCAGTTTGTATGGAATAGAATGAATCTAGACCCGCTTTCCTTTGCTCTGGCAGAGATAAGTTATTCAGTGGCCAGCCTTACCAAGAAAAACTACAAACCGAGCGTCGCTGAAATAAATCACGTAAGTAGAAATACTTGTTGTTTGTATTGATCGATTCCTGCGGTGGTATTATTGGAAGGTATTGTACCATTTTTATTTTTGGAATGCTCAAATCCCATCATTAGACGCCATGTTTTGTTGTACACAATGAAAGTTATGGCTATCAGTGCGAGGTCTTTCAAAATGGAGTTGGGGGAGTTTAAACAGAATGTTTTCGAAAGAAAGAAAACTAAATGTTTCGTTCTTTTCCAAGCGTCGTTGTTACTGAAGTTAACAGTCGCCACTTACTTAAATCATGATCACAATTTGAATTGTCAATTGACCTAGTCCTAGAGCTGTCGGAAAGACCTTGAACTCTAGTACTAGCAGTACGCAGTCTCTAAATGCACTATCACTACGTCAGTATGTGTGAATGCTTTGTTCTATTGCCTTGTTGGTGAGAAATGTTGCCTTTTCTTCCATTTGGGTGACCACAGTCTTTGTGACTGGTTATTCTGCAGCTGTTGAGTGAACAAAGGCAAGCAACAACAACAACACAAAAAAGCTGTTCAAATTCAACTGAAAATGTACAGTACTAGTTTATGTACTAACTATTGACGTATTGTATTCACATTGAACCTAGTACGACTCCATGGGTACAGGCCCTTTTTGGAAGGAAGCAGATGGAAGCAGTCTGACTTTCAGACAAGCAAAAATTGCTTCCCAGTCCAAATTTTCACCTTTGCTTAGTTGCTGGTTTATTTATAAGGTTATTGATGATTTTCTTCAGAGCAGAGTGGGATTTGAGATGATTCTGGCTTTAAAAGAGATCACTATTGTCAGAGTTACATTTTACACTGTGGGATTATTTTTGCTTCTGAGGAACTGATTTCTGTTTTTCTTGTTAACACAGCTACTTCCATTTTCCAACCATACTGGCTAAAGCTGTAATGAGTCAGTATTCCATCTCTCCACATTGGAGTATTATGTGTTAGAATAGATCCACTGATTTATTTTTACTTTTGCTTGTAAATAGATATAATATTTAATATACATCATTACATGTATGAAAGTGAGCAGCAGCTACAATGTATATTCCTACATTCACACCATATGATTCTATGAGAAACTCAGAAAGGCAGGGGAACCCAAATGGGGGATGGGGTAAGAGCAAAAAACCTAGGAGATCTACATAAGTAAAACATGAAACGAAAAGAAGGACCGACACCATCATGCGAACAAGAGGAGAGAATGAAGATACAGAAATTTTAAGCAATACACTGATTCTCAATGATGAGAATTCTCACATTCATACTATATGATTCTATGAGAAAGATTTGGGGGGGGGGGGGGGGGGGGGAGTACAACAACAGCAAAAAAAGTGGGGAGATCTAGAGCTAGATGATAAAGAATTTATAAACAAAAGCAAAGAACTATGGGGGGGGGGAGGGGGGAGGGGACAGCAAAAAAAGTGAGCTAGATTTAAGATGATAAGATTAAGAAAGAATTTAAACAAAACAAAAGCAAAGAACCACAAGCATCATGTGAACACGAGGAGAGAAAATTAAGATACAGAAGTTTCAAGCAGTGTCTTCTGATTCTCAGTCTCAGTGACGAGAGAAGTGGAACTGGAAGAATAGCAAAGCAGTACAATACAAAAGGAAACATATTATTTAACATTACTTATAATATTTTGGAGGATCTTGCGTATTTGTTTATGATGACCGAGCAGAATAGTAGAAAAATATTGTTCACCTTTCAGCTTTGTAACAAATGTTGACAAAATAAATCAAGTTGGTATATAATGGTAATCACATCAATTCGCAGCTCTACATGACAAGAGATGTGAGTCCAAGTTGGTCATCAGGATATTTTGGGATCTGTTACTCATTCAAACCTGGCTGCCTACATAATTTATGCAAACTTTACCTCAGACTTCTTTAGGCTGTGAATTTGCATTCTCTGATTAATGCTGAGTCTATACATATCAGGACTTTAGCTGTAAATATGTTGGTACCGCTACCAGAATAATGACTACAGCTCTTTCCATTCTGTAGTTATAACTGATCTTATGATGTTAATTGTTACCACCAGCATTTCCTTCCATTTTGTAAAATGTATGTATTCTATAGTTATAACTGATCTTATGATGTTAATTGTTACCACCAGCATTTCCTTCCATTTTGTAAAATGTATGTATTCTATAGTTATAACTGATCTTATGATGTTAATTGTTACCACCAGCATTTCCTTCCATTTTGTAAAATGTATTTAAAGTGCCTAAACCTAGTAAATGTGTTAATATTTGAGAAACTGTATCCCAGAACCTGTTAGAGGTAAATGCATGAAATTTGGCATGTGTACTTTCCTTAAGCCCGTTCTTAATTGGGCGAATGTTTCTTCGCAAACCTAGTTGGAAGTATTCGGCGAAGCTAGTTGGTTCTTAATTGGGCCAACTTTTCTTCGCGAACCTAGTTGGAAGTATTCGTCCAAGCTATATTCGGGGTCCAAAAACCTTCGCTCAACATGTTCTGGGAACATTCGCCCTATTGGACGATCATTGCCTCTGATTGGCTGAGAGCAGAGCTCTCCTGTGAATGAAGAAAAAATAAAAATGGATGACGGTGTCGCTAGGTTCTTCACTCGCTTCAGAGGGAATTTGTTTATTTGTTGACTTGTGGAAGGCGCAGCCTTGTCTCGGAGACCCAGAATGAGATAGTAGTTAGTTGAATTACCCTGTGAGGTATGATTAAAGTATATTGACTTGACCTGACTTGACTTTAGCCTACATTTTCTATCATGCTGTCTGCTGCGCGTCTGCTGCAAGTTCGGGCCAAAGCTTGCATCTCATTACAAGCCAGTTGAGAATGAAGTAAAGTTTGGACTGTCTGAACCATATTCGGCGAACTAAATGTTCAGTTAAGAAACGAATCATAATTCGTCAAAATGTCCGAAGTATGTTCGGGCGAACAAACATTCGCCCAGTTAAGAATGGGCTTTATGGTTGTTGTTGTTTTTTTTTTTTTAATGCAATGGATTGTATTGTTTCAGTTTGAAAATTTAGCTGGACCTACCTAATTTAAGTTGCCGAAGTGTGTAAATAGTTGCTAGCTTAATTTTCCTGCATACATTTACTATCATTGTGCTAGTCACAGTGTAGTAGACTAGTACTTCAAAATAAGTGATTTCTTGTTTGTATGCTTGGTTCCAGTGTTTATGTGTTTGAAACAATCATTTGTTCTAGTTCTACTAGTTTTCAGAATGTTACCTGCAAACATTGCGATTGCATAATATAATGCTAACAGCTAAAGCAAAGTTAATGATAGATTTGTGATTTTTGGTCTGTTTTCTGTTCGGAATCTTCCTGAGGTGACCCTGTATGGTTGACAGGACTTCAACATCCAATTACTGTTTGGAAAATTGTACTCAAAAAGACATAATGGCCAGCAGGCAGAGTCAGAATAAGAGAAGATCTCTTACAGTTTTAGTGATTAGTTCAGGGAAATGGCAACTTACAGTTACTGAGTTAGTAAGTTGCACATAGTTGAAACTAATAAAAGCCACGGGATCCCATACATATTGTACTTGTTCAGTTGTAGACTTGCACACAACTTGGTTCCAAAGGCCTTTTGGTATCTTGGGATGGGATGTGACTAATTTGTGTAAATCAAAAATGGTGGGGGTGGGTGGGAATTATGAGCGTGCATTTGTTATTCATTAATGTGTTTCACTTTTCTGTGTAATTCAGTGGCATTTTGTACTCACAATAATTTGTGGTTTGCAGCTGGTTTCACAGCACGGGGCTGAAGCAGACAGGCATCTTTTTCGGTGCCTCTTGTCTTACATCGATTTCAGTGGGGATGGTAAAAGTTCTGGGAAAGACTTGTATCAGGTTTGTTTATACATTCTTTACATGCTTTTGACTTGCCTAAAATTGTTAAAAAAGCAGACTAAGTCCATGTAGTGATGTATTCTTTGTTGTCCTGCTGTGTCAAAGGGCACCCATGAATTAAAAAAAGAAAATCAACATTTTTGCATGCCAAAATGAGTAACCTCCATGGAGCTCTGCCATTCCAGTATATTATTTTAATACTACAGTTTTACGTGACATTGCTAGTTTTAACTTTTAGTGGCCTGATACAGTGATTATGGTTTACAGTGTCTTGAGAAAAATATGTTAATAGTGAAACTGAAAGTTGCATTAACATCGGTGACTTTTACTTGAAGAATATAGTTTAAATTTAAACTATTTACTTGTACTCTTCCTTTTGTAAAGTTTGATCTGTACTACTTTTTTTGTTAATTCTGGAAGTTCTGTAAAGCAGGGAACAGTGCATAGAGGAGACAGGGACAGGAGGAATGGTTGTAACACTGACAAAAACAGTGTAAAAAACTCGCACATACACAACAGTTTGCAGGTAAAAAATAGCATCTCATTTTAATTGTAGAGGATGCCTGGCAGTGTCATGATATTTTCAAGAAGAGAGATTTTATCATTATAATAATAACTGTAAACAGTATATATACTGTATACTACTTTATGTAAACTGTTTTGGTAGGACTGTGCTCAACATGTGTATAGAATATCATATTTAGGTTAATATGTATCATGTGAGCGCTCAGGGCATTGATGAGCGCATGATAAATGTACGTTATTCTTATTATAGTGTATAGTTCCTTTTTCCCCCACAGATCCAGTATTTAACTACCGACAACAGCCACTTTCTGGGCAGGCCAAACTTCACTTCCATTCTTTGCAACGCTGTTGACAACCCTCTCCATTCACAAAAAGTATGTATTTCTGTTGTCATTTGGTATTCATAAAGAGTGTGATTGTTGTTACACATGTGGTGATTTGTCATACCTGGACTGACACTCTTTCAGATAGATACTGAATTTATTGTACCTGTTTGTTTACCTGATTTATACATTGGAATGCTTGTTAAAACCACCCAGAAAAATCAAACAAAATGTGAAAGAGGGATAGTCTTTGCAGAGAGGATTATCAGAATATGAAACAAAAGCCTAAAAGGTTTCAGAAAAAGAAAGAGGGGTCTAAAGTAAAATAAGACCCAGAAACCTAAAAGGTCAAGAAGAATGCTTTTTATTGTGTCAAAACATGACACGCAAATTTTCAGGATAAACTCCTTTTTCAAGCTGTGAACAACAGTTAAATGGTGAAAAATGAGATGTAGGATACATACCTGCTTTTGGTTGAGCTGTTTTATGTTGTTTTGGTGTCCAGTCAATAAGTAAAACAGTCCAAAGAAGGCTGGTTTCTCAGCAGGATGGTCTTTGTTTCAGGATCCCACTGTGCTCATTTTGATGCACTCACTATTTTTGTTTTCGTGTTGTCTTTTTTAAATCAGACTCTCAAGCCTTCAGCCCAGCTGCTTCCGCAACTGAGCAAAGTGTTGAAGCTGAACCGCGTTCAAGAAGTGGTTTACGCCTTCGCCCTTGTCCACTCCTCCAACCCAGACATTGTACAGTACGCCACCCAGTTCCTCAAGCAGAAGATACCTGACTTGATTCACTCCTACGTTGATGCAGGTATGCAGGCTTAGGCAGCGATATGTATGTACACACTTACAGGTACATATGTGTTTTCCTGCTTCAATCCATGCCTGCATTGAAGAAGGCACAATGACGACAGTGGGTTCTTGCAGTCCCAGCACATACTTGTGTACACACATGCACAAGCACACTTGCATGCACACATATGCACCTGTGCAGTATATAAACACACCTTAAAGTTCTTTTTATTCTTTGTTTTATATTGTCCATTTGGTGGCTACTGAAACTTAACCACTGGCATGCACACACATATATGCAGTAAACGGGGATATATACCCAGCTTAATGAGAGCCCTTTTGGGGGGGGGGGGGGGGGGGTCCACTTCATGGAGACTAAAATTTGAACTAATTATAGTGTATGTTGGTGTAGCGAGGGCTTTTTTCATCTTTGGTTTTACGCTTGGTTTATTCTGCCCACCTCATGGGCACTGATATTTTCACTAAGTTTAGTGTGTTGTGCAGTGTGGGGGGCTCTTGTTATCCTTGTTTTTATTCTGTCCATTCAACAGACACTGCAGTGACTGGACGACAGGAGGGTGGCCTGCAAGACGCGGGTGTGGAAGCTTTACACCTCCTCCTTTCTCACCTTCTGCGAGGCCGCGACACCTACGGAATTGGAAAAGAACAAAAAGAAGCCTTACTGAAGACCCTTCGACGAGGTAGGGATAGATTTGTTGCTGTGACAGAACCTGCAGAGAAAGAATTGTTCAGAATTGTCTGTCATTAGTGCATGCCTGAGCCTCTCATGTTCACTGTTTTTATAGCAGCAGCCACCACCACTACCAAATAAGAAGAACAGAAACAAAAAGATGAAATTACTTTGCTAATATGTGATTACTATTTTGATTTTTTTTCATTAACTTCCCCTACCCCTTTTTTTCTGAACTTACTGTGTGATAAATTTGGGATAGCTTGGGGGGAGGGGGGTACAAAACAAAAGATGACGTACGTGTAATAGTGTCCAAAAACAACAGCAAGAGAAGGAATGTAATGTCATGTTTTAACGTCTTGAATCAGTTATATTTTTGTTTTTGCTTCAGACTTCCCACGAGATCGTGTGCCTTCTATCCTGAGCTTTCTACTGTATCCGGACACTGAAGACATTCCTGTCAACCAACTGAGCAACCTGAGCAACATGCCTTCCTCCATGGTATGATAGCAGATGTTGTTCTGACCCTTTACAGCCCTGGCAACATGCCATCCTCCATGGTATTATAGCGGATGTTGTTCTGACCCTTTACAGCCCTGGCAACATGCCATCCTCCATGGTATGATAGTGGATGTTGTTATGACCCTTTACAGCCCTGGCAATATGCCATCCTCCATGGTATGATACCGGATGTTGTTATGACCCTTTACAGCCCTGGCAACATGCCATCCTCCATGGTATGATACCGGATGTTGTTCTGACCCTTTACAGCCCTGGCAACATGCCATCCTCCATGGTATGATAGCGGATGTTGTTATGACCCTTTATAGCCCTGGCAATATGCCATCCTCCATGGTATGATACCGGATGTTGTTATGACCCTTTACAGCCCTGGCAACATGCTATCCTCCATGGTATGATACTGGATGTTGTTATGACCCTTTACAGCCCTGGCAACATGCCATCCTCCATGGTATTATAGCAGATGTTGTTCTGACCCTTTACAGCCCTGGCAACATGCCATCCTCCATGGTATTATAGCGGATGTTGTTCTGACCCTTTACAGCCCTGGCAATATGCCATCCATGGTATGATATTGGATGTTGTTAAGACACTTTACAGCCCTGGTCTGGAAGCAAATGGTACCAATGGTACAGATTCTTAGGCAGGGGTGGGTTGTGGCCTGCTGCTTGTTGCATCTCAGTATACATGAATTTACAGTGCCTTGAGGCTAAATCAAGGCTTGGAGAAAGTGTGCCCATTTAGCAACTACCACAATGTAAACACAGAAAAGTTCAGGGGAAAATGAAAATAGTCATTGCAGGGTAGCCGATTAATTTTGTCCTTTTTTTTTTTTTTTTTATGCTGACAAAATTACTGTTTCTTTCCCAAAAGTGTTCCCCCTGATATAACCATAATGGTTGACTGGTTGTAAGCATGCATGTTACTTAATTACACCCAAAAGAGAATACATCAGAAAATCAGATTTTCAAGGAGATAATTTAAAGAGAAAATGAAAGAGAAGAAATTGAAAATTATAGCCGTCATAATCTGTATAGTGTCTCCGCTACCACCCAGTACACACATGCACACCCATAATCACGTGCTTTTTATAGCACAAATACTCTGGTGCACACTGGGAATCTCAGTCTTGGGTTAAAAGATTTTTTTTGTTTTTTTAGTCTGCAACATGTTTCATTTTTTGTCAGTGATACTAACAGGACATACAGTTGTTTCAAAAAAGAAGCAGAAAAGTGTCATTGCTGGTTTCTTCTCCTAGATGGATTCCTCTCTGGCTGAACTGCTGCTGGAAGCTGGCTATGGGTGTACCTCCAGGTGTGTATCTGTCTTGTGTATGCAGTCATTTTCCTTTCAAGTTAGTAAACAATGGTGGGAAGAAACAAGACTTTATATTTTGGAAGAAGCAAGGGTTGCATGTTGAGATGGATGCAGGTAGAGTGGTTGTCAGGAATCAAGTTATTGTACTTCTTTTAAATTATTATCTTGCCTTTTATTGGGGGCCTGTGGCCAGTCAGTACTAAGTAACATTTCAAACTCACTATCTTATTGGCTGGATAATGATACGTTTGGATGATGTTTTGGTTTCTTTGCTGATTCTATTTTTCTCTCTCTAGGTTTTGTTGGCCTGATAGTGATAATTTGGATGATGTTTTGGCTTCTTTGCTGATTCTCTCGTGCCCTCTCCCTCTCGCTCAGTCTCTCATTGGCCTGATAGTGGTACATTTGGACAGTGTTTTGGTTTCTTTGCCGATTCTCTCTCTTTAGCTCTCTCTCATTGTGTCTCTTTCCATTACAGCAAGGATGAGTGCCGCAATGTCATGGTTGGGGTGAGAGAAATCTCACCTCTGGCCGTGGCGCGAGTCCTGGGAATGATGGCCAGAACACCAGCAGGGCTTGGAGACCAGCAACAGGTGTGTATCTGTGTGCCTGCATGCATCTGAATGAAGGCCAGTAGATACATAATCATGTGAATCTGGGTTAATTATCACTTAACGTGTGTCATTTTGTGGCCAAATGGTTGCTTGGTATGTTGACTTGCTAATGTTGTTTACTTTTTGCAGTCACACATTCTGGTTCATTTCCCTAATCGTTAGATTTTTTAAGGGCAAAATTCTAGCTTAGAAGCTAGGACAACATCTTGAAAATGATGAAATGGGTGGACAGATCTGTCTGGGCAGTTACAAATTCACACCCAGCTTGTATAGCCTCAAGCTTAGCAATAGCTCATGCTGCGGTTACACTTATGCTACAGGTTATTCAATGGGAAGGCTGGTGATTACTGTTAGCAGCAGCTGAATCTGAAAGGTTGTGCACTTTTAGGGGTTTAATTTACCATGTGTTAGTAAATTTCTTTCTTTTTTCTTCTTTAAAAAAAAAAGTCTGGTGGCTGGGGAGACAAGTCTGAAACGCCCGGAGTCACGACCTGGAATGTTGACATCTTCATTCAAGTTACAATGGATCTGGTAAGTGTACCTTCAGCTTTATTTGGACTTTCTAAATGGGCAGTGGCAGCCCAGTTTACCCACCAGAATTTCATGGATTCCTGTAGCCCATGTAGCCCTGTAATTTCACGTGATTGTTGAACCTCTGCATTGTACTTTATTGTGTCTGAGCACCCTCCTGGGATGCAGGTCTTGACAAGTATGGTATAGTATGTAAGCCTCTTCTGCACAGCCTGGATTCTGACTCAAAGTATTGGATGTATGCCTTTTCCATTTCCTTCCCAGAATGGGAGTCTGTATTGGGTGGCATGAACCCCTCTTCCGTGTTGAGAATCGAGATCTGCACTGGGTGTATTGTTTTGTGTAACACCTCCCCGTAGTATAAACAGCTCCTTGTTCAGCACCAAGATCTGGACTGGAAATATGTGTTGTGTAGTACCGGACCGAGATCTGGTTTGGAAGTATGGTGCTGTGCAGTATGAACTGAACACCTTGTTTAGAACTGAGATCTGGACTTGAAGTATGGTGTGTAGTATGGACACCTTGTTTGGAACCAAGATCTGGACTAGGAATATGGTTGTGTGTAATATGAACACCACCTCCTTGTTCAGAACCAAGATCTGGACAGGAAGAATTGTTTATCTTTTACAGTCACAGAACCCAGGTCTTCACTGGTAGAAGAGTTGTGTGTGTGCATGTCCTTTACTTTGTTAAACCCAGGTGGTAACTGAAAGAACAGTATTGTGTGCGTGCCCTGTCCCTCCCCAGAACCCAGATTTAGACTTAAAGATTGGTTTTGTGTATGTACCTCTTCCAGATGGTGACTGAAAGTGATGTATATTACTGCCCGTGGTCCCCTTCCCTCTGCAGAATCCACATTAGGACTTGTTTGTGGTATCATGTGTGTACCCCTTCCAGGCAGTGACTGGAAGTGATGTATATTACTAAACACGTGTCCTTTCTCTCGCCAGAACCCAGATTTGGGCTTAAAGTATGGTATTGTATGTGTGCCCCTTCCAGGACTTTGCTGGAAGTGATGCAAATGAACTGAATGCATGCCCTTTCCCTCCCCAGACAAAGTATGGTATTGTGTGTGTGTACCCCTTCCAGGACTTGGCTGGAAGTGACGTATATTACTGGACGCATGCCCTTTCTCTCCCCAGAACCCCAACCTGGAGTGGAAGGACGTTGTGGCCCAGCTGGACTATCCTGGCTTCCTGATCAACAGCAAGAAGGGCCTGCGCCTCTTGGTGCAGGGGCTGCTCCGGGGATTCCAGATCTCCAATGACGTCTTCCCCATCCACCTCATCTTCCGACCCTGGAGCAACACCGAGGGACAGGTCCGTTGTGTTGTCTCTTGTCTGTCTGTCTGTCTGCGTGTGCTGCTTGAGAGGATGAATGACTGCGTCATGGAGGTGACAGACTGATTAGCTCATCAGCATGCACAGATGAGACACATCACTCTTTTGACTGCCGGTTGCATATGACAGCTCGGAATCATTTTTATTCAGAGAACTCTCATTTATTGTAGGAGCCAGGTTGATTGTACATGTACATGCGAGAGAGAGAGAGAAAAAACAGCACCATTGCAATAACTCTATAGAGTAGACCTTACGGCAGTGAGTGGAGTATTCTCTTTACTGATGACGTGTTAATTAACTTGTAGGCTTGTTTGAATGATGCAGCTTTTTGTTGTCAGCAATTGATTGGGCAGTTTATCTAGAGTAATTTTAATTATTTTATTTTTTATGTGGGGACAAACAGCAAAACAGTGAAGATTGAGTTTTTTTAACAATTCCCAAATTAATTGTATTTTTCCATTTTCAGCTGTCCTTCATCTTGCAATCGCTACGCCACCCAGATGTATTTTGCTTTGCTGACTACCTGACAGACGTGGTCGTTTGCGACATCCTCAAGTCTGCACCCAGTGATGATGACCGTGAAGTGTCCACCTGGTGAGATGTCTTTGTCATTGTCCACTTGTATCTCGCAGTCCAACTCCATGGAGATAGTGCTTGATGCTCCTGCAGCTGTCTTTCCTGGCTGGTCGAATATGGGGCAGTAGCTGTCTTGGCTGATTACATTGATTACATGCACAGTGATTGCCTGTTACATGTCAGAAATCCACCCTGTTGCTGTCTTCTGATCCCTGTTTGTGGTCAGACATGTATGCTCAGTGTTACCGGTATTTGTTTGTGGTGGGGTAATGGGGAAACTTGATTTTTATATATATGTGTGGACACAGAAAATGTGTGTGGTTTTCAGGAGATCGTTGAACTTGGTGGAGACGTTGTTGCGCCTGTCTGACTCGGGTCACTACCAACCTGTCTTTGAAGCGTTCAAACTACCCATGAGCAAGTGTCCAGATGTCTTGGTGCTCGCTCTGCTGCAGACCTCTGTAAGTGCAGTCCACTTGTCAATTCTCTCTGTATTTGTTTGCCTGTCTGTTCTCTCTCTCTCTGTCTCTTGCTTGCTCTGTGTTTGTGTGCAGTAGAACCCGCCAGAAGCTAGCACTCCAGGATTACCAGAACTAGCTTGTAGCTCATGTGAATGGATTAGTTTATTTGGGGGGAGGGGGGTTTTGTCATGTTTCAGTTTGCTTAATAAAGTTAGTGTTGTCTTTAGCTCTCCCATTATGCTATGTACTGCCTGAAGGCACATTTTCTTATTTATTTATGCATGGACTAAAAAAAAAAAAAGTGGATTTTTTCTTCTTTTCTGTGTGCTGATCTACACTGTGCATGGATTTTATATATCTTGTACCTCGTGACTGGGTTTTTTTTTTTTTTAAATTGGGAAGGGGGGTGGGGTGTCACTTTCTGTTTGCTTAATAAATTTAGTGTTGTCTTTAGCTCTCCCTTTATGCAGTGTGCTGCCTGAAGGCAAATTTTCATATATTTATGCACAGACTAAATTTTCTGTGTGCCTTGGTAATTTATATTGTTTGTTTGCTTGTTTTTTAAACATCAGGAAGAAAAAAAGAAAAATTTAATATGGAAAAGAATAAGAATAAAATGAGAGTATACATCTTTCCTGAGGCAAAAGGATTTATAGAAAAGAATTATATATAATTTTAAAAAAATGCAGCAATACAGTATGTTTTTCACTGGAACACACACAAATTGGTTATAAGAAGGGGGAGATAGCTGTTTGAACTGATTACATGTACCATACACAGTGGCTGATGGCTGTATCTTTTCCTGTGCTGGAGTTTGCATTGTGTTGCGTACGTGTGTGTGTGCAGCCTACGTGGAATACACTGAAGCAGGAGCTCATCTCAAACCTGATGGCCATCTTCCTCGGCAGTCACCCCAACTCGGCTGCCGTTCTGCACTACGCCTGGCACCACCAGGTACAGTTTAGATAGAGTGTTAGTCCATTGGTGGCTTGATGGGCGGGTGGGCCATTGCACCCCAACTGTGGTGCTGCTCTGCACGGTGCCTGGCTCTGCGCTTGCTTGTTTGTGCTGTTGTGCACCAATGCTGTAAAGGGTACCTGCTAACAATGGCAATTTCCTAGAAAGAAAGGTGGTTTGGGCAGATACTGCTCACAGGTACTACTGGGTATGGTCTGGCTGGCAGACACTGCTCACGGGTACTGCTGGGTATGGTCTGGCTGGCAGATACTGCTCACGGGTACAGCCGGGTATGGTCTGGCTGGCAGATACTGCTCACGGGTACTGCTGGGTATGGTCTGGCTGGCAGATACTGCTCACGGGTACTGCTGGGTATGGTCTGGCTGGCAGATACTGCTCACGGGTACTGCTGGGTATGGTCTGGCTGGCAGATACTGCTCACGGGTACTACCGGGTATGGTCTGGCTGGCAGATACTGCTCACGGGTACTACTGGGTATGGCCTGGCTGGCAGCTACTGCTCACAGGTACTACCCAGTATGGTCTGGCTGGCTGATCAGAAGAAACCTGTTGAAATGTGAAAAGGACATTAGTTCCCTGAAGTTTTGTGTAATATTTTCAGGTCCCTGAAGTTTCATGTAATATTTTCAGTCAGAACGATTGCAAATTGTTGCAACCACTGCTGCATGCAGCATAGACCAACCCTGCACGCACACCCTTGTATTGCTTCTGTGTGTGTTTCAGTCCATGCATCCTTCACAAGCTATAACCACTTTTACAGGACAGTAAAGAATTATGTTTGTTTTCAGAGTCATTCCAGCACAATCCGCACACTGATCATGCACTCCATGGCTGAGTGGTACATGAGAGGGGATGTTCATGACCAGATGAGGTTGTCACGCATCCTGGATGTTGCACAAGATCTCAAGGTAACCCCCCGTTGTCACAGGCTAAGCAATGTCATGTAGCCCAGTACAGTGCTGGCCCTGATCAAAATATACTTTACAACAGACTGCCTGCCCTTTCCCGTGTTTAGCTGGCCGTTTTGTTGTTGTTGTGTGTGTTGTTGTATTTTTTTGGGGGGGGGGGGGGGGGGGGGGCAGTCTGCAGAGAGTGTTTTTTTTATATATATGATGGGGAAGCCTGATAATGTTATGTGCTAGGAAAAAAGGATTTAATGTTTTCAGACTCTGTTTCATTTGGTGCCAGTCTCATGTCTGAACTTGTTATTCAAGAATGAACGGTTTCAGGCACTGTCGATGCTGCTGAACGCAACCCCTTACGCTTTTGTTGTGGACTTGGCTTGCTTGGCATCTCGCCGTGAGTACCTCAAGCTGGACAAGTGGCTCTCGGACAAAATCACGGAGCACAAGGTAATTTCTCACCCCTTCACTGGCTCCACCCCCACCCTACCCCCACTCCATGATGAACCCCACACTCTGAGCATCGCACCTTCGTCCAAACTCTACCAGATTTGGTTACGCCACAGAATGGGCACTCTTTATCTCTGCACAGCTGTCCACCAATGTGGTCAGCACCCTCTGAAAGGTTTGGGTACTAATATGACTGAAAATAACCTAGCACCCAAGAACCCATGTAAACATGAGATGCATCCACTCTGGGTTAAAAAAAAAGAAGTTCCGTCTCGATTCAATTTCAGTTTGGCGTAAGCAGTGTGGTCAATTAAGAAAGCAACGCCTGATATAATCTGAGTTGTCTGTTACAAACTTTCTGCCATTTGAGCAGCATCGAAAAACTGTTCGTTAGCTGACAGTTTTTTTTTTAGACCTATGGCGTCATCAACTATGGCAGTGGTTGAAGGAGGGATGTCCTAAACCAGTGCTTGGAGTTTGGATGAACCCCCCACTGCCTCCCCTCTCTCTCTCCAGATGCACACCTAGGTTGCGAATGCATTATTTCACAAGGGGAATTGGGAGGGCATTTTGGGGAATGGCCAGCAGATATCTCAAGTGGTTTTTCTCGGGCTACTGGTTGGTGGAGGGTTCCACACAGTTCCACTGGAGCAGAACGAAACGCCCTTGGCTCCTTTAGATTTATAACCACTGTTGAAGTTTTAGAGTCTCATTATGAGGTACTTAATTTACCTGCGTACCCAAAAGAGCTGACTATGCATCTGAAGTGATGGCCTCAGATTTGCTGGTCTGTTTACCCAAGACTTTGGGTGTCTGAGAAAATGGATGGACATTAGGATAATAGGAACAAAATCTTGTTTGCATAGATTAGCATGCACAGCTCCTGGAAGGTCAAGGAATTTGTTGTATTTCTGTGGCGCAGGAGCCCTTCATCTCTGCGTGTGTGAGTTTCCTGAAGCGCCGATGTCCACAGCTGATGGGGGTGGGCAAGGACGAGCCGCAGACAAAGAGTCAGCAACTGCCGCCAGACACCGTCATCACCATGCTGCACTGCCTCAAACAGTTCTCCAGGTGTGTGTGTGTGTGTGTGTGTGTGTGTGCTGTCTCCGTCCCCCGCCTTTTCCTCCTGTTGCCTCTTTCTTCTTCACCTTGTTCACTGTAATAATTTTTTTCTTCACTGCTGCATCCCTCCTCCTCCATTTTTGTCTTCTGTTTCCTCTTCTTCACTATCATCGTTTTTTATATCGTTGTTGTTTCCCTCCTCCTCCTCTTCATTTTTCTTCTGTGACTTTTTTTCCCAACCACTTCTTTTGTTCTCATCTTCTCTCCGTCCATTATTATTTTTCCTGATACGCTATAGCACTAATTATATTAGATAACACCTATGCTTGTTTTTGCTTGTTTTTTTCTGACGCTTGTGACTGCTTCAGGCTTTTTAAGATGTTATGTTGCCTGATTAGGCTGCAACCATTTTTCTCCCTCTTTGGTAGTTTGTGCACATAACTGTGTGGAACTTTCACACATTCCTAAAGCATCTTTATTCACAGTATAAGATTTTATCATGCTGCTGTTTGTGCTGTGTGTGTGTGTGTTGCTAGGAAAGTTCTAACACCTTTCTTTTCCCTCTTCCAGCCATGTGAACCAAGAGCTACAAGAAGCAATCAACACAATGTACACCAATGCCTCCATCTACCTGAGCAAGATGCGTGGAGCTCCCAACCCAGTCGGACCTGTCGGACCCAAGCCCACAAACTTCCCCCAGGGCATCGTTGGCCAGGTAGTGCTTTTGTTCTGTTCATGGTTGGAGGCAGAGTGACTGAGCGGTCCTCAGGTTTCACCTTCTTCCTCACCTGGTGTTTTGCACAAGGTGGTATCCGGGTTCAGTTCTGGCTCTGGCTGTGTTGGTCTGTTCCGTAAAATGATTTTTTGAAAGAAGCCTGAAATGGAGTCGGTGGTCTGAAAAAACACTCTGAATTTTCTTTTGACAGAATGCTTTGCTAATGAGAATACACAACAACCTGCACAGTTGTGGCCTAGCTGTCACCTTTTTCAAACAACAAATGGGCAAGCAGACAGTTCTTTTAGTCACCTTCCAATTGACAAACATGATGAAATTTTGTAAACACTAATCAGGTACCTTGCATACAGTCATGGTTATGAGAAGGGATAACTGTGCTGCATTTGTGGAGATAACTATTCTGGGTTTCGTAACGTTATTCACTCCCTGTTCAGCTCAGACCTTGCAGCATTTGTGTCAGGTGGATCAGATGAGCTTGGGCGGAGGTATGGGGCAGCAACAGCCAACATCCTCCTCTGTTGGTCCGGTGGGTGGTGGGCCTCCGGGACCCCCTGGGCCCCCTGGCAGTGGAGGGTTCCCGCAGAGCATGCCTCCCCTCAACCCCTCTGCACCCGGATCACCAGCCCGAGCCTTTCCTGGGATGGGGACGCAGCCCAGCGGAGGCAACCCTGGGTTTAATCCGATGCCATCGCTGAACTCGCAGTTCCAGAGTAAGTGCATGCACACGAAGTAGTTGTCTTATTTGGGGTTTGTTTATGGTCTGTTCAGCATTTTGCTTGGATGCAACTCTTTGAGTCTTTTTGGAAAAAAGCAATCTTTGTACATGGATGCCATACCTTAACCCTAGGTACCAGCACACCACTCACTGTTCATTTTCTACCCCCACCCACTCCACTCCACACTACCCTTCCTTCACTCCGCCCCACCCCATCCTTCCCCTCTCCTCCCTTTGTCCCCCACCCCACCAGTGTTTGCCAGCAGTGTCAGATACATATTCACAAATAAATCCCTGGCATTTGGGGTTTCATCCAACCATCAGTTGTATTTTGTAAGTTCATATGTAAGTTCATATATTTCTCTCTCCATGAACAGCCTTGAGCTCGGCACTTTTCATTTCATGAATGCTTCCAGCATTGTCACCAAGGTCCTTGACAGCGTATTTCAGTGCACTGGGGATAAGAGGATTACCTCCTTGCCCCTGCACCAGCGGTGACCGTGTGTAGACAGCTCTGTGCGTGTGTAGATGATTCACAACAGTTTGAACAGGGACACCTCCTTGCACCAGCGGTGACCGTGTGTAGACAGCTCTGTGTGTGTGTGTCACAACAGTTTGAACAGGGACACCTCCTTGCCCCAGTACTAAGAGTGACAGTGTGTAGACAGCTCTGTGTGTGTGTGTCACAACAGTTTGAACAGGGACACCTCCTTGCCCCAGTACTAAGAGTGACAGTGCGTAGACAGCTCTGTGTGTGTGTGTCACAACAGTTTGAACAGGGACACCTTGCCCCAGTACTAAGAGTGACAGTGTGTAGACAGCTCTGTGTGTGTGTGTCACAACAGTTTGAACAGGGACACCTCCTTGCCCCAGTACTAAGAGTGACAGTGTGTAGACAGCTCTGTGTGTGTGTGTGTCACAACAGTTTGAACAGGGACACCTGGCCCCGGTATCAGGGGGCACCTCCTTGCCCCAGTACCAGTGGTGACAATGTGTCAACAGCTGGGTGGGTGTGTAAATGATTCACGACAGCTTGTAGTGTGCACCATGGCTAGGTCCTGGACGTCTGTAGCTGTTGCACCATGGCTAGGCCCTGGAAATCTGTAGCTGTTGCACCATGGCTAGGCCCTGGACGTCTGTAGCTGTTGCACCATGGCTAGGCCCTGGATGTCTGTAGTTGTTGCCCCATGGCTAGGCCCTGGACGTCTGTAGCTGTTGCCCCATGGCTAGGCCCTGGACGTCTGTAGCTGTTGCCCCATGGCTAGGCCCTGGATGTCTGTAGCTATTGCCCCATGGCTAGGCCCTGGACGTCTGTAGCTATTGCCCAGCTGTTACTATGCCACACTCCACTCACCTAAAGTCCACTCAGTGCCTGCTACAGTGCTACAGCAGTCACTCCTCTGTCCTACTTAGTGCTTTCTTTTCAGGCTTTTAGCTGGGAAGTAGATCCTTGTAACCAGGTGTCTGAAATCAAGTCCAGCATGGCAGTGAAATGGGAAGGTCACAGAGTGCAGTTGTTTGGTGTCGCGAAAGATGGCGGCTAAAGGTTAACATTTTCTACAAATGGGCTACATGCAGTTTATTACTAGAACGACCTCATTTTTTTAACTTTTTGGAATTCAGCCATTGTCAGAAGCTTTTTTTTATTTTTATTAAAGGTCTGTCTGCACCTCACAGCAATAGACTGTTAATGCACACCTGGAGCACAGAAATTATTCAGAAATACTTTCATCATGAAGTTTACTTTGAGGATTTTGTTTTGGGTGTACAGGCTTGTGTTTGTGTGCATGTAAAACATGGACCGTTTGATGGTTTTATTATTTACTTTCAATGGTTTAGGTACTCCCTCTGATATGGGTAAGTTTTTTCCGACTATTCATCAAACTATTGATGCTGGATGGAATCCTATTGCTCCTTCTATTGGGTCACAGTTTCAGAGTGAGTGTGCTGTTCGCACTTCTGTTTTCCTTTTTCTGAAGTGATTTTTTTTTTTTCTCCTGTGTTGTTGAAGGCTAAAATGTTTGACCTAACACAAAGTTTGTTTGAAATGTTTTAGATGTTGTGGCATAATGCTTTCCTTGAAGTTGTGTTCTGGGAGTTGATTTTCTTTGCACCTTCTGGTTTTGTTTGTTGAGACGCACATACCTGCACCCCCTCCCCTCCCCCACCACCACCACACACACACACACACACACACATATACACACACACACACACACACATACACAAACATGTAAATAAAACATCTTTTGCTTCTTTGCTGTTGGTTATTAGTTTCCGTTGCAGTTGATGAAACCAAATTTGTTATTGTGTAGGCACCTTTGTGGTTTGGCAGTGTCATAATCAGGTGCAAGGATATGCCTGGTGAATCAGGAGAACAAACCCTTATGAATTTACAATACAGTGCAAAATACAGTTGGAGTACAGAAGTTTTTTTCTCTCCCCCTTTTCAATATGTGTGATGCACAAAACCACACTGGTTGACTGGGCGTAAAACACCAAGTTACTTACATACTTACCACACAGAACCAGGCAGAATGGATTCAATACGCGGAAATGTACACACAATGATGCCATTTGTTCTAATAGATACAGTAAATGAAAATGTACACAGAATGAAGGAGTCTTTTGAAATTAATCCAGATAGATTGAATATGTAAAAACTGTGACAGTATGTATTTAGTCCTGATAGAGAGATTGAAATGCACATCATCGGAGGATGCTTTTTGTCTTGGTAGATCAAATGGATGAAATTGGACACAGTATGAGGCTCATGGATGTGTTTAGTCCTTGAGAAAAGGTCATTGATGGGTTACTTGCTGAAGGAGGCAGATTAAAATCATTAAATAGACCTGAAACAATGCACAGTTTGAGGAACTCTTTCAGGCTTTTGTAAGCTCTAGACGAGATGACTGCTAAGCTGCCAGCGAATATGCATACAGTGGCAGTAATTTTTCCAAGGCTATCTTGCAGTGAAAAAGAAACGTATTGAGTGGGTATCAAAAGTGGGGGCGAGGGGGGGTTTCACACAGGTTTGACTTTTTAGGCCCTGTTGTTTGTCCACAAGGCTAGCACTTTGCTTACCACACATTGTGCTGGGTGGTATTGCTTTGCGGTTAGGTACAATTGTTAACCAGAAAGATAAATACCTATGACTCATCATTTTTGGCATAATAGTTCCTGTTTTGGTTTTTGTCTCTGTTGTAAAATGGGGCCTTAACTATGAATCGGGACTATGGTAGGCCAGGCCTAAATCAAAGTCCCTGACTTTGGAGTCCAAGACTTTGAGTTAAGCAAAGTTCGTATACACGGATGCAGACAATGGTCCAGACAACAGAGTCACTGACTTTGCGCTGATAAGAAAGTGGTCATCACACGTGTCATTGCTTGTGCTAACTTTAGATGGGGCATGCGTACTGACACGCTTCGTTCACTTCCCTGCGATATATTTCGCATGCGCAAACATCGGTAAACATAAACATTAGGTGAAGGCATGCCTGGCAGGCCCCGATTCTGGATGTGATTCGCCATGTTTTACTTCTGCAACACCCAAACTATCTTGACACGGTCATTATTCGTAAAAAAGCTATTCTATCGACTGATTGGCATTTACTGAATCGAGTAAGCCATTTTGAACTTGTCAGAAAGATGAGTGGACGCTGTGAAATCAGGTAGCCTATGCTGTGCAGATGAATTTAAATAACAAGAAAATAAATCAAGTGAGAATGTAAGACATCAAGCAAACTTGCTCTTATAATAATTTGCAAACATTAAATCGTACGATGACATTAATCGGT
Source organism: Alviniconcha strummeri (assembly GCA_963584105.1). Taxonomy (NCBI): domain Eukaryota; kingdom Metazoa; phylum Mollusca; class Gastropoda; family Provannidae; genus Alviniconcha; species Alviniconcha strummeri. The sequence continues at coordinate 4,599,348 of OY757546.1, forward strand.
CATTATGCCTGCTTCGCTCGGCTAGTGCGACCTCTCTTCCCTCCAGAATGAAACAGCTTTGGCCAGTGAACATCTGGTACTCATTTGATGAAGTAAACGAAAGATTTTTTTAAATTAAAAAGTGAGAGAAGCCACTGAATTCAGGCATAAAGCCGCAACAACAGCAAAAAAATAAACAAAAACAACAAGAAGAACCAACTTTCCAAGCATAACTAGGCCAAAAGCAGTCATAGTCCCGGGCCTACGACCTTTAGTCCAGCAAAACTGCTAGCCTAAATATCGGCTGTTTAGGCCCAAATGTTTGGTCCGGACTTTGGTGTAGTCCCGATCCATGGTTACCATTTTGGACCATTGTCAGTAGCCTTGAGATTTAGGCTGGTCTCCCGCTTTAGGCCCGATTCATAGTTAAGGCCCCTGGCCTTGTCTACTTTGGTCTTTGATTTTTAATCCATCCGGATTTTTTTTATTTCATTCATTCTTAATAAATTATTCTCTTCGTCTTTGCAGACATGGGCTTTCAGAATTCATCTGCGATGAATGCTTCCCGTAACCCAATCAACTCCCTGGCCTCCCTCAGCATGCAGGTTGCAGCGCGACCGCCAGCTCCTAATGAGCAACGCCTTGGCAATAGAGCAGGTATGGACTGATGGGTGCATTAACCCTTTCACTCCAGGCACTGGGGTTATAACTGTCCTGACTGCCCAGCCCAGCCCCATGGAGTCAAGCAAGTAAAATGTGCACTTAGTAACAAAATGGATTGTCAAGTGAAGAAAACCTCCTTTTTTGCCTTTTTTTTTTTTTTTTTAATCCCAGATTAAGAGCATTGTTGAAAACTGCCAAGCTATCTAGCTTTCTTTTTTGTTCTGAAGTGCCCTGGAGCTGGGAAAAGTTGCTGTACCTGTCCCTTTTTGTTTCTGCATTTGTTCACAATAAACACTGAAAATGCTTCATTTTTGTGTGTGTGTGTGCTGAGCCCACATAATTGCTCCCCCCCCCCCCCCACCCCCTTCATAGTGTTGAAGTTCGCAGGGTGGGGGGATATGCTGTAAGCACATTTGTGTGACAGTTTGGCTCAAGAGACATGATTCAATTGAAAATAAATTGCCCGTATTGTTGTTGTTGTTGATCACTTTTATATAGCACTATTCTCCGCTCTTGAGCAGACTCACTGCGCTTGCATGTGATTCTACATGAATGGCTAGCTTTTTATAGAGTGTTATTGAATATCCACCGAAATGGTTATTAGGATGACAGAACAGATTTCTACCCATTTGTTCTTTTTTCTTTGGAAGTAACTTACAGCAATCTCATGTGAAGCCAGATGTGACTTCACAGTAACATGAGGCATATTCAAGAGCATGCTTTGAGTATTAATGTGATGCCTAATTTTTTACATTTCTGATCTCTATGTGTGTTAGGTAAATATGTTCAAGCTTGTAAGATGCATTTTCTACTGAAGCTGATGCCTTTTCAGCAGGTTAAATCTCACTAGCCCTGCTACCCATGTGTGGTTGACATTTTCACCTTGTTGTTGCCTCCCGTCCCAGGTTCAGTGTCTGCCGGCACATCAGGCCCAGGGCCTGGGGGTGGAAATGGCCCCGGCCCCGGCCCTGGAGGAGGAGGAGGGACCAGCGCAGGACCCCCGTCTGACATGTCCAGCATCTTCCCCGAGATGCAGCAGTCCTTCAGCAAAGAGGTAAAACCTGTACAGATCACAGATCTGGGGGCTTGTGCTGTGGGAAGACTGATTGATGTGACAGAGCACTAGCAGCATATAATCATGTACAAAAAAACCAAAAAGGAGGGAAAAGATTAGCATTGCTCAAAATTCACTCAGGCATGCCCAAAGCGGGATCATGACCAATATAAAGTCTTAAAAATGGACAAGCTTCAGTGAAAATTGTATACTATACACACTACCTTAAAGAGAGCTTGAGACACCGTGCAGTTTCACATTTCCTTTAAAACAGATTCACTGGGCAGATTGTAATTTTGAGGATGATATACCAGATACCACACTGATGTACCTCCAGATAATCCAGAGTAAAAGGTGTAGACAGAAATTATGTGTATGACAGGCTGTCACGTTTGTTTACCGACACAGATATAGTTTCTGTACCCTAGATGGACGGATTGTGTGCGTGACAGGCTGTCATCTTTGTGTTAGCAGTGTTGATGTAGTTTCTGTACCCTAGACGGACAGATTGTGTGTGTGTGTGACAGGCTGTCATCTTTGTATTAGCAGTGTTGATGTAGTTTCTGTACCATAGATGGACAGATTGCGTGTGTGTGTGTGACAGGCTGTCATCTTTGTGTTAGCAGCGTTGATGTAGTTTCTGTAGCCTAAATGGACAGATTGTGTGTGTGTGACAGGCCGTCATCTTTGTGTTGGTAGTGTTGATGTAGTTTCTGTACCCTAGATGGACGGATTGTGTGTGCTTGACAGGCTGTCATCTTTGTGTTAGCAGCGTTGATGTAGTTTCTGTAGCCTAAATGGACAGATTGTGTGTGTGTGACAGGCCGTCATCTTTGTGTTAGTAGTGTTGATGTAGTTTCTGTACCCTAGATGGACGGATTGTGTGTGCGTGACAGGCTGTCATCTTTGTGTTAGCAGTGTTGATGTAGGGTCTATACCCTAGATGGACAGATTGCGTGTGTGAGAGAGAGGTGGTCATGTGAATGTTGATGCGGTTGTTCACCTCCCCAAGGTGGAGGACCAGGCCAACAGTTACTTCCAGCAGATCTACAACCACCCTCCAGCTTCCAACATGTCCATTGAGCAAGTTCTCACCATGCTCAAAAGGTTCAAAGACTCCAGCTCCAAGATGGAGAAGGTAGGGAAGTTTTGCTGGGTACAAAATGATGGATCAGTTGTTCTCCGTCCATAGTCAGAACTGAACTTTTTTTCTTTTCTTTGTTTCTTCTTTTTGAGGTTGCTTAAAATGAGGTCATTCAAACTTTGCATCACAGTAACCCCCATTACATTACTCTAATAGTGGTTCGGTTTTTCTGTGTGTCTGGGTTAACTGTGTGGATTTAAATGGTTGCATTATTTTACTGTTAAATATGGTTACTGCCCGCCTCCCTGGGTGGTGGAAAGAGTTGTTATTGCTTCAGTTAATTGTATGGTTGTATGTTGGTATAAACATATGTGTATGCTTGTTTTTTCTTGTTTTTCTTCAGGACGTGTTTCAGTGCATGCTGAGGAATTTGTTTGAAGAGTATCGCTTCTTCCCACAATACCCAGACCGTGAACTTCAAACAACAGCGGTCCTGTTCGGGGGTATCATCGATCAGGGCATTGTGACGTAAGTAGCTCTTGTCACCTGCATGCTGCTGCATAGGATATCCAAACTAAATGGGTCATGTCTAAATGATCAAAAATATATAAAAAAATAAGTCAAAAGAAGTTGTACAAAATGGCTTTTTTCAAGCATCAGACATGGTTGTTTCTTTGTTGTGTGTGTTTCTTTGTTTTTGAATAACTGTTGTGGGTTAGCACTGTTGTGTTTTTCAGTCGGCTCAGTACATTTTTATATACACCAGGGCATCTTTGTATTTTAGTGGGGGGGTTTACCCCATGAGGGCTTTTTCCTCTCTTTTTTTTTTTGTGTGTGTGTGTGCTGTGTTTTGTTGTACTGGGTTGTAAAAGAAGACTATAAACTCCCTGTTTGCAGTAAAAGTGTTTAGAAATAGTAAAGAGACACTATCGTGTTACAGGTATTGGACACTGGGAATTGCCCTCCGCTACATTCTGGAGGGTCTGCGAAAACCGCATGGCAGCAAGATGTACCTGTTTGGCATCACTGCTTTGGACAGATTCAAAAACAGGTAATTGTTCTGGGTGTTTGCTTAGTGGTGGTTATTTTACTGCTGTTGACCATAGCTTTCAGCAAACTGGTGCCTTTGAAGTAAATGTGAACTGTACCATTTTGTGGAACAGCCTTGATAAAAAAAATTGTCTTTGAAGTAAATGTGAACAGAACCTGTTTGTGGGACAGTCTTGATTATTTTTTCCGCTTTTTTTCTTCTTCTTTTCTCTCTCTCTTTTTTGTTGTTTTTTGTTTTTGTTGAGGTGGGATAGTTCTTTTATGTTTTTAGAAATCTCTATTCATACAGAATAGCATGCAGCATAATTGGAATAACATAGTATGTTCAATGAAAGATCACAACCACACACTCAAAAGCACACATAATATTTGGTTTGCAAAGAAATTTGGTCTATGTGTCATGCTGTTGGCTTTCTCTGGGTCTATGAAAGTGAAATGTGGTTATGGGGGCTAGTCCAGCTGTATGACTTGAGTGACTGTGTGTGTGTGTTTGTTTCAGACTGAAGGAGTACCCACAGTACTGTCAACATGTGTCTGCCATTTCCCACTTCAGAGAGTTTCCATCACACCTCATTGAGGTCAGAAGCCTTTTTGTACTTCCTGTTACGAAGTTAGCAGGGTATACAGGGATCACTGTGTCTGTCTGTCCATCCTGCAGTCTGTGTGTGTGTCTCAGCTTTGTCTGGAAAATATTTTCTGAATTGTTCAACCTTTTGTAAACCTGCCCACTCCCTGGACCCCCCCCCCCCCCCCCCCCCAATGGTGGTGCATCATCATGGGCTGGTTGCATGACATTTGGGCTGGCTGTCAAAGTTTGGACTTGTACTCTCTCTGTTTGTTTGATTGACTTTTAAACCAGTGGAAAAAAGACCTCCCTGTTGACAGAAGTTTCCTTCTGCCTGCATGTGTAAATGTGACTGGACAGTACAGATGTAAAGATTGTTTTTTGATTGGTTTATGTTAAAAGTGTATGACATCAGGGGTGGATCCCAGACACATTTAAAACAATCTCTGCGATGAAGGGGGGTAACCTTGGCATGTCCAGGAATAGTGCTTCATATGCGTCTGGTGCTATGAATGTGTAATCCTTTGTTGGGGAGGGCGGGGTCTTAAAATGTGCTGCAGGTATGTTTTCATTCACTCATTTACTCATTCTGGTTGACTGGGTGTATAAAAAAAAAGTTACTTGCTATTTATTTATTCAATCATATCCTCTGTGACCTGCACAGTACGTGGAGTACGGCGCTCGCTCGCAAGAGCCGCCCCAGTCCCACCCAGATGCAGCCCGCAGCCTCACCCCCAGCATGCCCATGGGCGGAGGGCCTCCCCCGCCCATCAACCCGGCCAGGAGCACACCCATGGACCTGGGCCTGGGCCCCAGCATGAGCATGCCCACCAGCATGGGGAACAACACCAGCATGGCCGTCTCCGCCCCGGCAGCCCCGCCGCCCATGCAGGCTCCTTCCTCCTCATCCTCCCAGCCCCCTCCACCACCTCCACCCTCCTCTGCCGCCGCCAGCGCGACCTCTGGCTCGGCCAGCGGAGGAAGCAGAGGCCCTGCTTTTCCTAAGGTGAGAGAATCTGGGGCTTTTTGTTGGTTGGGGGGTGGGTGGGGGGTGGTGAATTGGAAGTCCTGGGATTTAAGCTATTTTTTGTGTTTTGTTGGGGAGAGGGGGGCTAAAAAGCTTAATTTTTTAATTACGTTTTGTGTTGGGGTCAGTTTGTTTTTACAGGAGCTTCCCTACGTTTTGTTAAGGTGGAAGAAGCTGTGTATTGGGGCTGAATATCATAGAACAAGTATAAACTTTGATTGTTATATGTACGTGGACAAAGTCACACCTAAACTGCTTTTCATGACTTTGATGTGCATTTGAGAGATGTAATTTGTACATATTCAGATTCTGGAGATAAACAACTCTCCTGTGGACTCTTTGTCAGAAACTGCAAGTAAGAGCTTTGATCCTGTGGTCAGTGAGAGGTTGCAGTGAACTCTCCACTTTTAAGCCAGTTTCAGTGACCTTGTACCAGCAGCAGAAAGGTGAAACAGGGGCTGGGGTAGGAAACTGTTAACACATGCACAAACACACATACACACACACACACACACACACACAGAGTTGCATTGCAAACTGTTATTTATCAACCCATGTCGTGGGCCTTGCTGCAGCCATCCATTGCCACCGCAACCAACATCGACACCCTGCTGGCGGGTCAGGGGAAGGAGGAGATCTCCGTTCCCCCAGAATCCATGCAGGACAAAGTCTTCTTCATCTTCAACAACTTGTCGCTGGCCAACATGACCCAGAAGGTAAGCCTACCCCCCACAGGCATTTTCGGCTTCCTCAGCCTCCATGGATGTTGTCCTGTATCATTGGCAGGAGCTGCCACAAGTATCATTTTTGTCGCAACAAAGGTTTCGTTGCAGCAAGCATACTTTTGTCGCGACAAAAGTGATACTTGCGGCGGCTCCCACCAGTGATAGTTCTGATGGTTTTTGCTGTACTTGGTTTGTGAGAGGGGGCGGAGGGAGTGCGTGGTGCAGGAACGTTCCTTTCCTGTTGCAGGGTGAGGAGCTGAAGGAGCATGTGGGTGAGGAATATGTACCCTGGGTGTCACAGTACCTAGTGATGAAGCGTGCCAGCATTGAGCCCAACTTCCACACGCTCTACTCCAGTTTCATCGACGTGCTCAACATTTTTCAGCTCACGTCCATGGTTGTCAAGGAGACCTTCCGGAACATCAAGGTACTGTTTGATCAGATTTGTTTCCTCTGATGTAATCGATGTTTTATGACTTCGCATGAAGGTGATATACCTTCTCTTTTTTTTCACTTTTTTTTCAAGCATAGATTAGTAAATTTACTAACTTCCCCACAGGACTGTGAACAGTCAGTTTAACAATAGCAGTTATAACATCAGTATTATACAAAATAACCCTCACATTGTTGCAACCATTAAAGTCATACCCATTTTTCTGTAATAACTGTGTTAATAGGACATTCAAGTAGTATGTGGTTAACAGATCTTGTTGGATTTCTTGGAGCCTCTTTCTCTGTGTCTTCCCCCTGCACCCCCCCCCCCCCCCCCCCCCACACACACACACACACATGCACACACACCTCTTCACCCATTAGTATGTGGTTAATAAATCTAGTCTGATCTTTTGGAACATCTCTGTGTGTGTGACACCCCCCCCCCCCCCCTGTTTTGTGTGTGTGTGTGTGTGTACTCAGATTGTCTGTCCTGTGACTCGGGTCACTGACAGCAAATTTTGTGTTGAGTGCATGTGTAGGTTGGAATGTATTCTACTGAATTACTTGTTGCAGGTTTTGCTGCGGAGCGACAAAGGAGTGGCCAACTTCTCAGATCGCACATTGCTGAAGAACCTGGGCCACTGGCTGGGCATGATCACACTGGGCAAGAATAAACCCATCCTCAAAAATGTGAGTGCACTGTTTTGCTGCCATCACCATAGCACTCTCTATTTCCTTTTCTGCCCCTCCGTGGGGCACTGTGGGCAAGCCTGTTAAGATCTCTCTTGCTTAGAAGCGGGAACAATCGTAGGACTCCTCCATCCCACCTGAAGTAGGCTGTAAAGTAGCTTTGCATGCTTTTTGTGCTGCCAAGAATTCCACCTTCCTGATTTAGTCCACTTAATTTAGTTGCTCCCTTCTATCAGGCATTAACTCTTTCCCAGACCTAAGAATGTCATGTGACCTTGTAGCAGCAGCAGAAAGGTGAAACTGAGCGGCTGGGGTAACTGCTAACACACGCACAAACACACACACACAAACATTACATACACACACACACTTGCATTGCAAACTGTTATTTGCTCAGATGGCATCATGTGACTTCCTACTTGAATCAGACTTGTGTGCATTCCAATGTAGAGCAAAGGTCTCAATGTTTCTGGTGTGTAAGATCTGTGTTTGAGACATTTGTGACTCTAACTGGCAGGACAATCACATTGGCAGGAGAAGGGTTAATGGAGGTGCTTTTGTCAAGAGCAGTTGCTTGTGATTTGATGAATAAAGCGTTTCACCCTGATAGTGATACAACTTGGATGGTTGACTGGATGTTCAGTTTCGAGTTGATAGCTGTGTTCACATTCAGTATTTTCACCCTCAGCCTTTCTATGTGCCGCAACTTTAGCGGAACAGTATCACACTGTCGACCATCTTCCGGATCTACCTTATTCCCCAGAGTGCCTGTTGCAGCTCTGTCCTTCCTGGACCATATCCCGTATTCAGAGCTCTGAATGCAGAACACACATAATCATGTTGGTTTAGATAACCCTGACCCGTTTTCAAGGTTAGGCAAGACCAAGAAATGTTAGAAACATTTCCTCCTTTGAATTTGTTAAATGAGCATTTTTTTATATTTTGTTTTCCTTTATTTTTTTCTTTCTTATGTGGCTCCTCTTTTAATTTGGTTTTGATGGTTGCTGTTCCCCAGGACATAGATCTGAAGGCTCTGGTGTATGAAGCCTACCAGAAGGGTGCCCAGGAGTTGCTGTACGTCGTGCCCTTCACCGCCAAGGTGCTCGAGTCCTGCGCCAAGAGCAAGGTAAGGGCTCCTTATACATCAAATTGTTTTAAGCAAGATCTTTGTGTTGGGCAAAAAGACATTTTAGTGGGAACCACAGGACAACTTTTCATGTAGTTTGACATCAAAGTTTGTTATTAGAAGATGTGATCAACATTGTTGTCTTGACCATTTCAGTACAGCGCAGTGTGGGTGGATATTTACTGATTACCAGCAAATTTCGTTAAAATTGTTAGACTTCCCTTCTGATCTCATTATGTGTGTTATTTACTGTGTATGTGTGCATGCATGTGTGTGTGCATGCATGCATGTGTGGGTGTGGTGTGTGAGGAATACAGCGTTATGACTGTATTAAACCCGAGGTTTTAATGTATACGTTATTGTTCATCTCATCAAGCGGTGTGTGCTCACCATTGTTGGTGAAATACAGCACCATAGAAATGACCGCGACTATTATTATCATCAATGACTGTAATGGAAAGTTGTGAGCCACGCAGTTTGATGGGGTTGCTGCTGCAGGTGTTCTGCGTGCCCAGTCCCTGGACGATGGCCATCATGAACGTTCTGGCCGAGCTGCACCAGGAGCAGGAGCTGAAGCTGAACCTCAAGTTTGAGATTGAGGTCCTGTGCAAGACCCTAGGACTGGACGTCAACGACCTCAAGCCCTCCAACTTCCTCCGGGATCCCAGCCGCATGGCTCTGATTGAAGTGCAGGTGAGTCTAGTGGTGGGGGGTGGGAACAGGGGGATGCAGGAGTGTGTCATGTCATGTACTTCTTTATTTCATTCAAAGGAAAACGTGGGTGCCTCACATGAGTAACAAACAACAGTGAAATAAAATTTACATGTATAAAAGAAATTCAGTCTAAGAGTGCGCAGTATGAACTAATACCACAAGCATCATTTAAATAAAATATATATTATGCCATGTAACAACCAAACAGCACACCACTTCAGTGGATATTCAAACCCACTATAAAAAGTTAGTCACGGATATTCAAACCCACTATAAAAAGTTAGTCACGGATATTCAAACCCACTATAAAAAGATAGTCACGGATATTCAAACCCACTATAAAAAGTTAGTCACTCAGGTAGAATCATTTGTGACAAGAGTGCAGTGAGCCTGCTCGAGAGCGGAGAAGAGTGCTATATTAAAAAAAATGATCCACAACTGTAAAATAACCAGTACCACACAGTGTGTGGGGGAGGGTTATGTAGGGGTCAGGTCACAATTTAACTTCAAGCAGTTTGTTGCCGAACAATTTGTTTTTCGCTGACTTAAAACATTATTCATGTCTGTAACAATCGGTGTTAGTCAGGGCCATAATCATGAACCGATCACAACTGATTTTTTTCCCCAGTCTGCGTTTCAGACTTTAGCTTGATGACAACATTCTGTGAACTTGACCAGACTGTGCATGGTGATAACCTCTGTTGAGTCATGTCCACTTGTGCAAGTTTCAGACTTTAGCTTCATGACAACATCCTGTGAACATGACCAGACTGTGCATGGTAATAACCTCTGTTGAGTCGTGTCCAGTTGTGCAGGTTTCAGACTTTAGCTTCATGACAACATCCTGTGAACTTGACCACACTGTGCATGGTGATAACCTCTGTTGAGTCGTGTCCAGTTGTGCAGGTTTCAGCAGTTTGGGCCCATTTTGAAGGTCACAGGAAAATAAAAGAAACTAAATGAAAAAGGGCAGTCAAACTTTTATTTATTAAAATCAGGATTTTTCTCTTTTGAAAGTGGTGCAAATCATTGTTGGATGCTAAACTGTTAGATGACTGCTGCAACAAGTTGTCATTTATATATATACATGTGTGTATATATGTAGGCGTGTGCCTGCTTGTTTGGTATGGGGGTGGTGTGTGGAGGTCTGGGCAAGAACTGAAGGATCCCAGCCACCTGTTTGTTTCATGGAATTGGTACAAATGCAATTCTTGAATGTGTGTCGTCATGTTTTTCTGTTGGTGGTTGTCTTTCACTCCATTTTGGTCACCCATGCCTTTGTGAGACATGCACACCTTGAGACTGTTGTCTTTGTGCCGTGCAGTACCTGTCACGGCCACAGCTGCCACCACCCAGCGAAGTGGAGGAACAGGTGGTGGTGCCTCCTCCCCCACCCAGCATCGGCATGCCCTTCCCCATGAACCAGGTACTGCTACCTCCAGTTTGTGTGAGGATGGTGTCAGTTGTGTTTTTGTGTGTGGTGGGATTTTGTTTGTGTGTTGTTGTTTTTTGTTTGTTCTCCAGATGTTGGTATTTAATGTACAGAGGTCAGGATTTGCTGATGATTTTTGTTGTTTTGTTTTCGTGTTAGTTTTGTTAGTGTAGCAAATTGTTGACAGGTCAGTCAGCTGAGCTCAGTGTGAAACTCATAGCATTTTAAGAGTGAGTGAGCTTTTTTTTTCTTTTTTTTTTGACAGCCCTGGTTGGCCATGTAGGGTCACCTTGGGGTGAAAAATAGATGATCTGTGGCAACGTTTAGAATCAGTGACCAATGTCATGTTGGGCGTTTGTTGCTGAAGTGAGACAAATGTACAAAATGTGTAAAAGTACAGCGGAACCCTCTCAAGTCAGATTCCTTTAAGAAAAATTAGACGCAGTTCTGCTTAGAGGCAGAAATTAAAATGTCCCTGCCGCACACTTTTCCTTGTATCTGTGTTCTTTTTAACTCTTACCAGTTCATGAAAAATGATGGGTCGCTCGCTTCAAGCCATTCCAGTTTCTTTCTGGTGAGTTTGAGCAGTGCAAAATGTATCACAAAATAGCGAAATGATTTTAGCACAGAAAAAAATGCACTCACAGTTCAAACACATGTTTTTTTCTTTTTCTGCTGCTGAAAACATGTCCAAAGTCCAGGGTTATAGTTAGGATTTAAGGAAGGCTAAACTGGTAAGTGTCGGGGCCAATGTTTGTCGGGAAGAAGTTTCGATGGTCTTTGCCATTTTGTCAACCCCTTTCCCTGCCAAGGTACTTGTACTGCTGGGGCAGTTTCTTTCCATGAACAGCCTTGAAGAGTGGTTTATCGGACCAGAAACATTCATCCATAGAACTTTGCCCCACATGAGAAGGTGTGAAGAACTGGAATTTGAGAATGGCATCTTACAAAGATCAGCTCCAGATGGTAAACGGCCACGAAAGTAGTTGCTCATGGCAAAACGTCTTTTTGGGCAGGCATGTTCCTGCAAAGGGGGTCCCATTGTAGTTCTTAGCCATTTGAGAGCAGTCACATGCTGATTTTGATGATGGTGTAACCACATTCTTGAAAGGAGAGTCCAGTTTGCACCTTAATCATCTGCACAGGTGCCTCCTGTGTCCATGCCACCGCCGGTTCCGCTGCCACCGATGCCTGGCACTTTGCCACCCTCCATGCCACCCCCTCTCCCCCAGCATCCCCATCCCCAGCACCCCTACCCCGCCTTCGAAAGCATCAACACCAACATGGCAATGCTGCAGCAGCAGATCAACTTCAGCGAGAAGGTATGTTTTCGTTGGCTGGGGCTGGAAACTGCGGGGCCATGGACATTATTGCTGGTGGCGTCTCACATGCAGCAGATTCTTGAACCTTGCACAAGATAGGAATAGGTTCTCGTTGCTACCACAGTCTGGTGAGGGTGGGTCCTTTGGCAAAGCCTGTGGCCATTACTTCTGGTGGCATCGCACCTGGTAGATTCTTGAACATTGTATGATGCAGGAAGATGATCTTCTCATTGCTGCCAAAATCTGATGCGGTAGCCGAGCAAAAATCATGAGGTATTGACATTAAACTGTGTCAAATGTCTGTTCAGAGGATTGAAAGTGCATCATTTGTATGTTGTGTGTCAAATATCAGTTCAGAGGATTGAAAGTGCATCTTTTCTGCCTGACTTGTTTATTGAATGGTGGTCTGTGTGACGTCTTATATTCTAGTAACGCATGGCCAGACACCACTACTTGTTTAAGAAAGAGACCTTCTCAAAATTGCATGCAGCATTGCAGAGATGCACCTACTCATAGAATGCATTTGATATTTAAAAATGTTGTAGTGCCAAAACCAAGTGTAACCTCTGGAAATATGGGTGATACAGACAGGATTGGGGGGGAGATTTCTGTGGATGTGAAGCACTATGATTGCTTGCTAAGATTCTGGCACTCAGCCCCCATTTTGCGGTTCAGGCAACAGCCAGAGATGGTGTGTTGGATGTGTTGTGAGGCCTTGTTGTGGATTGTGTGGGCAGCACCCATTCCTGCAGGCCAACCCCATGCTCATCTCCTTGGTCAGACCATCCGTGGAGCGCACCATCCAGGACCTCCTCAACCCTGTTGTTGACCGCTCCATCAAGATCGCGCTCACTACCTGTGAACAGATTGTCAAGAAGGTGAGCGGGAATATTTGCTGAAAGGGTCTCTTTTTTTTTGTCTGCTTGGTTGTGGGGTTTTTTTGGGGGGTGGGGGGGGGGGGGGGGTGCCCTGAAGTTGGGGTGCCCTGAAGTTTTGTTTGAACCAGAAAGTTTCCAGGAATAGTTTGATCGGTTGGTGGAACAGAAGTTTGCGGGTTTGCTAGTACAGTTCTTTGTGCATGCTTGTTCAAAACCTGATGGGCTTTTCAGTCATATCTTGCAGTATCTACAATTTGGGTGGACAGGTCTGGGTGTACCTCAATGCCAAAAATGTGGCCTGTTGAGATGTTGTTTCAGTGGACATGGTGAAAATTCAGAACACGGTTGAAAAGTGTTCAAAAAGTGTGCTTCAGGGTTAGATGTGCACGCAAGTGACAGAAGAGACAATGCTGAACATCTTATTTGTTTTAATTCTCAGATGAGATAAATAAGTGAATAAATGATCTAAGCAACCATAAAAAAGGAGTTCAATTTGATTCCAGATGTCATCCCTTAGGAAGAAGATACATTAGGGAAAGCTACTTCAGCCATGTTGTTTGAACAGTGCCTTGCTGCCTTTAGAGGTTTCTTTATAAAGCGTTGTGATCCTCAGACATTAGGGAAAACGACTTCAGCGTTGTTGTTTGAACAGTGCCATGCTGCCCTCAGAGGTTTCTTTATAAAGCATTGTGATCCTCAGGACTTTGCCCTGGAACCTGATGAGATGCGCATGCGAACCGCCGCCAACTACATGATGCGCAACATCACATGCGGCCTTGCCCTGATTACTGCCAGAGAACCCATCCTCATGCAGATCACCAACAACCTGAAGAATGCCTTCACCTCCAAGTGCGGGGTATGTCTCAGTGCTAAATTCACCTGGTTGTTGTGGGTGTTGTTTTGTTGGGGGGGAAGGGCCAGAAGGTATCTTCTTTTTTCTGGTGTTTTGTGCCTCTTTAGTTTGTGGTACATTGTTTTGCTCTGGTGACGTCCTGAGGTAGCCCTGTGCGGTTGACAGGACATTAAAATCCAAGAACGAACTAACTTCACTCTGGTGTCATCTTCTTGGCATTCAGCAGGAAGACCCCAGCAGTTCCGCACCAGAAATAACATGAATGAAAAAACTTTCTTTGGGATTACGCAGGGGAACAACCAGCTGCCGAAAGACATGCTTGACCAGGCGTGCAGTGCCATTGCCAACGAGGTTGTGGATATCTGCACAGCTTTCATCCAGAAAACTGCTGTGGAAAGAGCTGTGCCCGAAATGGACAAAAGGCTGGCTAGCGTAAGTTCTTATTTTAGTTTTACTGAGGGGTGGTGCCTTGTGTGTGTGTGGGTGGTTGGGTGCGTGCGTGCATGCATGCTCTCTTTCACATGTACTTGTTTTCGTTTGTGCACCTGTTTATGTGTGTGCTTTGATCTGTGTGCTTGCAAGTGTGAGGGCATTCATGCTCCCACGCAAATTTGTACACATGTTGCTTGCTTGCATGCACGTGTCAGGTTATATTTATATACAGTGATGTCTGCTGTTATTGTTATTGAACTTGACACACTTCTGAAACTATGTACACAGGAATTTGAACTTCGCAAGTTGGCTCGTGCTGAAAGCCGGCGCTACTGTGACCCTGTGTGCCTGACTTACCAGGCAGAAAGGATGCCAGAGCAGATTCGACTGAAGGTCAGTTGCAATAATAATCATAAGTGATTCTTACAAAGCACTATTCTCTAACCAGAGTTAGACTCACTGCGCTGTACAAACAACTCATGACAAAAACCACATTAACATACATTTGAACAAACAGAACCGTAAATAATGTAGTCTACCATAAACATATCACCTAGTAAACGAGAATTATTTAATTGTCAAGTTGTTTAGCCTTGTTGCCCATACCTGACTGTGTGATTTAAATGATTGTTGGTTACATTACTTTGTCGTCATCTTCTTCTGAGTGTCTAGTGTGATGCAAGACATAAACATTCGTGACAGTTATTGAGAGACAGTTGCTCTTTGAATTGCAAAATAATTATGGGAGAGTACATAATTATTGTTAGTTCAGTATGTGATTTGCACATGGTATGGGTTTTATGACCTTGGCTTTATTTCTAGATTACAGTAACACTGGAAAAGTAAAACAGATGGTTTAATTTTCTGATTAAGTTTTGACCTGATCAGTTTCCAATGTTGCATGTTTGTTACAGGCAAGTAATTGATTTGTTTCTGAACATGATAACAGTGTTATTGTTGGTATTTTCTGAGGCACCGTTCAGATGGTGGTTTCAAAATTCTACATGGTAATAACTACGACCAGGTTTTACACATAAATGCTGGTTTCAGATATCTTGATTTGTTTTCAGTATCACAGGAGAGTGAACAAAGCATGCAGGTGTCTGTTTTCCACTTTTGAATACAAGTTGACTGCATTCACTTTTGTTTTGTCAAGCATTGTAGCTTTTCTGTTTTGTGTTCTGTTTATGCCAGGTGGGATCTGTGACTGGTCAGCAGTTTGCAGTGTATGAGGAGTTTGGCCGCAACTTGCCCGGCTTCATGCCGGCAACACAGATGGACTACATGGGAGTGCCCCAAAAGTCCATGGTGAGTTTCTTCAACCCCACCCAACTCTGTTGTTGATGGTCATCTGCTGCCCACTTTGTTCAGGTCTTTTACACAAAATTCATTTCCATCTCTGTTATATTACATAGTGGGGAAATTTAGCGTGCCTTTCTCGGGGCAGCAGCTGCAAGGACAGCACTGCCCAGTCCTGCCATGCTTCAAAATGTGTGTGATACTTTTATGTGCAACTGTGGTGTTGTACCTGTTTGGTATGTGTATGTGGTGACAGCTGATTGGGTGGTAGACAGACCTTTGGTTGTTGATCACTTTTATGTATAGCACTATTCTCTGCTCTCAAGCAGACTCACTGCACTCACTGAGAACATAGGATATTGCCCTAGTGCATGGATGATTTGTTGGCTGTGTGATGGGTGGAACTTTGGTCAGTGATGCCTGAGGTGACCCTGCTGATGAAGTGTGACTTGCATGGTAATTCGTTGGATGTGTGATGGGTGGAACTTTGGTCAGTGATGCCTGAGATGACCATGTGTGGTTGACAGGATGTTCACATCCAATTACCAGCTTGGTAGGACGGCTGCCCTTTTTTGTTGCATAGGTGGTTTACTTGATTAGCAATAGAGCTTTAGTCAGTGATTACATAGGATATTGCTTTTGTTCTGCTTGGAGGGTTTGTTGGGTGAACAATTGGCAGAGCTTTGGTCAGTGACAATGTGGGATATTGCTTTTGTTCTGCTTGGAGGACTTGTTGGGTAAGTGATTGGCAGAGCTTTGAGGTGATGACATGGAACATTGTCCTTCGTTCTTCTTGGATGAATTATTAGGTAAGCAGTTGACAGGACTATGGTCAGTGATAACACGGGACAGTGCCCTTTGTGTCATGCAGCCTCCGCCGCCACCCCAGCAGCCCCAGCCTCCCATGGTGCAGCAGATGCCGCAGCAGCCGCCCCCGAACGTCCCTCCCCCGACGCAGTACGGGCCGGACGAGGTGACGTTGATCTACGAGCGGATCGTGCGGGACCTGGAGCAGCACCTGCAGGTGATCTCCATCATGCCCAACAACCCCATGACTGTGCAGCTGCACAGCCTCCTGGACACCGCCATCCAGACCCGCAACTCCCGCGACTCCCGGGCTGCCAACATCCTCCTGCAGAAGGTAGGGAAAGAGGGAGGGAGGGGTGCGTCTCTTGTACTTGAAGTGCAGTGGGAAAGGGGTAGGGTGGGGTGGGAATGAACAGGTGATTTGATGGTTCCTGCCAGTATCCTCACAGAGAAGTGAATGGAGTGTAGGGAAGGCAATGTAATGGCAGGACTTGGGATCAGAAGCAGTGTGTGCCATCATCCTCTGGCAGCAAGTAAGGTGGGGTATGTGCTTGGGATGGAGGGGGTTAGGAAAGGTAATGAAAGATTCGGCAAATTCTGCCAGCATCGTCCTAAAGAATACAGTGCTGCCCCCCCAGTGTGCAAAATAAGGTTGTGGTCAATCAGCTGCAGCCAGTAGCATTGACCCTTTCAACAGGTTATGTGCTTGTGGGCAGTACTATACTTTTTTTTAGGAAGACGCTGGTTCCTTGGATTTTGCAACTCCTGTGACACCAGGATTTCACACACACGCATGTACACACACACACAAATCTTTCCCTTGGGCTGACAGATCTCATAGAGCCGACATGAGTTGGTGGCAGCTTGTGGCTCCTGTTTGCAGCAGGATTTCACACATGCACACACACACACACACACACACACACATGCAAATCTTACCCTTGGGCTGACAGATCTCATAGAGCTGATGTGAGTTGGTTGCAGCTTGTGGCTTCTGTTTGCATGGCCAAACTGACTGATGTGGTCTGGTGTGTTTTCAGGCAGTGGAAGGACTGCTGGAACACTACATCCCTTCAGCCATCACCTCGGACCAACAAGAGCTTCTCCTGCGCTTCCGAGAATGCCATCTCATGGTTCTCAAGGGACTTGCTGACGCTCGCGCTCTCGGCCCCGGCTGGGCCCCGAAAGAGGTTACAAGGTAATGCAACCCGCAGCCCCTTCCATCCCCACTGTCACTGCCACTGTCCGCCTCTGTCACCACTGTTCTGTCTCAGACCCCCCCCCCCCCCACACAAATCCGCCCTACCACCACCGTTGCCATACCGCCAGCCCAGCATCACTTCACCACCCAGACTGTAGCAGACCCCCCTTAAACAAGGAGCAGTGTGTGCTTCATGTTGACTGATTTGTTATACCAAGATCATCATGGTGTCACCCACATCCACGCTACAGTGGTTGTTTTTTTTCAAACAGAATGTTGGCTCCTTCCCCACCTTGTGTCTCGTTTGGCTGTTCATTTGGTTGCTGTTTTTTTTGTAACGCCTGTTTCTCTCTGTTCCTTATGTTTCCCGTGTTCCCTCTGTCTGCTTTTCCCTGTTTCCTGAAACTCCCATTTATCTGCTTTTCCTTTCACCCCCCCCCCCCTCCACTTTTTTTTCTTCTTCCTCTGAGTACCTTCTTTGCCTTGAGTGTAATTATAATGCCTGCTTTGTTCTGTTCTTTCTGACCACTGATTTTCCCTGCTCTTTATAACACCTGACTTTCTGTGCCTCGGTGGGGAACAGATGCCTCATCCTGACAGGGCGCGAGGAGTCCAAGTACAACCTTGAGGCTGTGGAGACCCTGATTCGCAGCGGCCTGGTCAGCTCCAGTCAGTTTGACGTCTACCTGTCCAGCGTGCTGGAGACCGGCTCCAACACGGCCGTCAGCTTCGTCATGCAGGTCATTCAGCGCATCTGCTCCGATGACAAGAACAGCCCGCACAACTTCTCAGAGGTGGGTTGGGTCCTCTTCCTGTGGGCAGGGTCAGCTATCAAGTGGGACGGACTGACAACACTTAGCTGGTGTCACACTCAAAGCAAGAGACAGCAGCACAGACCAGAAGCTACTGCGTAGCTCCGTGGAGCTTTATGCTTTGGGTTTTGTTACTGATTTCATTGGGGGGGGGTTAATTGGGGTAATTTGGGTGTCACGCTTACAGCTCAGGTCTGGGTGTCACGCTCACAGCAAGAGACACAGCAGCACAGACCTGAAGCTACTGCGTAGCTCTGTGGAGCTTTATGCTTTGGGTTTTGTTACTGATCTCATTGGGTTGGGTGGGGGGGGGGGGGGGTAATTGGGGGTAGTTTTTCTTCTCTCTTGGGATTATTGCTACACCACTTGTTCTGCTTGTGAAATTTCTGCAGATGTTTTACATATGTTTGGGAGTACATTTTTTGGCTAGCACTGGGTTGGTATGGTGAACGTTTGAACTTGAACCAGTTAGGGTTGCGGTTGCCTGGGACAGAACGTCACTTTGTGGCTCTTGTGGGTGATGTCTGTTTTTCTGGAGAGAACTCTGTTTAAAACAAATTAGGAGAAAAGGGAAAAAACAATTAAAAAAGGAGCACATCCTTTGAGTGATAGCTGGTAATACTGTGGTAATGACATTGCCTCTCATTTTTTGATTGTTTTTCACCTTTTAACTGTTGTTTGAGTGTCGTTTTGTAGCTTGACAAAGGGGGTTACCCCGGTAATTTACAGTGTTTTTGTCTAATAAATAGCATTCTTTTAAATCTTTTATGTGTTTGGATACTGTGGTAATGAACACAGAATTTACTAATTATTAGTGTGTTAGGGGTAGAGATTACACAGGAGACTTTTTGCACCAAGCATCTGTTCTGTAAGGACAACCACTGTCATATAGAATATTTTTGTGTTTTATCAAGGGTGTTTTCATTGACTTTTTACTCATTGATGTAAGTTTCTAGAATGGCAGAAATTACAAATCGTGTTAAGTATTATTTGTATGTTTTATCTCAGCATTATATTATTATATGTGTGTTTTATGTCTCCACATCATGTTAGGTATGATATCTATGTTTTATGTCTCCACAGAACGACTTCCCACAAACAGTGGATGCTCTCAACACCCTTGCCACCCGATCGAGGCAGTCTCCAGAAGGGTATGTTTCCATTTTGTTCACCCACCCAACTCCTTGCCATTTTTTTTTCTCCGCACATCATACTGTCTCTATTTCAGCTCAGAGCTTCATCCAGTAGAACTGAGTGAGACCTCATCTGGTTTCCTGAATTATATTTAGTTTCCTGTCTCGGCAGCCTCAGTAAAAACTATTGTCTCTTGAGAGGTATGTTCTCTTCAGAGGTATGTTCAAAATGACAATGGACACGAAGGGAGGTGGGATCTTGCCTGTAGATTTCTGTTTATTGTGCCACAGCCAGGGATTGATCATGGGCTGGGTACATGTCAGACCAATGTGCTAACCCTGATGGCACGGGTGCCTCACTGTTCAGGTTGAAAGTTTTGCATCGGTTTTCTTGACTGTGATTAATCTCAGCTTAAGGCTCGGTGGTACTGTCCATTTCATTGTTGTGTTAGGGTTTACACAGAAGGAGTAAACTGTGTTAACACCTGCTGGAACAGGTTCTTGGGTTCTTTGTTTCCTATCAGGAGTGCCGGATTTCCATCTCATGTATCTGTGGTGCCAGTTTCTAAGGCCATCAGTTTATGCCCGTGACAGTGGACATGGGTGTGTCTTCTATTTGTCTCTCCTCTCTGTCTCTCTCTGTCTCTCTCTCTCTTGCTCTTCTCTCTCTCTTGCTCTTCTCTCTCCCTTGCTCTTCTCTCTTTCTTTCTCTCTCGCTCCCTTTCCCATTCTCCCATGATGATTTAAAAATCATTTCTAATGTGCCAAATCCCAGTATGATGTGTATGTGAGGCTTAAAGCACTGTACATGAAACATTATAATGGTACACAGCCTAATTTAATAATGTATTACAGATCTCACTACCCCCAGCATCCACACATGTGAGCTGATGTACACACACATGCATGCATGCACACATAGTCGCAACCCCTCACTTCCCCCCCTCTCTCCCAGTCTTCCCAACCACCCCTACCCCCCTCCCCCCTCTGAATAATCACCTCAGCCAATGAAGACGTCAGCAGAAAAGAGAAAAAAATTCAGGTATAGCATCCAATGCCAGTGTGAGGGTTAGAGCAGCTCAGAGTAAGCAGAAGTGACGAAAAAGTTTTTAAGGGAAGTTTTGAACTGTGAGAGAGAACTGCAGTGTCAGATGTGAGCAGGAAGGTGGTTCCAGACAAGGGGAACCAAACAGAGAATGACAGGCAACCAAAGCCCTGAAGTTTCCATTACCCCCCGACCCCACCCACCCCCAAAAATAAAAAAACCAACCCAGCAATAATGCCGCCCCCCCCCCCACCACCACCACCCCTCCCCACCATCCCCATACATGCATGCGGGTCTCCCTGGAGCATGCCCAAGTTTTAAAGTGGGCTGCAATGTCGACAGTCCCCCTGTGTCTCTTAGGCTGGAAAACCTGATGACCAACGTGGCCAGCGTGCGCATGCCCGGCGACTCCAACGGGATGTCCATCACCAGCAGCGGGCCCAACAATGCCGCCACCATGATGCAGTCGGGGATCTCGCAGGCACGGGAGTTTGACGACCCAGCCGGCCTGCACGAGAAGACGGAGTACCTCCTGCGGGAGTGGGTGAACATGTACCACTCCCCCGCTGCCGGGAGGGACAGCACCAAGGCCTTCACCTGCTTCGTGCAACAGGCAAGTGCAGACAGGTTGTGCGTTGCCCAGTCAGGTCTGGGTGTGATGCGTTTCACAGGTGGAGCCCCTTTGCAGCTTTGGCACCCACATGGTGGAGGTAACAAGGGACTGAGGATTGGAGGTTTGCGGGGAGGTTGGTTACAACAAGGAGAGTAACAGTGGTAGTGAAAAGAACGGTAATACTAATTGTTGACAGTAATGGGATGGATAAATGGACTAGAAGAAGGGTGATGATGAAACTGTTGATGCCAGAATGATGACAATGTTTGTTTATACAGAGCATATCATGCTGGGTATTTTTCACCTCTAATATTGCCAAAGGTGAAAAATGTTATTCACTGGGAAACAGAGAAAACTTGAGGCTTATCAAATTTCACTAGTAGGAAACACTGACATTGCTCTCAAAAGCCGCATTTGGAACTTCTCTCTCTCTCTCTCTCTCTCTCTCTCTCTCTCTCTCTCTCTCTCTCTCTCTCTCTCTCTCTCTGTAGCATCTAGCAATGACTTGTTAGACATGTCGAAATGAACCATAACTACAATCCTTGGAAAATAAAGGTTTTGAGTTCAAGTTCTCCCGTTCCTGATAAAAGGATATTTTCCTTTCTTTCTGCACAAGAGAAGTGTTTACTACCAAGGGTTGGTGAACTCATTGTTGTCCGGTGTGTGTGTGTTCCATCCCCAACTCCTCCCATCCCTCACTGTGTGCTTTTATGACAATATGTATGGTATTCAGCAGATGCATCAGCAAGGGATATTAAAGACGGACGACCTCATCACTCGCTTCTTCCGCCTGTGCACGGAGATGTGCGTCGACCTGTGCTACCGCGCCCTCAGCGAGCAGTCGCACTCGCCCACTCTGGTGCGCGCCAAGTGTTTCCACACCTTAGACGCCTTTGTGCGCCTGATAGCGCTGCTGGTGAAGCACTCTGGGGACAACAGCAACACCGTCACCAAGATCAACCTCCTCAACAAGGTAGGAGCTGGGTCTTCTTGCAGGGCTGCTACAGTCGGTGAAAGTTTGGGGGGAAAGCTCTGTCGTATAGGCGTGTGTATTGTGTCATGTTTGTGAAGGGATTGGTTTTGTGGATTGACTTGAAGAGTTTTGGAATGTGCATTTGCTTATGACCGAGTTTGATTGTCCTGAGGTGACCCTGTGCACTTGACAGGATGTTAAAGTCCAATTACCAACTAGCTAGCTAGCTAACCTTTTGTCCAAGTTATAACCTAGTTTGATTGTCCAGAGGTGACCCTGTGCAGTTGACAGTATGTTAAGTCCAATTACCAACTAACTAGCTTGCTAACCTTTTTTCCTAGTTACGACCTAGTTTGATTGTCCAGAGGTGACCCTGTGCGGTTGACAGTATGTTAAGTCCAATTACCAACTAACTAGCTAGCTAACCTTTTTTCCTGGTTGTGAGCTAGTTTGATTGTTCAGAGGTGATCCTGTGTAGTTGGCGGGACGTTAAAATCCAGTTACCAACCAACCTTTTTTCAAGGCCTCGGAAGTCAGTGAAAAATGAGTAGGTCATCTGAGGTCTTTGAAGTGTTGTTTTTTGACAGAAATCCTGAGAAATGTAAAGTTTCTGTTTTCGTTGCTTTTCAAACAGAAAAGCAATGAATTTCCCTGGCACAGAATAACTAGCAAGATAATACTTTGGCTTAGATAAATTATGGCAATGAAATGGTAACACTTTGGGATCTGAACTGTGAAGTGAAGGCTGGACATGTATCCTGTGTGATGAGCAGGTAGGTAATCTGTCAGATTTGGTCTTTGAATTTTGAGGAGAAAACTAACGGTCTTGAAAGTTTGTGAAAATCTGAGTTAGAAAGTATGCGTCAACCCAGTCTTGGTTTCAAGGATGGTTAGTGAGTGAGTTGGTTGCTTGACAGAGAAAAGACATGGATGACATTGGGATGGAATGAAATTCACCAGATCAGAAGTAAAAGGGTTGA
>OY757546.1:4622439-4699240 GCA_963584105.1 Alviniconcha strummeri
TATTTCGGTATCCGTTCCACCCCCGTGTTACCACAGTAGCACGTAAAAAATCCCGGTCATTCTGCCAAAAGTGCAGGTGGCAGGTTACAGCTAAACACGCATACACCTTACGTATGTGGCTTTTATTGAACCGTGCTTCGGCATTGGTCACAACTTGTCCCTAATATGTCAAATGACATCTGAGGACATTAAGCATCAACTCATCATCATCTCTCTAGTTTCACCTGTGTCATGGTGTCACGGCGGAGTGTCAGATTCAGTGTGTGTATCAGTCAGTCAGTGCGTGTGTCAGTGTAGAGCCTCTGTGTGTGTGTGTGTGTGTGTGTGTGTGTGTGTGTGTGTGTCGTGTGTGTGTCAGTTTGTGTATGTGTCAGTGTCAGTGTGTGTGTGTGTGTGTGTGAGAAACAGAGAGAGAGAGAGAGAGATAGAAGGGGGGAGGGGGGGTAGTGACGGTTTTGCAGGCACTACTAATTTGACGACAGTCACACTGACGAAACTAAAGACTAAACTGAGATGACTCGATTTACCGCTCAGCCATGGCCTGCTCAAGTCACTCGCCGATTCAGTCGTACAAAACACAGCATAACGTGAATTAACTTGACCTTTTCTCCATGCACGGGTCAGCGTATTTCTTGAAGGTTCAGTCACTGGTCTGTTCAAGTCAGTTTTTCATTCACTGCGTGACTGTGACTCGGACTGACCGCCGCGGTGCCGCCGCCCGGGTCAACGTTTCACTGAGACGCTGACTCGCCAGGCGCCGCGAGAAGCGGCACTGACTCGACTGACTCAGTCAGTGACTGACTGACTCGACTGACTCAGTCTGAGTGACTGACTGACTCAGTTTTCATTGTGCTTTTGTCTATTGCCTAGTAGAAGGAGGCTGATCGAAAAATGTACATAGTTTTGTACTTTCCTATTTAAAAATCAGTCAATCAGTCAATAAAAGGCGCTTTCCTAATAGCCTTTCGGTGTCAGTAAAGTCAGTTATTTTTCCTATGTACGCGGCTGGTGACTGAGTCGTAACTGACGGATTTGTTTCAGTATTGCTCAGTGTTTGTTTTTCAGTTAAATTTGCTCACATAAATTTTCCGCATATGATTGGATAACACATTAGATCCATAAATATGTTATTTTCTTGGCAAAAAGCTAAGTAACTATGCTACAAATTAAGGCGGCAGACAGACTATCAGTGTCAAGCACCTGTGACTGCGTTCATTGCAATCGGTTGTTACCCGTATGGGTATAATGTTGCCCTACCATCTAAAAATAGAATCCATACCAGTTCGAGAAAAAACAGGAGCCCAGCTTGAGAAACTTTTGCGACGCCATGTCGGGGTTTGTGATGGTGCGGTGATTCAGTCTCAGGAACTTTCCTGATGTTGGCCCCCATACGACCCCGTTTCCGACCAGCAAGAGTACCAGAGTTTTGTACATATTTTTGTTTTGAGAAAGCCTTGAATCTAATTTGGGGCTTTCGTTTCAGTTTGTATGGAATAGAATGAATCTAGACCCGCTTTCCTTTGCTCTGGCAGAGATAAGTTATTCAGTGGCCAGCCTTACCAAGAAAAACTACAAACCGAGCGTCGCTGAAATAAATCACGTAAGTAGAAATACTTGTTGTTTGTATTGATCGATTCCTGCGGTGGTATTATTGGAAGGTATTGTACCATTTTTATTTTTGGAATGCTCAAATCCCATCATTAGACGCCATGTTTTGTTGTACACAATGAAAGTTATGGCTATCAGTGCGAGGTCTTTCAAAATGGAGTTGGGGGAGTTTAAACAGAATGTTTTCGAAAGAAAGAAAACTAAATGTTTCGTTCTTTTCCAAGCGTCGTTGTTACTGAAGTTAACAGTCGCCACTTACTTAAATCATGATCACAATTTGAATTGTCAATTGACCTAGTCCTAGAGCTGTCGGAAAGACCTTGAACTCTAGTACTAGCAGTACGCAGTCTCTAAATGCACTATCACTACGTCAGTATGTGTGAATGCTTTGTTCTATTGCCTTGTTGGTGAGAAATGTTGCCTTTTCTTCCATTTGGGTGACCACAGTCTTTGTGACTGGTTATTCTGCAGCTGTTGAGTGAACAAAGGCAAGCAACAACAACAACACAAAAAAGCTGTTCAAATTCAACTGAAAATGTACAGTACTAGTTTATGTACTAACTATTGACGTATTGTATTCACATTGAACCTAGTACGACTCCATGGGTACAGGCCCTTTTTGGAAGGAAGCAGATGGAAGCAGTCTGACTTTCAGACAAGCAAAAATTGCTTCCCAGTCCAAATTTTCACCTTTGCTTAGTTGCTGGTTTATTTATAAGGTTATTGATGATTTTCTTCAGAGTAGAGTGGGATTTGAGATGATTCTGGCTTTAAAAGAGATCACTATTGTCAGAGTTACATTTTACACTGTGGGATTATTTTTGCTTCTGAGGAACTGATTTCTGTTTTTCTTGTTAACACAGCTACTTCCATTTTCCAACCATACTGGCTAAAGCTGTAATGAGTCAGTATTCCATCTCTCCACATTGGAGTATTATGTGTTAGAATAGATCCACTGATTTATTTTTACTTTTGCTTGTAAATAGATATAATATTTAATATACATCATTACATGTATGAAAGTGAGCAGCAGCTACAATGTATATTCCTACATTCACACCATATGATTCTATGAGAAACTCAGAAAGGCAGGGGAACCCAAATGGGGGATGGGGTAAGAGCAAAAAACCTAGGAGATCTACATAAGTAAAACATGAAACGAAAAGAAGGACCGACACCATCATGCGAACAAGAGGAGAGAATGAAGATACAGAAATTTTAAGCAATACACTGATTCTCAATGATGAGAATTCTCACATTCATACTATATGATTCTATGAGAAAGATTTGGGGGGGGGGGGGGGGGGGGAGTACAACAACAGCAAAAAAAGTGGGGAGATCTAGAGCTAGATGATAAAGAATTTATAAACAAAAGCAAAGAACTATGGGGGGGGGGGAGGGGGGAGGGGACAGCAAAAAAAGTGAGCTAGATTTAAGATGATAAGATTAAGAAAGAATTTAAACAAAACAAAAGCAAAGAACCACAAGCATCATGTGAACACGAGGAGAGAAAATTAAGATACAGAAGTTTCAAGCAGTGTCTTCTGATTCTCAGTCTCAGTGACGAGAGAAGTGGAACTGGAAGAATAGCAAAGCAGTACAATACAAAAGGAAACATATTATTTAACATTACTTATAATATTTTGGAGGATCTTGCGTATTTGTTTATGATGACCGAGCAGAATAGTAGAAAAATATTGTTCACCTTTCAGCTTTGTAACAAATGTTGACAAAATAAATCAAGTTGGTATATAATGGTAATCACATCAATTCGCAGCTCTACATGACAAGAGATGTGAGTCCAAGTTGGTCATCAGGATATTTTGGGATCTGTTACTCATTCAAACCTGGCTGCCTACATAATTTATGCAAACTTTACCTCAGACTTCTTTAGGCTGTGAATTTGCATTCTCTGATTAATGCTGAGTCTATACATATCAGGACTTTAGCTGTAAATATGTTGGTACCGCTACCAGAATAATGACTACAGCTCTTTCCATTCTGTAGTTATAACTGATCTTATGATGTTAATTGTTACCACCAGCATTTCCTTCCATTTTGTAAAATGTATGTATTCTATAGTTATAACTGATCTTATGATGTTAATTGTTACCACCAGCATTTCCTTCCATTTTGTAAAATGTATGTATTCTATAGTTATAACTGATCTTATGATGTTAATTGTTACCACCAGCATTTCCTTCCATTTTGTAAAATGTATTTAAAGTGCCTAAACCTAGTAAATGTGTTAATATTTGAGAAACTGTATCCCAGAACCTGTTAGAGGTAAATGCATGAAATTTGGCATGTGTACTTTCCTTAAGCCCGTTCTTAATTGGGCGAATGTTTCTTCGCAAACCTAGTTGGAAGTATTCGGCGAAGCTAGTTGGTTCTTAATTGGGCCAACTTTTCTTCGCGAACCTAGTTGGAAGTATTCGTCCAAGCTATATTCGGGGTCCAAAAACCTTCGCTCAACATGTTCTGGGAACATTCGCCCTATTGGACGATCATTGCCTCTGATTGGCTGAGAGCAGAGCTCTCCTGTGAATGAAGAAAAAATAAAAATGGATGACGGTGTCGCTAGGTTCTTCACTCGCTTCAGAGGGAATTTGTTTATTTGTTGACTTGTGGAAGGCGCAGCCTTGTCTCGGAGACCCAGAATGAGATAGTAGTTAGTTGAATTACCCTGTGAGGTATGATTAAAGTATATTGACTTGACCTGACTTGACTTTAGCCTACATTTTCTATCATGCTGTCTGCTGCGCGTCTGCTGCAAGTTCGGGCCAAAGCTTGCATCTCATTACAAGCCAGTTGAGAATGAAGTAAAGTTTGGACTGTCTGAACCATATTCGGCGAACTAAATGTTCAGTTAAGAAACGAATCATAATTCGTCAAAATGTCCGAAGTATGTTCGGGCGAACAAACATTCGCCCAGTTAAGAATGGGCTTTATGGTTGTTGTTTTTTTTTTTTTTTTAATGCAATGGATTGTATTGTTTCAGTTTGAAAATTTAGCTGGACCTACCTAATTTAAGTTGCCGAAGTGTGTAAATAGTTGCTAGCTTAATTTTCCTGCATACATTTACTATCATTGTGCTAGTCACAGTGTAGTAGACTAGTACTTCAAAATAAGTGATTTCTTGTTTGTATGCTTGGTTCCAGTGTTTATGTGTTTGAAACAATCATTTGTTCTAGTTCTACTAGTTTTCAGAATGTTACCTGCAAACATTGCGATTGCATAATATAATGCTAACAGCTAAAGCAAAGTTAATGATAGATTTGTGATTTTTGGTCTGTTTTCTGTTCGGAATCTTCCTGAGGTGACCCTGTATGGTTGACAGGACTTCAACATCCAATTACTGTTTGGAAAATTGTACTCAAAAAGACATAATGGCCAGCAGGCAGAGTCAGAATAAGAGAAGATCTCTTACAGTTTTAGTGATTAGTTCAGGGAAATGGCAACTTACAGTTACTGAGTTAGTAAGTTGCACATAGTTGAAACTAATAAAAGCCACGGGATCCCATACATATTGTACTTGTTCAGTTGTAGACTTGCACACAACTTGGTTCCAAAGGCCTTTTGGTATCTTGGGATGGGATGTGACTAATTTGTGTAAATCAAAAATGGTGGGGGTGGGTGGGAATTATGAGCGTGCATTTGTTATTCATTAATGTGTTTCACTTTTCTGTGTAATTCAGTGGCATTTTGTACTCACAATAATTTGTGGTTTGCAGCTGGTTTCACAGCACGGGGCTGAAGCAGACAGGCATCTTTTTCGGTGCCTCTTGTCTTACATCGATTTCAGTGGGGATGGTAAAAGTTCTGGGAAAGACTTGTATCAGGTTTGTTTATACATTCTTTACATGCTTTTGACTTGCCTAAAATTGTTAAAAAAGCAGACTAAGTCCATGTAGTGATGTATTCTTTGTTGTCCTGCTGTGTCAAAGGGCACCCATGAATTAAAAAAAGAAAATCAACATTTTTGCATGCCAAAATGAGTAACCTCCATGGAGCTCTGCCATTCCAGTATATTATTTTAATACTACAGTTTTACGTGACATTGCTAGTTTTAACTTTTAGTGGCCTGATACAGTGATTATGGTTTACAGTGTCTTGAGAAAAATATGTTAATAGTGAAACTGAAAGTTGCATTAACATCGGTGACTTTTACTTGAAGAATATAGTTTAAATTTAAACTATTTACTTGTACTCTTCCTTTTGTAAAGTTTGATCTGTACTACTTTTTTTGTTAATTCTGGAAGTTCTGTAAAGCAGGGAACAGTGCATAGAGGAGACAGGGACAGGAGGAATGGTTGTAACACTGACAAAAACAGTGTAAAAAACTCGCACATACACAACAGTTTGCAGGTAAAAAATAGCATCTCATTTTAATTGTAGAGGATGCCTGGCAGTGTCATGATATTTTCAAGAAGAGAGATTTTATCATTATAATAATAACTGTAAACAGTATATATACTGTATACTACTTTATGTAAACTGTTTTGGTAGGACTGTGCTCAACATGTGTATAGAATATCATATTTAGGTTAATATGTATCATGTGAGCGCTCAGGGCATTGATGAGCGCATGATAAATGTACGTTATTCTTATTATAGTGTATAGTTCCTTTTTCCCCCACAGATCCAGTATTTAACTACCGACAACAGCCACTTTCTGGGCAGGCCAAACTTCACTTCCATTCTTTGCAACGCTGTTGACAACCCTCTCCATTCACAAAAAGTATGTATTTCTGTTGTCATTTGGTATTCATAAAGAGTGTGATTGTTGTTACACATGTGGTGATTTGTCATACCTGGACTGACACTCTTTCAGATAGATACTGAATTTATTGTACCTGTTTGTTTACCTGATTTATACATTGGAATGCTTGTTAAAACCACCCAGAAAAATCAAACAAAATGTGAAAGAGGGATAGTCTTTGCAGAGAGGATTATCAGAATATGAAACAAAAGCCTAAAAGGTTTCAGAAAAAGAAAGAGGGGTCTAAAGTAAAATAAGACCCAGAAACCTAAAAGGTCAAGAAGAATGCTTTTTATTGTGTCAAAACATGACACGCAAATTTTCAGGGTAAACTCCTTTTTCAAGCTGTGAACAACAGTTAAATGGTGAAAAATGAGATGTAGGATACATACCTGCTTTTGGTTGAGCTGTTTTATGTTGTTTTGGTGTCCAGTCAATAGGTAAAACAGTGGTTTCTCAGCAGGATGGTCTTTGTTTCAGGATCCCACTGTGCTCATTTTGATGCACTCACTATTTTTGTTTTCATGTTGTCTTTTTTAAATCAGACTCTCAAGCCTTCAGCCCAGCTGCTTCCGCAACTGAGCAAAGTGTTGAAGCTGAACCGCGTTCAAGAAGTGGTTTACGCCTTCGCCCTTGTCCACTCCTCCAACCCAGACATTGTACAGTACGCCACCCAGTTCCTCAAGCAGAAGATACCTGACTTGATTCACTCCTACGTTGATGCAGGTATGCAGGCTTAGGCAGCGATATATATGTACACACTTACAGGTACATATGTGTTTTCCTGCTTCAATCCATGCCTGCATTGAAGCAGGCACAATGACGACAGTGGGTTCTTGCAGTCCCAGCACATACTTGTGTACACACATGCACAAGCACACTTGCATGCACACATATGCACCTGTGCAGTATATAAACCCACCTTAAAGTTCTTTTTATTCTTTGTTTTATATTGTCCATTTGGTGGCTACTGAAACTTAACCACTGGCATGCACACACATATGTGCAGTAAACGGGGATATATACCCAGCTTAATGAGAGCCCTTTTGGGGGGGGGGGGGGGGTCCACTTCATGGAGACTAAAATTTGAACTAATTATAGTGTATTTTGGTGTAGCGAGGGCTTTTTTCATCTTTGGTTTTACGCTTGGTTTATTCTGCCCACCTCATGGGCACTGATATTTTCACTAAGTTTAGTGTGTTGTGCAGTGTGGGGGGCTCTTGTTATCCTTGTTTTTATTCTGTCCATTCAACAGACACTGCAGTGACTGGACGACAGGAGGGTGGCCTGCAAGACGCGGGTGTGGAAGCTTTACACCTCCTCCTTTCTCACCTTCTGCGAGGCCGCGACACCTACGGAATTGGAAAAGAACAAAAAGAAGCCTTACTGAAGACCCTTCGACGAGGTAGGGATAGATTTGTTGCTGTGACAGAACCTGCAGAGAAAGAATTGTTCAGAATTGTCTGTCATTAGTGCATGCCTGAGCCTCTCATGTTCACTGTTTTTATAGCAGCAGCCACCACCACTACCAAATAAGAAGAACAGAAACAAAAAGATGAAATTACTTTGCTAATATGTGATTACTATTTTGATTTTTTTTCATTAACTTCCCCTACCCCTTTTTTTCTGAACTTACTGTGTGATAAATCTGGGATAGCTTGGGGGGAGGGGGGTACAAAACAAAAGATGACGTACGTGTAATAGTGTCCAAAAACAACAGCAAGAGAAGGAATGTAATGTCATGTTTTAACGTCTTGAATTAGTTATATTTTTGTTTTTGCTTCAGACTTCCCACGAGATCGTGTGCCTTCTATCCTGAGCTTTCTACTGTATCCGGACACTGAAGACATTCCTGTCAACCAACTGAGCAACCTGAGCAACATGCCTTCCTCCATGGTATGATAGCAGATGTTGTTCTGACCCTTTACAGCCCTGGCAACATGCCATCCTCCATGGTATTATAGCGGATGTTGTTCTGACCCTTTACAGCCCTGGCAACATGCCATCCTCCATGGTATGATAGCGGATGTTGTTATGACCCTTTACAGCCCTGGCAATATGCCATCCTCCATGGTATGATACCGGATGTTGTTATGACCCTTTACAGCCCTGGCAACATGCCATCCTCCATGGTATGATACCGGATGTTGTTCTGACCCTTTACAGCCCTGGCAACATGCCATCCTCCATGGTATGATAGCGGATGTTGTTATGACCCTTTACAGCCCTGGCAATATGCCATCCTCCATGGTATGATACCGGATGTTGTTATGACCCTTTACAGCCCTGGCAACATGCCATCCTCCATGGTATGATACCGGATGTTGTTCTGACCCTTTACAGCCCTGGCAACATGCCATCCTCCATGGTATGATAGCGGATGTTGTTATGACCCTTTACAGCCCTGGCAATATGCCATCCTCCATGGTATGATACCGGATGTTGTTATGACCCTTTACAGCCCTGGCAACATGCTATCCTCCATGGTATGATACTGGATGTTGTTATGACCCTTTACAGCCCTGGCAACATGCCATCCTCCATGGTATTATAGCAGATGTTGTTCTGACCCTTTACAGCCCTGGCAACATGCCATCCTCCATGGTATGATAGCGGATGTTGTTATGACCCTTTACAGCCCTGGCAATATGCCATCCTCCATGGTATGATACTGGATGTTGTTATGACCCTTTACAGCCCTGGCAACATGCCATCCTCCATGGTATTATAGCAGATGTTGTTCTGACCCTTTACAGCCCTGGCAACATGCCATCCTCCATGGTATGATAGCGGATGTTGTTATGACCCTTTACAGCCCTGGCAATATGCCATCCTCCATGGTATGATATCGGATGTTGTTAAGACACTTTACAGCCCTGGTCTGGAAGCAAATGGTACCAATGGTACAGATTCTTAGGCAGGGGTGGGTTGTGGCCTGCTGCTTGTTGCATCTCAGTATACATGAATTTACAGTGCCTTGAGGCTAAATCAAGGCTTGGAGAAAGTGTGCCCATTTAGCAACTACCACAATGTAAACACAGAAAAGTTCAGGGGAAAATGAAAATAGTCATTGCAGGGTAGCCGATTAATTTTGTCCTTTTTTTTTTTTTTTATGCTGACAAAATTACTGTTTCTTTCCCAAAAGTGTTCTCCCTGATATAACCATAATGGTTGACTGGTTGTAAGCATGCATGTTACTTAATTACACCCAAAAGAGAATACATCAGAAAATCAGATTTTCAAGGAGATAATTTAAAGAGAAAATGAAAGAGAAGAAATTGAAAATTATAGCCGTCATAATCTGTATAGTGTCTCCGCTACCACCCAGTACACACATGCACACCCATAATCACGTGCTTTTTATAGCACAAATACTCTGGTGCACACTGGGAATCTCAGTCTTGGGTTAAAAGATTTTTTTTTTTTTTTAGTCTGCAACATGTTTCATTTTTTGTCAGTGATACAGTTGTTTCAAAAAAAAAAAAAAAAAAGAAGCAGAAAAGTGTCATTGCTGGTTTCTTCTCCTAGATGGATTCCTCTCTGGCTGAACTGCTGCTGGAAGCTGGCTATGGGTGTACCTCCAGGTGTGTATCTGTCTTGTGTATGCAGTCATTTTCCTTTCAAGTTAGTAAACAATGGTGGGAAGAAACAAGACTTTATATTTTGGAAGAAGCAAGGGTTGCATGTTGAGATGGATGCAGGTAGAGTGGTTGTCAGGAATCAAGTTATTGTACTTCTTTTAAATTATTATCTTGCCTTTTATTGGGGGCCTGTGGCCAGTCAGTACTAAGTAACATTTCAAACTCACTATCTTATTGGCTGGATAATGATACGTTTGGATGATGTTTTGGTTTCTTTGCTGATTCTATTTTTCTCTCTCTAGGTTTTGTTGGCCTGATAGTGATAATTTGGATGATGTTTTGGCTTCTTTGCTGATTCTCTCGTGCCCTCTCCCTCTCGCTCAGTCTCTCATTGGCCTGATAGTGGTACATTTGGACAGTGTTTTGGTTTCTTTGCCGATTCTCTCTCTTTAGCTCTCTCTCATTGTGTCTCTTTCCATTACAGCAAGGATGAGTGCCGCAATGTCATGGTTGGGGTGAGAGAAATCTCACCTCTGGCCGTGGCGCGAGTCCTGGGAATGATGGCCAGAACACCAGCAGGGCTTGGAGACCAGCAACAGGTGTGTATCTGTGTGCCTGCATGCATCTGAATGAAGGCCAGTAGATACATAATCATGTGAATCTGGGTTAATTATCACTTAACGTGTGTCATTTTGTGGCCAAATGGTTGCTTGGTATGTTGACTTGCTAATGTTGTTTACTTTTTGCAGTCACACATTCTGGTTCATTTCCCTAATCGTTAGATTTTTTAAGGGCAAAATTCTAGCTTAGAAGCTAGGACAACATCTTGAAAATGATGAAATGGGTGGACAGATCTGTCTGGGCAGTTACAAATTCACACCCAGCTTGTATAGCCTCAAGCTTAGCAATAGCTCATGCTGCGGTTACACTTATGCTACAGGTTATTCAATGGGAAGGCTGGTGATTACTGTTAGCAGCAGCTGAATCTGAAAGGTTGTGCACTTTTAGGGGTTTAATTTACCATGTGTTAGTAAATTTCTTTCTTTTTTCTTCTTCTTTAAAAAAAAAGTCTGGTGGCTGGGGAGACAAGTCTGAAACGCCCGGAGTCACGACCTGGAATGTTGACATCTTCATTCAAGTTACAATGGATCTGGTAAGTGTACCTTCAGCTTTATTTGGACTTTCTAAATGGGCAGTGGCAGCCCAGTTTACCCACCAGAATTTCATGGATTCCTGTAGCCCATGTAGCCCTGTAATTTCACGTGATTGTTGAACCTCTGCATTGTACTTTATTGTGTCTGAGCACCCTCCTGGGATGCAGGTCTTGACAAGTATGGTATAGTATGTAAGCCTCTTCTGCACAGCCTGGATTCTGACTCAAAGTATTGGATGTATGCCTTTTCCATTTCCTTCCCAGAATGGGAGTCTGTATTGGGTGGCATGAACCCCTCTTCCGTGTTGAGAATCGAGATCTGCACTGGGTGTATTGTTTTGTGTAACACCTCCCCGTAGTATAAACAGCTCCTTGTTCAGCACCAAGATCTGGACTGGAAATATGTGTTGTGTAGTACCGGACCGAGATCTGGTTTGGAAGTATGGTGCTGTGCAGTATGAACTGAACACCTTGTTTAGAACTGAGATCTGGACTTGAAGTATGGTGTGTAGTATGGACACCTTGTTTGGAACCAAGATCTGGACTAGGAATATGGTTGTGTGTAATATGAACACCACCTCCTTGTTCAGAACCAAGATCTGGACAGGAAGAATTGTTTATCTTTTACAGTCACAGAACCCAGGTCTTCACTGGTAGAAGAGTTGTGTGTGTGCATGTCCTTTACTTTGTTAAACCCAGGTGGTAACTGAAAGAACAGTATTGTGTGCGTGCCCTGTCCCTCCCCAGAACCCAGATTTAGACTTAAAGATTGGTTTTGTGTATGTACCTCTTCCAGATGGTGACTGAAAGTGATGTATATTACTGCCCGTGGTCCCCTTCCCTCTGCAGAATCCACATTAGGACTTGTTTGTGGTATCATGTGTGTACCCCTTCCAGGCAGTGACTGGAAGTGATGTATATTACTAAACACGTGTCCTTTCTCTCGCCAGAACCCAGATTTGGGCTTAAAGTATGGTATTGTATGTGTGCCCCTTCCAGGACTTTGCTGGAAGTGATGCAAATGAACTGAATGCATGCCCTTTCCCTCCCCAGACAAAGTATGGTATTGTGTGTGTGTACCCCTTCCAGGACTTGGCTGGAAGTGACGTATATTACTGGACGCATGCCCTTTCTCTCCCCAGAACCCCAACCTGGAGTGGAAGGACGTTGTGGCCCAGCTGGACTATCCTGGCTTCCTGATCAACAGCAAGAAGGGCCTGCGCCTCTTGGTGCAGGGGCTGCTCCGGGGATTCCAGATCTCCAATGACGTCTTCCCCATCCACCTCATCTTCCGACCCTGGAGCAACACCGAGGGACAGGTCCGTTGTGTTGTCTCTTGTCTGTCTGTCTGTCTGCGTGTGCTGCTTGAGAGGATGAATGACTGCGTCATGGAGGTGACAGACTGATTAGCTCATCAGCATGCACAGATGAGACACATCACTCTTTTGACTGCCGGTTGCATATGACAGCTCGGAATCATTTTTATTCAGAGAACTCTCATTTATTGTAGGAGCCAGGTTGATTGTACATGTACATGCGAGAGAGAGAGAGAAAAAACAGCACCATTGCAATAACTCTATAGAGTAGACCTTACGGCAGTGAGTGGAGTATTCTCTTTACTGATGACGTGTTAATTAACTTGTAGGCTTGTTTGAATGATGCAGCTTTTTGTTGTCAGCAATTGATTGGGCAGTTTATCTAGAGTAATTTTAATTATTTTATTTTTTATGTGGGGACAAACAGCAAAACAGTGAAGATTGAGTTTTTTTTAACAATTCCCAAATTAATTGTATTTTTCCATTTTCAGCTGTCCTTCATCTTGCAATCGCTACGCCACCCAGATGTATTTTGCTTTGCTGACTACCTGACAGACGTGGTCGTTTGCGACATCCTCAAGTCTGCACCCAGTGATGATGACCGTGAAGTGTCCACCTGGTGAGATGTCTTTGTCATTGTCCACTTGTATCTCGCAGTCCAACTCCATGGAGATAGTGCTTGATGCTCCTGCAGCTGTCTTTCCTGGCTGGTCGAATATGGGGCAGTAGCTGTCTTGGCTGATTACATTGATTACATGCACAGTGATTGCCTGTTACATGTCAGAAATCCACCCTGTTGCTGTCTTCTGATCCCTGTTTGTGGTCAGACATGTATGCTCAGTGTTACCGGTATTTGTTTGTGGTGGGGTAATGGGGAAACTTGATTTTTATATATATGTGTGGACACAGAAAATGTGTGTGGTTTTCAGGAGATCGTTGAACTTGGTGGAGACGTTGTTGCGCCTGTCTGACTCGGGTCACTACCAACCTGTCTTTGAAGCATTCAAACTACCCATGAGCAAGTGTCCAGATGTCTTGGTGCTCGCTCTGCTGCAGACCTCTGTAAGTGCAGTCCACTTGTCAATTCTCTCTGTATTTGTTTGCCTGTCTGTTCTCTCTCTCTCTGTCTCTTGCTTGCTCTGTGTTTGTGTGCAGTAGAACCCGCCAGAAGCTAGCACTCCAGGATTACCAGAACTAGCTTGTAGCTCATGTGAATGGATTAGTTTATTTGGGGGGAGGGGGGTTTTGTCATGTTTCAGTTTGCTTAATAAAGTTAGTGTTGTCTTTAGCTCTCCCATTATGCTATGTACTGCCTGAAGGCACATTTTCTTATTTATTTATGCATGGACTAAAAAAAAAAAAAATGATTTTTTTTCTTTTCTGTGTGCTGATCTACACTGTGCATGGATTTTATATATCTTGTACCTCGTGACTGGGTTGTTGTTTTTTTTAAATTGGGAAGGGGGGTGGGGTGTCACTTTCTGTTTGCTTAATAAATTTAGTGTTGTCTTTAGCTCTCCCTTTATGCAGTGTGCTGCCTGAAGGCAAATTTTCATATATTTATGCACAGACTAAATTTTCTGTGTGCCTTGGTAATTTATATTGTTTGTTTGCTTGTTTTTTAAACATCAGGAAGAAAAAAAGAAAAATTTAATATGGAAAAGAATAAGAATAAAATGAGAGTATACATCTTTCCTGAGGCAAAAGGATTTATAGAAAAGAATTATATATAATTTAAAAAAAATGCAGCAATACAGTATGTTTTTCACTGGAACACACACAAATTGGTTATAAGAAGGGGGAGATAGCTGTTTGAACTGATTACATGTACCATACACAGTGGCTGATGGCTGTATCTTTTCCTGTGCTGGAGTTTGCATTGTGTTGCGTACGTGTGTGTGTGCAGCCTACGTGGAATACACTGAAGCAGGAGCTCATCTCAAACCTGATGGCCATCTTCCTCGGCAGTCACCCCAACTCGGCTGCCGTTCTGCACTACGCCTGGCACCACCAGGTACAGTTTAGATAGAGTGTTAGTCCATTGGTGGCTTGATGGGCGGGTGGGCCATTGCACCCCAACTGTGGTGCTGCTCTGCACGGTGCCTGGCTCTGCGCTTGCTTGTTTGTGCTGTTGTGCACCAATGCTGTAAAGGGTACCTGCTAACAATGGCAGTTTCCTAGAAAGAAAGGTGGTTTGGGCAGATACTGCTCACAGGTACTACTGGGTATGGTCTGGCTGGCAGATACTGCTCACGGGTACTGCTGGGTATGGTCTGGCTGGCAGATACTGCTCACGGGTACAGCCGGGTATGGTCTGGCTGGCAGATACTGCTCACGGGTACTGCTGGGTATGGTCTGGCTGGCAGATACTGCTCACGGGTACTGCTGGGTATGGTCTGGCTGGCAGATACTGCTCACGGGTACTGCTGGGTATGGTCTGGCTGGCAGATACTGCTCACGGGTACTACTGGGTATGGCCTGGCTGGCAGCTACTGCTCACAGGTACTACCCAGTATGGTCTGGCTGGCTGATCAGAAGAAACCTGTTGAAATGTGAAAAGGACATTAGTTCCCTGAAGTTTTGTGTAATATTTTCAGGTCCCTGAAGTTTCATGTAATATTTTCAGTCAGAACGATTGCAAATTGTTGCAACCACTGCTGCATGCAGCATAGACCAACCCTGCATGCACACCCTTGTATTGCTTCTGTGTGTGTTTCAGTCCATGCATCCTTCACAAGCTATAACCACTTTTACAGGACAGTAAAGAATTATGTTTGTTTTCAGAGTCATTCCAGCACAATCCGCACACTGATCATGCACTCCATGGCTGAGTGGTACATGAGAGGGGATGTTCATGACCAGATGAGGTTGTCACGCATCCTGGATGTAGCACAAGATCTCAAGGTAACCCCCCGTTGTCACAGGCTAAGCAATGTCATGTAGCCCAGTACAGTGCTGGCCCTGATCAAAATATACTTTCCAACAGACTGCCTGCCCTTTCCCGTGTTTAGCTGGCCGTTTTGTTGTTGTTGTGTGTGTTGTTGTATTTTTTTTGGGGGGGGGGGGGGGGGGGGGGGGCAGTCTGCAGAGAGTGTTTTTTTTATATATATGATGGGGAAGCCTGATAATGTTATGTGCTAGGAAAAAAGGATTTAATGTTTTCAGACTCTGTTTCATTTGGTGCCAGTCTCATGTCTGAACTTGTTATTCAAGAATGAACGGTTTCAGGCACTGTCGATGCTGCTGAACGCAACCCCTTACGCTTTTGTTGTGGACTTGGCTTGCTTGGCATCTCGCCGTGAGTACCTCAAGCTGGACAAGTGGCTCTCGGACAAAATCACGGAGCACAAGGTAATTTCTCACCCCTTCACTGGCTCCACCCCCACCCTACCCCCACTCCATGATGAACCCCACACTCTGAGCATCGCACCTTCGTCCAAACTCTGCCAGATTTGGTTACGCCACAGAATGGGCACTCTTTATCTCTGCACAGCTGTCCACCAATGTGGTCAGCACCCTCTGAAAGGTTTGGGTACTAATATGACTGAAAATAACCTAGCACCCAAGAACCCATGTAAACATGAGATGCATCCACTCTGGGTTAAAAAAAAAAAAGAAGTTCCGTCTCGATTCAATTTCAGTTTGGCGTAAGCAGTGTGGTCAATTAAGAAAGCAACGCCTGATATAATCTGAGTTGTCTGTTACAAACTTTCTGCCATTTGAGCAACATCGAAAAACTGTTCGTTAGCTGACAGTTTTTTTTTTAGACCTATGGCGTCATCAACTATGGCAGTGGTTGAAGGAGGGATGTCCTAAACCAGTGCTTGGAGTTTGGATGAACCCCCCACTGCCTCCCCTCTCTCTCTCCAGATGCACACCTAGGTTGCGAATGCATTATTTCACAAGGTGAATTGGGAGGGCATTTTGGGGAATGGCCAGCAGATATCTCAAGTGGTTTTTCTCGGGCTACTGGTTGGTGGAGGGTTCCACACAGTTCCACTGGAG
This sequence comes from Alviniconcha strummeri, assembly GCA_963584105.1. Classification (NCBI taxonomy): domain Eukaryota; kingdom Metazoa; phylum Mollusca; class Gastropoda; family Provannidae; genus Alviniconcha; species Alviniconcha strummeri. Next base: position 4,638,865 of record OY757546.1, read on the forward strand.
CAGAACGAAACGCCCTTGGCTCCTTTAGATTTATAACCACTGTTGAAGTTTTAGAGTCTCATTATGAGGTACTTAATTTACCTGCGTACCCAAAAGAGCTGACTATGCATCTGAAGTGATGGCCTCAGATTTGCTGGTCTGTTTACCCAAGACTTTGGGTGTCTGAGAAAATGGATGGACATTAGGATAATAGGAACAAAATCTTGTTTGCATAGATTAGCATGCACAGCTCCTGGAAGGTCAAGGAATTTGTTGTATTTCTGTGGCGCAGGAGCCCTTCATCTCTGCGTGTGTGAGTTTCCTGAAGCGCCGATGTCCACAGCTGATGGGGGTGGGCAAGGACGAGCCGCAGACAAAGAGTCAGCAACTGCCGCCAGACACCGTCATCACCATGCTGCACTGCCTCAAACAGTTCTCCAGGTGTGTGTGTGTGTGCTGTCTCCGTCCCCCTCCTTTTCCTCCTGTTGCCTCTTTCTTCTTCACCTTGTTCACTGTAATAATTTTTTTCTTCACTGCTGCATCCCTCCTCCTCCATTTTCGTCTTCTGTTTCCTCTTCTTCACTATCATCGTTTTTTATATCGTTGTTGTTTCCCTCCTCCTCCTCTTCATTTTTCTTCTGTGACTTTTTTTTCCAACCACTTCTTTTGTTCTCATCTTCTCTCCGTCCATTATTATTTTTCCTGATACGCTATAGCACTAATTATATTAGATAACACCTATGCTTGTTTTTGCTTGTTTTTTTCTGACGCTTGTGACTGCTTCAGGCTTTTTAAGATGTTATGTTGCCTGATTAGGCTGCAACCATTTTTCTCCCTCTTTGGTAGTTTGTGCACATAACTGTGTGGAACTTTCACACATTCCTAAAGCATCTTTATTCACAGTATAAGATTTTATCATGCTGCTGTTTGTGCTGTGTGTGTGTGTGTTGCTAGGGAAGTTCTAACACCTTTCTTTTCCCTCTCCCAGCCATGTGAACCAAGAGCTACAAGAAGCAATCAACACAATGTACACCAATGCCTCCATCTACCTGAGCAAGATGCGTGGAGCTCCCAACCCAGTCGGACCTGTCGGACCCAAGCCCACAAACTTCCCCCAGGGCATCGTTGGCCAGGTAGTGCTTTTGTTCTGTTCATGGTTGGAGGCAGAGTGACTGAGCGGTCCTCAGGTTTCACCTTCTTCCTCACCTGGTGTTTTGCACAAGGTGGTATCCGGGTTCAGTTCTGGCTCTGGCTGTGTTGGTCTGTTCCGTAAAATGATTTTTTGAAAGAAGCCTGAAATGGAGTCGGTGGTCTGAAAAAACACTCTGAATTTTCTTTTGACAGAATGCTTTGCTAATGAGAATACACAACAACCTGCACAGTTGTGGCCTAGCTGTCACCTTTTTTAAACAACAAATGGGCAAGCAGACAGTTCTTTTAGTCACCTTCCAATTGACAAACATGATGAAATTTTGTAAACACTAATCAGGTACCTTGCATACAGTCATGGTTATGAGAAGGGATAACTGTGCTGCATTTGTGGAGATAACTATTCTGGGTTTCGTAACGTTATTCACTCCCTGTTCAGCTCAGACCTTGCAGCATTTGTGTCAGGTGGATCAGATGAGCTTGGGCGGAGGTATGGGGCAGCAACAGCCAACATCCTCCTCTGTTGGTCCGGTGGGCGGTGGGCCTCCGGGACCCCCTGGGCCCCCTGGCAGTGGAGGGTTCCCGCAGAGCATGCCTCCCCTCAACCCCTCTGCACCCGGATCACCAGCCCGAGCCTTTCCTGGGATGGGGACGCAGCCCAGCGGAGGCAACCCTGGGTTTAATCCGATGCCATCGCTGAACTCGCAGTTCCAGAGTAAGTGCATGCACACGAAGTAGTTGTCTTATTTGGGGTTTGTTTATGGTCTGTTCAGCATTTTGCTTGGATGCAACTCTTTGAGTCTTTTTGGAAAAAAGCAATCTTTGTACATGGATTAACCCTAGGTACCAGCACACCACTCACTGTTCATTTTCTACCCCCACCCACTCCACTCCACACTACCCTTCCTTCACTCCGCCCCACCCCATCCTTCCCCTCTCCTCCCTTTGTCCCCCACCCCACCAGTGTTTGCCAGCAGTGTCAGATACATATTCACAAATAAATCCCTGGCATTTGGGGTTTCATCCAACCATCAGTTGTATTTTGTAAGTTCATATGTAAGTTCATATATTTCTCTCTCCATGAACAGCCTTGAGCTCGGCACTTTTCATTTCATGAATGCTTCCAGCATTGTCACCAAGGTCCTTGACAGCGTATTTCAGTGCACTGGGGATAAGAGGATTACCTCCTTGCCCCTGCACCAGCGGTGACCGTGTGTAGACAGCTCTGTGCGTGTGTAGATGATTCCTCCTTGCCCCAGTACTAAGAGTGACAGTGTGTAGACAGCTCTGTGTGTGTGTGTCACAACAGTTTGAACAGGGACACCTCCTTGCCCCAGTACTAAGAGTGACAGTGTGTAGACAGCTCTGTGTGTGTGTGTCACAACAGTTTGAACAGGGACACCTGGCCCCAGTATCAGGGGGCACCTCCTTGCCCCAGTACCAGTGGTGACAATGTGTCAACAGCTGGGTGGGTGTGTAAATGATTCACGACAGCTTGTAGTGTGCACCATGGCTAGGTCCTGGACGTCTGTAGCTGTTGCACCATGGCTAGGCCCTGGACATCTGTAGCTGTTGCACCATGGCTAGGCCCTGGACGTCTGTAGCTGTTGCACCATGGCTAGGCCCTGGATGTCTGTAGTTGTTGCCCCATGGCTAGGCCCTGGACGTCTGTAGCTGTTGCCCCATGGCTAGGCCCTGGACGTCTGTAGCTGTTGCCCCATGGCTAGGCCCTGGACGTCTGTAGCTATTGCCCCATGGCTAGGCCCTGGACGTCTGTAGCTATTGCCCAGCTGTTACTATGCCACACTCCACTCACCTAAAGTCCACTCAGTGCCTGCTACAGTGCTACAGCAGTCACTCCTCTGTCCTACTTAGTGCTTTCTTTTCAGGCTTTTAGCTGGGAAGTAGATCCTTGTAACCAGGTGTCTGAAATCAAGTCCAGCATGGCAGTGAAATGGGAAGGTCACAGAGTGCAGTTGTTTGGTGTCGCGAAAGATGGCGGCTAAAGGTTAACATTTTCTACAAATGGGCTACATGCAGTTTATTACTAGAACGACCTCATTTTTTTAACTTTTTGGAATTCAGCCATTGTCAGAAGCTTTTTTTAATTTTTATTAAAGGTCTGTCTGCACCTCACAGCAATAGACTGTTAATGCACACCTGGAGCACAGAAATTATTCAGAAATACTTTCATCATGAAGTTTACTTTGAGGATTTTGTTTTGGGTGTACAGGCTTGTGTTTGTGTGCATGTAAAACATGGACCGTTTGATGGTTTTATTATTTACTTTCAATGGTTTAGGTACTCCCTCTGATATGGGTAAGTTTTTTCCGACTATTCATCAAACTATTGATGCTGGATGGAATCCTATTGCTCCTTCTATTGGGTCACAGTTTCAGAGTGAGTGTGCCGTTCGCACTTCTGTTTTCCTTTTTCTGAAGTGATTTTTTTTTTCTCCTGTGTTGTTGAAGGCTAAAATGTTTGACCTAACACAAAGTTTGTTTGAAATGTTTTAGATGTTGTGGCATAATGCTTTCCTTGAAGTTGTGTTCTGGGAGTTGATTTTCTTTGCACCTTCTGGTTTTGTTTGTTGAGGCGCACATACCTGCACCCCCTCCCCTCCCCCACCACCACCACACACACACACACACACACACACATATACACACACACACACATACACAAACATGTAAATAAAACATCTTTTGCTTCTTTGCTGTTGGTTATTAGTTTCCGTTGCAGTTGATGAAACCAAATTTGTTATTGTGTAGGCACCTTTGTGGTTTGGCAGTGTCATAATCAGGTGCAAGGATATGCCTGGTGAATCAGGAGAACAAACCTTTATGAATTTACAATACAGTGCAAAATACAGTTGGAGTACAGAAGTTTTTTTCTCTCCCCCTTTTCAATATGTGTGATGCACAAAACCACACTGGTTGACTGGGCGTAAAACACCAAGTTACTTACATACTTACCACACAGAACCAGGCAGAATGGATTCAATACGCGGAAATGTACACACAATGATGCCATTTGTTCTAATAGATACAGTAAATGAAAATGTACACAGAATGAAGGAGTCTTTTGAAATTAATCCAGATAGATTGAATATGTAAAAACTGTGACAGTATGTATTTAGTCCTGATAGAGAGATTGAAATGCACATCATCGGAGGATGCTTTTTGTCTTGGTAGATCAAATGGATGAAATTGGACACAGTATGAGGCTCATGGATGTGTTTAGTCCTTGAGAAAAGGTCATTGATGGGTTACTTGCTGAAGGAGGCAGATTAAAATCATTAAATAGACCTGAAACAATGCACAGTTTGAGGAACTCTTTCAGGCTTTTGTAAGCTCTAGACAAGATGACTGCTAAGCTGCCAGCGAATATGCATACAGTGGCAGTAATTTTTCCAAGGCTATCTTGCAGTGAAAAAGAAACGTATTGAGTGGGTATCAAAAGTGGGGGGGAGGGGGGGTTTCACACAGGTTTGACTTTTTAGGCCCTGTTGTTTGTCCACAAGGCTAGCACTTTGCTTACCACACATTGTGCTGGGTGGTATTGCTTTGCGGTTAGGTACAATTGTTAACCAGAAAGATAAATACCTATGACTCATCATTTTTGGCATAATAGTTCCTGTTTTGGTTTTTGTCTCTGTTGTAAAATGGGGCCTTAACTATGAATCGGGACTACGGTAGGCCAGGCCTAAATCAAAGTCCCTGACTTTGGAGTCCAAGACTTTGAGTTAGGCAAAGTTCGTATACACGGATGCAGACAATGGTCCAGACAACAGAGTCACTGACTTTGCGCTGATAAGAAAGTGGTCATCACACGTGTCATTGCTTGTGCTAACTTTAGATGGGGCATGCGTACTGACACGCTTCGTTCACTTCCCTGCGATATATTTCGCATGCGCAAACATCGGTAAACATAAACATTAGGTGAAGGCATGCCTGGCAGGCCCCGATTCTGGATGTGATTCGCCATGTTTTACTTCTGCAACACCCAAACTATCTTGACAAGGTCATTATTCGTAAAAAAGCTATTCTATCGACTGATTGCCATTTACTGAATCGAGTAAGCCATTTTGAACTTGTCAGAAAGATGAGTGGACGCTGTGAAATCAGGTAGCCTATGCTGTGCAGATGAATTTAAATAACAAGAAAATAAATCAAGTGAGAATGTAAGACATCAAGCAAACTTGCTCTTATAATAATTTGCAAACATTAAATCGTACAATGACATTAATCGGTCATTATGCCTGCTTCGCTCGGCTAGTGCGACCTCTCTTCCCTCCAGAATGAAAGAGCTTTGGCCAGCGAACATCTGGTACTCATTTGATGAAGTAAACGAAAGATTTTTTAAAATTAAAAAGTGAGAGAAGCCACTGAATTCAGGCATAAAGCCGCAACAACAGCAAAAAAATAAACAAAAACAACAAGAAGAACCAACTTTCCAAGCATAACTAGGCCAAAAGCAGTCATAGTCCCGGGCCTACGACCTTTAGTCCAGCAAAACTGCTAGCCTAAATATCGGCTGTTTAGGCCCAAATGTTTGGTCCGGACTTTGGTGTAGTCCCGATCCATGGTTACCATTTTGGACCATTGTCAGTAGCCTTGAGATTTAGGCTGGCCTCCCGCTTTAGGCCCGATTCATAGTTAAGGCCCCTGGCCTTGTCTACTTTGGTCTTTGATTTTTAATCCATCCGGATTTTTTTTATTTCATTCATTCTTAATAAATTATTCTCTTCGTCTTTGCAGACATGGGCTTTCAGAATTCATCTGCGATGAATGCTTCCCGTAACCCAATCAACTCCCTGGCCTCCCTCAGCATGCAGGTTGCAGCGCGACCGCCAGCTCCTAATGAGCAACGCCTTGGCAATAGAGCAGGTATGGACTGATGGGTGCATTAACCCTTTCACTCCAGGCACTGGGGTTATAACTGTCCTGACTGCCCAGCCCAGCCCCATGGAGTCAAGCAAGTAAAATGTGCACTTAGTAACAAAATGGATTGTCAAGTGAAGAAAACCTCCTTTTTTGCCTTTTTTTTTTTTTTTTTAATCCCAGATTAAGAGCATTGTTGAAAACTGCCAAGCTATCTAGCTTTCTTTTTTGTTCTGAAGTGCCCTGGAGCTGGGAAAAGTTGCTGTACCTGTCCCTTTTTGTTTCTGCATTTGTTCACAATAAACACTGAAAATGCTTCATTTTTGTGTGTGTGTGTGCTGAGCCCACATAATTGCTCCCCCCCCCCCCCCCCCCCCCACCCCCTTCATAGTGTTGAAGTTCGCAGGGTGGGGGGATATGCTGTAAGCACATTTGTGTGACAGTTTGGCTCAAGAGACATGATTCAATTGAAAATAAATTGCCCGTATTGTTGTTGTTGTTGATCACTTTTATATAGCGCTATTCTCCGCTCTTGAGCAGACTCACTGCGCTTGCATGTGATTCTACATGAATGGCTAGCTTTTTATAGAGTGTTATTGAATATCCACCGAAATGGTTATTATTAGGGTGACAGAACAGATTTCTACCCGTTTGTTCTTTTTTCTTTGGAAGTAACTTACAGCAATCTCATGTGAAGCCAGATGTGACTTCACAGTAACATGAGGCATATTCAGGAGCATGCTTTGAGTATTAATGTGATGCCTAATTTTTTACATTTCTGATCTCTATGTGTGTTAGGTAAATATGTTCCAGCTTGTAAGATGCATTTTCTACTGAAGCTGATGCCTTTTCAGCAGGTTAAATCTCACTAGCCCTGCTACCCATGTGTGGTTGACATTTTCACCTTGTTGTTGCCTCCCGTCCCAGGTTCAGTGTCTGCCGGCACATCAGGCCCAGGGCCTGGGGGTGGAAATGGCCCCGGCCCCGGCCCTGGAGGAGGAGGAGGGACCAGCGCAGGACCCCCGTCTGACATGTCCAGCATCTTCCCCGAGATGCAGCAGTCCTTCAGCAAAGAGGTAAAACCTGTACAGATCACAGATCTGGGGGCTTGTGCTGTGGGAAGACTGATTGATGTGACAGAGCACTAGCAGCATATAATCATGTACAAAAAAACAAAAAAGGAGGGAAAAGAATAGCATTGCTCAAAATTCACTCAGGCATGCCCAAAGCGGGATCATGACCAGTATAAAGTCTTAAAAATGGACAAGCTTCAGTGAAAATTGTATACTATACACACTACCTTAAAGAGAGCTTGAGACACCGTGCAGTTTCACATTTCCTTTAAAACAGATTCACTGGGCAGATTGTAATTTTGAGGATGATATACCAGATACCACACTGATGTACCTCCAGATAATCCAGAGTAAAAGGTGTAGACAGAAATTACGTGTATGACAGGCTGTCACGTTTGTTTACCGACACAGATATAGTTTCTGTACCCTAGATGGACAGATTGTGTGCGTGACAGGCTGTCATCTTTGTGTTAGCAGTGTTGATGTAGTTTCTGTACCCTAGATGGACAGATTGTGTGTGTGTGTGACAGGCTGTCATCTTTGTGTTAGCAGTGTTGATGTAGTTTCTGTACCCTAGATGGACAGATTGTGTGTGTGACAGGCTGTCATCTTTGTGTTAGTAGTGTTGATGTAGGGTCTATACCCTAGATGGACAGATTGCGTGTGTGAGAGAGAGGTGGTCATGTGAATGTTGATGCGGTTGTTTACCTCCCCAAGGTGGAGGACCAGGCCAACAGTTACTTCCAGCAGATCTACAACCACCCTCCAGCTTCCAACATGTCCATTGAGCAAGTTCTCACCATGCTCAAAAGGTTCAAAGACTCCAGCTCCAAGATGGAGAAGGTAGGGAAGTTTTGCTGGGTACAAAATGATGGATCAGTTGTTCTCCGTCCATAGTCAGAACTGAACTTTTTTTCTTTTCTTTGTTTCTTCTTTTTGAGGTTGCTTAAAATGAGGTCATTCATACTTTGCATCACAGTAACCCCCATTACATTACTCTAATAGTGGTTCGGTTTTTCTGTGTGTCTGGGTTAACTGTGTGGATTTAAATGGTTGCATTATTTTACTGTTAAATATGGTTACTGCCCGCCTCCCTGGGTGGTGGAAAGAGTTGTTATTGCTTCAGTTAATTGTATGGTTGTATGTCGGTATAAACATATGTGTATGCTTGTTTTTTCTTTTTTTTCTTCAGGACGTGTTTCAGTGCATGCTGAGGAATTTGTTTGAAGAGTATCGCTTCTTCCCACAATACCCAGACCGTGAACTTCAAACAACAGCGGTCCTGTTCGGGGGTATCATCGATCAGGGCATTGTGACGTAAGTAGCTCTTGTCACCTGCGTGCTGCTGCATAGGATATCCAAACTAAATGGGTCTTGTCTAAATGATAAAAAATAAAATAAGTCAAAAGAAGTTGTACAAAATGGCTTTTTTCAAGCATCAGACATGGTTGTTTCTTTGTTGTGTGTGTTTCTTTGTTTTTGAATAACTGTTGTGTGTTAGCACTGTTGTGTTTTTCAGTCGGCTCAGTACATTTTTGTATACACCAGGGCATCTTTGTATTTTAGTGGGGGGGTTTTACCCCATGAGGGCTTTTTCCTCTCTTTTTTTTTTTGTGTGTGTGTGTGCTGTGTTTTGTTGTACTGGGTTGTAAAAGAAGACTATAGACTCCCTGTTTGCAGTAAAAGTGTTTAGAAATAGTAAAGAGACACTATCGTGTTACAGGTATTGGACACTGGGAATTGCCCTCCGCTACATTCTGGAGGGTCTGCGAAAACCGCATGGCAGCAAGATGTACCTGTTTGGCATCACTGCTTTGGACAGATTCAAAAACAGGTAATTGTTCTGGGTGTTTGCTTAGTGGTGGTTATTTTACTGCTGTTGACCATAGCTTTCAGCAAACTGGTGCCTTTGAAGTAAATGTGAACTGTACCATTTCATGGAACAGCCTTGATAAAAAAAATTGTCTTTGAAGTAAATGTGAACAGAACCTGTTTGTGGGACAGTCTTGATTATTTTTTCCGCTTTTTTTCTTCTTCTTTTCTCTCTTTTTTGTTGTTTTTTGTTTTTGTTGAGGTGGGATAGTTCTTTTATGTTTTTAGAAATCTCTATTCATACAGAATAGCATGCAGCATAATTGGAATAACATAGTATGTTCAATGAAAGATCACAACCACACACTCAAAAGCACACATAATATTTGGTTTGCAAAGAAATTTGGTCTATGTGTCATGCTGTTGTCTTTCTCTGGGTCTATGAAAGTGAAATGTGGTTATGGGGGCTAGTCCAGCTGTATGACTTGAGTGACTGTGTGTGTGTGTTTGTTTCAGACTGAAGGAGTACCCACAGTACTGTCAACATGTGTCTGCCATTTCCCACTTCAGAGAGTTTCCATCACACCTCATTGAGGTCAGAAGCCTTTTTGTACTTCCTGTTACGAAGTTAGCAGGGTATACAGGGATCACTGTGTCTGTCTGTCCATCCTGCAGTCTGTGTGTGTGTCTCGGCTTTGTCTGGAAAATATTTTCTGAATTGTTCAACCTTTTGTAAACCTGCCCACTCCCTGGACCCCCCCCCCCCCCCCCCCCAATGGTGGTGCATCATCATGGGCTGGTTGCATGACATTTGGGCTGGCTGTCAAAGTTTGGACTTGTATTCTCTCTGTTTGTTTGATTGACTTTTAAACCAGTGGAAAAAAGACCTCCCTGTTGACAGAAGTTTCCTTCTGCCTGCATGTGTAAATGTGACTGGACAGTACAGATGTAAAGATTGTTTTTTGATTGGGTTTATGTTAAAAGTGTATGACATCAGGGGTGGATCCCAGACACATTTAAAACAATCTCAGCGATGAAGGGGGGTAACCTTGGCATGTCCAGGAATAGTGCTTCATATGCGTCTGGTGCTATGAATGTGTAATCCTTTGTTGGGGAGGGCGGGGTCTTAAAATGTGCTGCAGGTATGTTTTCATTCACTCATTTACTCATTCTGGTTGACTGGGTGTAAAAAAAAAAGTTACTTGCTATTTATTTATTCAATCATATCCTCTGTGACCTGCACAGTACGTGGAGTACGGCGCTCGCTCGCAAGAGCCGCCCCAGTCCCACCCAGATGCAGCCCGCAGCCTCACCCCCAGCATGCCCATGGGCGGAGGGCCTCCCCCGCCCATCAACCCGGCCAGGAGCACACCCATGGACCTGGGCCTGGGCCCCAGCATGAGCATGCCCACCAGCATGGGGAACAACACCAGCATGGCCGTCTCCGCCCCGGCAGCCCCGCCGCCCATGCAGGCTCCTTCCTCCTCGTCCTCCCAGCCCCCTCCACCACCTCCACCCTCCTCTGCCGCCGCCAGCGCGACCTCTGGCTCGGCCAGCGGAGGAAGCAGAGGCCCTGCTTTTCCTAAGGTGAGAGAATCTGGGGCTTTTTGTTGGTGGGGGGGGGGTGAATTGGAAGTCCTGGGATTTAAGCTATTTTTTGTGTTTTGTTGGGGAGAGGGGGGCTAAAAAGCTTAATTTTTTAATTACGTTTTGTGTTGGGGTCAGTTTGTTTTTACTGGAGCTTCCCTACGTTTTGTTAAGGTGGAAGAAGCTGTGTATTGGGGCTGAATATCATAGAACAAGTATAAACTTTGATTGTTATATGTACGTGGACAAAGTCACACCTAAACTGCTTTTCATGACTTTGATGTGCATTTGAGAGATGTAATTTGTACATATTCAGATTCTGGAGATAAACAACTCTCCTGTGGACTCTTTGTCAGAAACTGCAAGTAAGAGCTTTGATCCTGTGGTCAGTGAGAGGTTGCAGTGAACTCTCCACTTTTAAGCCAGTTTCAGTGACCTTGTACCAGCAGCAGAAAGGTGAAACTGAGGGGCTGGGGTAGGAAACTGTTAACACATGCACAAACACACATACACACACATACACACACACACAGAGTTGCATTGCAAACTGTTATTTATCAACCCATGTCGTGGGCCTTGCTGCAGCCATCCATTGCCACCGCAACCAACATCGACACCCTGCTGGCGGGTCAGGGGAAGGAGGAGATCTCCGTTCCCCCAGAATCCATGCAGGACAAAGTCTTCTTCATCTTCAACAACTTGTCGCTGGCCAACATGACCCAGAAGGTAAGCCTACCCCCCACAGGCATTTTCGGCTTCCTCAGCCTCCATGGATGTTGTTCTGTATCATTGGCAGGAGCTGCCACACGTATCATTTTTGTCGCAACAAAGGTTTCGTCGCAGCAAGCATACTTTTGTCGCGACAAAAGTGATACTTGCGGCGGCTCCCACCAGTGATAGTTCTGAAGGTTTTTGCTGTACTTGGTTAGTGAGAGGGGGCGGAGGGAGTGCGTGGTGCAGGAACGTTCCTTTCCTGTTGCAGGGTGAGGAGCTGAAGGAGCATGTGGGTGAGGAATATGTACCCTGGGTGTCACAGTACCTAGTGATGAAGCGCGCCAGCATTGAGCCCAACTTCCACACGCTCTACTCCAGTTTCATCGACGTGCTCAACATTTTTCAGCTCACGTCCATGGTTGTCAAGGAGACCTTCCGGAACATCAAGGTACTGTTTGATCAGATTTGTTTCCTCTGATGTAATCGATGTTTTATGACTTCGCATGAAGGTGATATACCTTCTCTTTTTTTTCACTTTTTTTTCAAGCATAGATTAGTAAATTTACTAACTTCCCCACAGGACTGTGAACAGTCAGTTTAACAATAGCAGTTATAACATCAGTATTATACAAAATAACCCTCACATTGTTGCAACCATTAAAGTCATACCCATTTTTCTGTAATAACTGTGTTAATAGGACATTCAAGTAGTATGTGGTTAACAGATCTTGTTGGATTTCTTGGAGCCTCTTTCTCTGTGTCTTCCCCCTGCACCCCCCCCCCCCCCCCCCCCACACACACACACACACATGCACACACACCTCTTCACCCATTAGTATGTGGTTAATAAATCTAGTCTGATCTTTTGGAACATCTCTGTGTGTGTGACCCCCCCCCCCCCCCCCCCCCCCCCCGTTTTTTGTGTGTGTGTGTGTACTCAGATTGTCTGTCCTGTGACTCGGGTCACTGACAGCAAATTTTGTGTTGAGTGCATGTGTAGGTTGGAATGTATTCTACTGAATTACTTGTTGCAGGTTTTGCTGCGGAGCGACAAAGGAGTGGCCAACTTCTCAGATCGCACATTGCTGAAGAACCTGGGCCACTGGCTGGGCATGATCACACTGGGCAAGAATAAACCCATCCTCAAAAATGTGAGTGCACTGTTTTGCTGCCATCACCATAGCACTCTCTATTTCCTTTTCTGCCCCTCCGTGGGGCACTGTGGGCAAGCCTGTTAAGATCTCTCTTGCTTAGAAGCGGGAACAATCGTAGGACTCCTCCATCCCACCTGAAGTAGGCTGTAAAGTAGCTTTGCATGCTTTTTGTGCTGCCAAGAATTCCACCTTCCTGATTTAATCCACTTAATTTAGTTGCTCCCTTCTATCAGGCATTAACTCTTTCCCAGACCTAAGAATGTCATGTGACCTTGTAGCAGCAGCAGAAAGGTGAAACTGAGCGGCTGGGGTAACTGCTAACACACGCACAAACACACACACACAAACATTACATACACACACACACTTGCATTGCAAACTGTTATTTGCTCAGATGGCATCATGTGACTTCCTACTTGAATCAGACTTGTGTGCATTCCAATGTAGAGCAAAGGTCTCAATGTTTCTGGTGTGTAAGATCTGTGTTTGAGACATTTGTGACTCTAACTGGCAGGACAATCACATTGGCAGGAGAAGGGTTAATGGAGGTGCTTTTGTCAAGAGCAGTTGCTTGTGATTTGATGAATAAAGCGTTTCACCCTGATAGTGATACAACTTGGATGGTTGACTGGATGTTCAGTTTCGAGTTGATAGCAGTGTTCACATTCAGTATTTTCACCCTCAGCCTTTCTATGTGCCGCAACTTTAGCGGAACAGTATCACACTGTCGACCATCTTCCGGATCTACCTTATTCCCCAGAGTGCCTGTTGCAGCTCTGTCCTTCCTGGACCATATCCCGTATTCAGAGCTCTGAATGCAGAACACACATAATCATGTTGGTTTAGATAACCCTGACCCGTTTTCAAGGTTAGGCAAGACCAAGAAATGTTAGAAACATTTCCTCCTTTGAATTTGTTAAATGAGCATTTTTTTTTTTTTTAAATTCCTTTATTTTTTTCTTTCTTATGTGGCTCCTCTTTTAATTTGGTTTTGATGGTTGCTGTTCCCCAGGACATAGATCTGAAGGCTCTGGTGTATGAAGCCTACCAGAAGGGTGCCCAGGAGTTGCTGTACGTCGTGCCCTTCACCGCCAAGGTGCTCGAGTCCTGCGCCAAGAGCAAGGTAAGGGCTCCTTATACATCAAATTGTTTTAAGCAAGATCTTTGTGTTGGGCAAAAAGACATTTTAGTGGGAACCACAGGACAACTTTTCATGTAGTTTGACATCAAAGTTTGTTATTAGAAGATGTGATCAACATTGTTGTCTTGACCATTTCAGTACAGCGCAGTGTGGGTGGATATTTACTGATTACCAGCAAATTTCGTTAAAATTGTTAGACTTCCCTTCTGATCTCATTATGTGTGTTATTTACTGTGTATGTGTGCATGCATGTGTGTGTGCATGCATGCATGTGTGGGTGTGGTGTGTGAGGAATACAGCGTTATGACTGTATTAAACCCGAGGTTTTAATGTATACGTTATTGTTCATCTCATAAAGCGGTGTGTGCTCACCATTGTTGGTGAAATACAGCACCATAGAAATGACCGCGACTATTATTATCATCAACGACTGTCATGGAAAGTTGTGAGCCACGCAGTTTGATGGGGTTGCTGCTGCAGGTGTTCTGCGTGCCCAGTCCCTGGACGATGGCCATCATGAACGTTCTGGCCGAGCTGCACCAGGAGCAGGAGCTGAAGCTGAACCTCAAGTTTGAGATTGAGGTCCTGTGCAAGACCCTAGGACTGGACGTCAACGACCTCAAGCCCTCCAACTTCCTCCGGGATCCCAGCCGCATGGCTCTGATTGAAGTGCAGGTGAGTCTAGTGGTGGGGGGTGGGGACAGGGGGATGCAGGAGTGTGTCATGTCATGTACTTCTTTATTTCATTCAAAGGAAAACGTGGGTGCCTCACATGCGTAACAAACAACAGTGAAATAAAATTTACATGTATAAAAGAAATTCAGTCTAAGAGTGCGCAGTATGAACTAATACCACAAGCATTATTTAAATAAAATATATATTATGCCATGTAACAACCAAACAGCACACCACTTCAGTGGATATTCAAACCCACTATAAAAAGTTAGTCACGGATATTCAAACCCACTATAAAAAGTTAGTCACGGATATTCAAACCCACTATAAAAAGTTAGTCACGGATATTCAAACCCACTATAAAAAGTTAGTCACGGATATTCAAACCCACTATAAAAAGTTAGTCACTCAGGTAGAATCATTTGTGACAAGAGTGCAGTGAGCCTGCTCGAGAGCGGAGAAGAGTGCTATATTAAAAAAAATGATCCACAACTGTAAAATAACCAGTACCACACAGTGTGTGGGGGAGGGTTATGTAGGGGTCAGGTCACAATTTAACTTCAAGCAGTTTGTTGCCGAACAATTTGTTTTTCGCTGACTTAAAACATTATTCATGTCTGTAACAATCGGTGTTAGTCAGGGCCATAATCATGAACCGATCACAACTGATTTTTTTCCCCAGTCTGCGTTTCAGACTTTAGCTTGATGACAACATTCTGTGAACTTGACCAGACTGTGCATGGTGATAACCTCTGTTGAGTCATGTCCACTTGTGCAAGTTTCAGACTTTAGCTTCATGACAACATCCTGTGAACATGACCAGACTGTGCATGGTAATAACCTCTGTTGAGTCGTGTCCAGTTGTGCAGGTTTCAGACTTTAGCTTCATGACAACATCCTGTGAACTTGACCACACTGTGCTTGGTGATAACCTCTGTTGAGTCGTGTCCAGTTGTGCAGGTTTCAGCAGTTTGGGCCCATTTTGAAGGTCACAGGAAAATAAAAGAAACTAAATGAAAAAGGGCAGTCAAACTTTTATTTATTAAAATCAGGATTTTTCTCTTTTGAAAGTGGTGCAAATCATTGTTGGATGCTAAACTGTTAGATGACTGCTGCAACAAGTTGTCATTTATATATATACATGTGTGTATATATGTAGGCGTGTGCCTGCTTGTTTGGTATGGGGGTGGTGTGTGGAGGTCTGTGCAAGAACTGAAGGATCCCAACCACCTGTTTGTTTCATGGAATTGGTACAAATGCAATTCTTGAATGTGTGTCGTCATGTTTTTCTGTTGGTGGTTGTCTTTCACTCCATTTTGGTCACCCATGCCTTTGTGAGACATGCACACCTTGAGACTGTTGTCTTTGTGCCGTGCAGTACCTGTCACGGCCACAGCTGCCACCACCAAGCGAAGTGGAGGAACAGGTGGTGGTGCCTCCTCCCCCACCCAGCATCGGCATGCCCTTCCCCATGAACCAGGTACTGCTACCTCCAGTTTGTGTGAGGATGGTGTCAGTTGTGTTTTTGTGTGTGATGGGATTTTGTTTGTGTGTTGTTGTTTTTTGTTTGTTCTCCAGATGTTGGTATTTAATGTACAGAGGTCAGGATTTGCTGATGATTTTTGTTGTTTTGTTTTCGTGTTAGTTTTGTTAGTGTAGCAAATTGTTGACAGGTCAGTCAGCTGAGCTCAGTGTGAAACTCATAGCATTTTAAGAGTGAGTGAGCTTTTTTTTTTTTTTTTTTTTGACAGCCCTGGTTGGCCATGTAGGGTCACCTCGGGGTGAAAAATAGATGATCTGTGGCAACGTTTAGAATCAGTGACCAATGTCATGTTGGGCGTTTGTTGCTGAAGTGAGACAAATGTACAAAATGTGTAAAAGTACAGCGGAACCCTCTCAAGTCAGATTCCTTTAAGAAAAATTAGACGCAGTTCTGCTTAGAGGCAGAAATTAAAATGTCCCTGCCGCACACTTTTCCTTGTATCTGTGTTCTTTTTAACTCTTACCAGTTCATGAAAAATGATGGGTCGCTCGCTTCAAGCCATTCCAGTTTCTTTCTGGTGAGTTTGAGCAGTGCAAAATGTATCACAAAATAGCGAAATGATTTTAGCACAGAAAAAAATGCACTCACAGTTCAAACACATGTTTTTTTCTTTTTCTGCTGCTGAAAACATGTCCAAAGTCCAGGGTTATAGTTAGGATTTAAGGAAGGCTAAACTGGTAAGTGTCGGGGCCAATGTTTGTCGGGAAGAAGTTTCGATGGTCTTTGCCATTTTGTCAACCCCTTTCCCTGCCAAGGTACTTGTACTGCTGGGGCAGTTTCTTTCCATGAACAGCCTTGAAGAGTGGTTTATCGGACCAGAAACATTCATCCATAGAACTTTGCCCCACATGAGAAGGTGTGAAGAACTGGAATTTGAGAATGGCATCTTACAAAGATCAGCTCCAGATGGTAAACGGCCACGAAAGTAGTTGCTCATGGCAAAACGTCTTTTTGGGCAGGCATGTTCCTGCAAAGGGGGTCCCATTGTAGTTCTTAGCCATTTGAGAGCAGTCACATGCTGATTTTGATGATGGTGTAACCACATTCTTGAAAGGAGAGTCCAGTTTGCACCTTAATCATCTGCACAGGTGCCTCCTGTGTCCATGCCGCCGCCGGTTCCGCTGCCACCGATGCCTGGCACTTTGCCACCCTCCATGCCACCCCCTCTCCCCCAGCATCCCCATCCCCAGCACCCCTACCCCGCCTTCGAAAGCATCAACACCAACATGGCAATGCTGCAGCAGCAGATCAACTTCAGCGAGAAGGTATGTTTTCGTTGGCTGGGGCTGGAAACTGCGGGGCCATGGACATTATTGCTGGTGGCGTCTCACATGCAGCAGATTCTTGAACCTTGCACAAGATAGGAATAGGTTCTCGTTGCTACCACAGTCTGGTGAGGGTGGGTCCTTTGGCAAAGCCTGTGGCCATTACTTCTGGTGGCATCGCACCTGGTAGATTCTTGAAAATTGTATGATGCAGGAAGATGATCTTCTCATTGCTGCCAAAATCTGATGTGGTAGCCGAGCAAAAATCATGAGGTATTGACATTAAACTGTGTCAAATGTCTGTTCAGAGGATTGAAAGTGCATCATTTGTATGTTGTGTGTCAAATATCAGTTCAGAGGATTGAAAGTGCATCTTTTCTGCCTGACTTGTTTATTGAATGGTGGTCTGTGTGACGTCTTATATTCTAGTAACGCATGGCCAGACACCACTACTTGTTTAAGAAAGAGACCTTCTCAAAATTGCATGCAGCATTGCAGAGATGCACCTACTCATAGAATGCATTTGATATTTAAAAATGTTGTAGTGCCAAAACCAAGTGTAACCTCTGGAAATATGGGTGATACAGACAGGATTGGGGGGGAGATTTCTGTTGATGTGAAGCACTATGATTGCTTGCTAAGATTCTGGCACTCAGCCCCCATTTTGCGGTTCAGGCAACAGCCGGAGATGGTGTGTTGGATGTGTTGTGAGGCCTTGTTGTGGATTGTGTGGGCAGCACCCATTCCTGCAGGCCAACCCCATGCTCATCTCCTTGGTCAGACCATCCGTGGAGCGCACCATCCAGGACCTCCTCAACCCTGTCGTTGACCGCTCCATCAAGATCGCGCTCACTACCTGTGAACAGATTGTCAAGAAGGTGAACGGGAATATTTGCTGAAAGGGTCTCTTTTTTTTTTGTCTGCTTGGTTGTGGGTTTTTGTGGGGGGGGAGGGGTGCCCTGAAGTTGGGGTGCCCTGAAGTTTTGTTTGAACCAGAAAGTTTCCAGGAATAGTTTGATCGGTTGGTGGAACAGAAGTTTGCGGGTTTGCTAGTACAGTTCTTTGTGCATGCTTGTTCAAAACCTGATGGGCTTTTCAGTCATATCTTGCAGTATCTACAATTTGGGTGGACAGGTCTGGGTGTACCTCAATGCCAAAAATGTGGCCTGTTGAGATGTTGTTTCAGTGGACATGGTGAAAATTCAGAACACGGTTGAAAAGTGTTCAAAAAGTGTGCTTCAGGGTTAGATGTGCACGCAAGTGACAGAAGAGACAATGCTGAACATCTTATTTGTTTTAATTCTCAGATGAGATAAATAAGTGAATAAATGATCTAAGCAACCATAAAAAAGGAGTTCAATTTGATTCCAGATGTCATCCCTTAGGAAGAAGATACATTAGGGAAAGCTACTTCAGCCATGTTGTTTGAACAGTGCCTTGCTGCCTTTAGAGGTTTCTTTATAAAGCGTTGTGATCCTCAGACATTAGGGAAAACGACTTCAGCGTTGTTGTTTGAACAGTGCCTTGCTGCCCTCAGAGGTTTCTTTATAAAGCATTGTGATCCTCAGGACTTTGCCCTGGAACCTGATGAGATGCGCATGCGAACCGCCGCCAACTACATGATGCGCAACATCACATGCGGCCTTGCCCTGATTACTGCCAGAGAACCCATCCTCATGCAGATCACCAACAACCTGAAGAACGCCTTCACCTCCAAGTGCGGGGTATGTCTCAGTGCTAAATTCACCTGGTTGTTGTGGGTGTTGTTTTGTTGGGGGGGGGAGGGCCAGAAGGTATCTTCTTTTTTCTGGTGTTTTGTTCCTCTTTAATTTGTGGTACATTGTTTTGCTCTGGTGACGTCCTGAGGTAGCCCTGTGCGGTTGACAGGACATTAAAATCCAAGAACGAACTAACTTCACTCTGGTGTCATCTTCTTGGCATTCAGCAGGAAGACCCCAGCAGTTCCGCACCAGAAATAACATGAATGAAAAAACTTTCTTTGGGATTACGCAGGGGAACAACCAGCTGCCGAAAGACATGCTTGACCAGGCGTGCAGTGCCATTGCCAACGAGGTTGTGGATATCTGCACAGCTTTCATCCAGAAAACTGCTGTGGAAAGAGCTGTGCCCGAAATGGACAAAAGGCTGGCTAGCGTAAGTTCTTATTTTAGTTTTACTGAGGGGTGGTGCCTTGTGTGTGTGTGGGTGGTTGGGTGCGTGCGTGCATGCATGCTCTCTTTCACATGTACTTGTTTTCGTTTGTGCACCTGTTTATGTGTGTGCTTTGATCTGTGTGCTTGCAAGTGTGAGGGCATTCATGCTCCCACGCAAATTTGTACACATGTTGCTTGCTTGCATGCACGTGTCAGGTTATATTTATATACAGTGATGTCTGCTGTTATTGTTATTGAACTTGACACACTTCTGAAACTCTGTACACAGGAATTTGAACTTCGCAAGTTGGCTCGTGCTGAAAGCCGGCGCTACTGTGACCCTGTGTGCCTGACTTACCAGGCAGAAAGGATGCCAGAGCAGATTCGACTGAAGGTCAGTTGTAATAATAATCATAATAAGTGATTCTTACAAAGCACTATTCTCTAACCAGAGTTAGACTCACTGCGCTGTACAAACAGCTCATGACAAAAACCACATTAACATACATTTGAACAAACAGAACCGTAAATAATGTAGTCTACCATAAACATATCACCTAGTAAACGAGAATTATTTAATTGTCAAGTTGTTTAGCCTTGTTGCCCATACCTGACTGTGTGATTTAAATGATTGTTGGTTACATTACTTTGTCGTCGTCTTCTTCTGAGTGTCTAGTGTGATGCAAGACATAAACATTCGTGACAGTTATTGAGAGACAGTTGCTCTTTGAATTGCATAAAAAATTATGGGAGAGTACATAATTATTGTTAATTCAGTATGTGATTTGCACATGGTATGGGTTTTATGACCTTGGCTTTATTTCTAGATTACAGTAACACTGGAAAAGTAAAACAGATGGTTTAATTTTCTGATTAAGTTTTGACCTGATCAGTTTCCAATGTTGCATGTTTGTTACAGGCAAGTAATTGATTTGTTTCTGAACATGATAACAGTGTTATTGTTGGTATTTTCTGAGGCACCGTTCAGATGGGGGTTTCAAAATTCTACATGGTAATAACTACGACCAGGTTTTACACATAAATGCTGGTTTCAGATATCTTGATTTGTTTTCAGTATCACAGGAGAGTGAACAAAGCATGCAGGTGTCTGTTTTCCACTTTTGAATACAAGTTGACTGCATTCACTTTTGTTTTGTCAAGCATTGTAGCTTTTCTGTTTTGTGTTCTGTTTATGCCAGGTGGGATCTGTGACTGGTCAGCAGTTTGCAGTGTATGAGGAGTTTGGCCGCAACTTGCCCGGCTTCATGCCGGCAACACAGATGGACTACATGGGAGTGCCCCAAAAGTCCATGGTGAGTTTCTTCAACCCCACCCAACTCTGTTGTTGATGGTCATCTGCTGCCCACTTTGTTCAGGTCTTTTACACAAAATTCATTTCCATCTCTGTTATATTACATAGTGGGGAAATTTAGCGTGCCTTTCTCGGGGCAGCAGCTGCAAGGACAGCACTGCCCAGTCCTGCCATGCTTCAAAATGTGTGTGATACTTTTATGTGCAACTGTGGTGTTGTACCTGTTTGGTATGTGTATATGGTGACAGCTGATTGGGTGGCAGACAGACCTTTGGTAGTTGATCACTTTTATGTATAACGCTATTCTCTGCTCTCAAGCAGACTCACTGAGAACATAGGATATTGCCCTAGTGCATGGATGATTTGTTGGATGTGTGATGGGTGGAACTTTGGTCAGTGATGCCTGAGGTGACCCTGCTGATGAAGTGTGACTTGCATGGTAATTCGTTGGATGTGTGATGGGTGGAACTTTGGTCAGTGATGCCTGAGGTGACCCTGCTGATGAAGTGTGACTTGCATGGTAATTCGTTGGATGTGTGATGGGTGGAACTTTGGTCAGTGATGCCTGAGATGACCATGTGTGGTTGACAGGATGTTCACATCCAGTTACCAACTTGGTAGGACGGCTGCCCTTTTTTGTTGCATAGGTGGTTTACTTGATTAGCAATAGAGCTTTAGTCAGTGATTACATAGGATATTGCTTTTGTTCTGCCTGGAGGGTTTGTTGGGTGAACGATTGGCAGAGCTTTGGTCGGTGACAATGTGGGATATTGCTTTTGTTCTGCTTGGAGGACTTGTTGGGTAAGTGATTGGCAGAGCTTTGAGGTGATGACATGGAACATTGTCCTTCGTTCTTCTTGGATGAATTATTAGGTAAGCAGTTGACAGGACTATGGTCAGTGATAACACGGGACAGTGTCCTTTGTGTCATGCAGCCTCCGCCGCCACCCCAGCAGCCCCAGCCTCCCATGGTGCAGCAGATGCCGCAGCAGCCGCCCCCGAACGTCCCTCCCCCGACGCAGTACGGGCCGGACGAGGTGACGTTGATCTACGAGCGGATCGTGCGGGACCTGGAGCAGCACCTGCAGGTGATCTCCATCATGCCCAACAACCCCATGACTGTGCAGCTGCACAGCCTCCTGGACACCGCCATCCAGACCCGCAACTCCCGCGACTCCCGGGCCGCCAACATCCTCCTGCAGAAGGTAGGGAGAGAGGGAGGGAGGGGTGCGTCTCTTGTACTTGAAGTGCAGTGGGAAAGGGGTAGGGTGGGGTGGGAATGAACAGGTGATTTGATGGTTCCTGCCAGTATCCTCACAGAGAAGTGAATGGAGTGTAGGGAAGGCAATGTAATGGCAGGACTTGGGATCAGAAGCAGTGTGTGCCATCGTCCTCTGGCAGCAAGTAAGGTGGGGTATGTGCTTGGGATGGAGGGGGTTAGGAAAGGTAATGAAGGATTCGGCAAATTCTGCCAGCATCGTCCTAAAGAATACAGTGCTGCCCCCCCAGAGTGTGCAAAATAAGGTTGTGGTCAATCAGCTGCAGCCAGTAGCATTGACCCTTTCAACAGGTTTTGTGCTTGTGGGCAGTACTATACTTTTTTTTAGGAAGACGCTGGTTCCTTGGATTTTGCAACTCCTGTGACACCAGGATTTCACACACACGCATGTACACACACACACACAAATCTTTCCCTTGGGCTGACAGATCTCATAGAGCCGACATGAGTTGGTGGCAGCTTGTGGCTCCTGTTTGCAGCAGGATTTCACACATGCACACACACACACACACACACATGCAAATCTTACCCTTGGGCTGACAGATCTCATAGAGCTGATGTGAGTTGGTTGCAGCTTGTGGCTTCTGTTTGCATGGCCAAACTGACTGATGTGGTCTGGTGTGTTTTCAGGCAGTGGAAGGACTGCTGGAACACTACATCCCTTCAGCCATCACCTCGGACCAACAAGAGCTTCTCCTGCGCTTCCGAGAATGCCATCTCATGGTTCTCAAGGGACTTGCTGACGCTCGCGCTCTCGGCCCCGGCTGGGCCCCGAAAGAGGTTACAAGGTAATGCAACCCGCAGCCCCTTCCATCCCCACTGTCACTGCCACTGTCCGCCTCTGTCACCACTGTTCTGTCTCAGACCCCCCCCCCCCCACAAATCCGCCCTACCACCACCGTTGCCATACCGCCAGCCCAGCATCACTTCACCACCCAGACTGTAGCAGACCCCCCTTAAACAAGGAGCAGTGTGTGCTTCATGTTGACTGATTTGTTATACCAAGATCATCATGGTGTCACCCACATCCACGCTACAGTGGTTTTTTTTTTTCAAACAGAATGTTGGCTCCTTCCCCACCTTGTGTCTCGTTTGGCTGTTCATTTGGTTGCTGTTTTTTTTGTAACGCCTGTTTCTCTCTGTTCCTTATGTTTCCCGTGTTCCCTCTGTCTGCTTTTCCCTGTTTCCTGAAACTCCCATTTATCTGCTTTTCCTTTCACCCCCCCCCCCCCCCCCTCCACTTTTTTTTCTTCTTCCTCTGAGTACCTTCTTTGCCTTGAGTGTAATTATAATGCCTGCTTTGTTCTGTTCTTTCTGACCACTGATTTTCCCTGCTCTTTATAACACCTGACTTTCTGTGCCTCGGTGGGGAACAGATGCCTCATCCTGACAGGGCGCGAGGAGTCCAAGTACAACCTTGAGGCTGTGGAGACCCTGATTCGCAGCGGCCTGGTCAGCTCCAGTCAGTTTGATGTCTACCTGTCCAGCGTGCTGGAGACCGGCTCCAACACGGCCGTCAGCTTCGTCATGCAGGTCATTCAGCGCATCTGCTCCGATGACAAGAACAGCCCGCACAACTTCTCAGAGGTGGGTTGGGTCCTCTTCCTGTGGGCAGGGTCAGCTATCAAGTGGGACGGACTGACAACACTTAGCTGGTGTCACACTCAAAGCAAGAGACAGCAGCACAGACCAGAAGCTACTGCGTAGCTCCGTGGAGCTTTATGCTTTGGGTTTTGTTACTGATTTCATTGGGGGGGGGGTTAATTGGGGTAATTTGGGTGTCACGCTTACAGCTCAGGTCTGGGTGTCACGCTCACAGCAAGAGACACAGCAGCACAGACCTGAAGCTACTGCGTAGCTCCGTGGAGCTTTATGCTTTGGGTTTTGTTACTGATCTCATTGGGTTGGGTGGGGGGGGGGGGTAATTGGGGGTAGTTTTTCTTCTCTCTTGGGATTATTGCTACACCACTTGTTCTGCTTGTGAAATTTCTGCAGATGTTTTACATATGTTTGGGAGTACATTTT
The DNA here is from genome assembly GCA_963584105.1 of Alviniconcha strummeri. NCBI lineage: Eukaryota > Metazoa > Mollusca > Gastropoda > Provannidae > Alviniconcha > Alviniconcha strummeri. Next base: position 4,662,609 of record OY757546.1, read on the forward strand.
TTGGCTAGCACTGGGTTGGTATGGTGAACGTTTGAACTTGAACCAGTTAGGGTTGCGGTTGCGTGGGACAGAACGTCACTTTGTGGCTCTTGTGGGTGATGTCTGTTTTTCTGGAGAGAACTCTGTTTAAAACAAATCAGGAGAAAAGGGAAAAAACAATTAAAAAAGGAGCACATCCTTTGAGTGATAGCTGGTAATACTGTGGTAATGACATTGCCTCTCATTTTTTGATTGTTTTTCACCTTTTAACTGTTGTTTGAGTGTCGTTTTGTAGCTTGACAAAGGGGGTTACCCCGGTAATTTACAGTGTTTTTGTCTAATAAATAGCATTCTTTTAAATCTTTTATGTGTTTGGATACTGTGGTAATGAACACAGAATTTACTAATTATTAGTGTGTTAGGGGTAGAGATTACACAGGAGACTTTTTGCACCAAGCATCTGTTCTGTAAGGACAACCACTGTCATATAGAATATTTTTGTGTTTTATCAAGGGTGTTTTCATTGACTTTTTACTCATTGATGTAAGTTTCTAGAATGGCAGAAATTACAAATTGTGTTAAGTATTATTTGTATGTTTTATCTCAGCATTATATTATTATATGTGTGTTTTATGTCTCCACATCATGTTAGGTATGATATCTATGTTTTATGTCTCCACAGAACGACTTCCCACAAACAGTGGATGCTCTCAACACCCTTGCCACCCGATCGAGGCAGTCTCCTGAAGGGTATGTTTCCATTTTGTTCACCCACCCAACTCCTTGCCATTTTTTTTTCTCCGCACATCATACTGTCTCTATTTCAGCTCAGAGCTTCATCCAGTAGAACTGAGTGAGACCTCATCTGGTTTCCTGAATTATATTTAGTTTCCTGTCTCGGCAGCCTCAGTAAAAACTATTGTCTCTTGAGAGGTATGTTCTCTTCAGAGGTATGTTCAAAATGACAATGGACACGAAGGGAGGTGGGATCTTGCCTGTAGATTTCTGTTTATTGTGCCACAGCCCGGGATTGATCATGGGCTGGGTACATGTCAGACCAATGTGCTAACCCTGATGGCACGGGTGCCTCACTGTTCAGGTTGAAAGTTTTGCATCGGTTTTCTTGACTGTGATTAATCTCAGCTTAAGGCTCGGTGGTACTGTCCATTTCATTGTTGTGTTAGGGTTTACACAGAAGGAGTAAACTGTGTTAACACCTGCTGGAACAGGTTCTTGGGTTCTTTGTTTCCTATCAGGAGTGCCGGATTTCCATCTCATGTATCTGTGGTGCCAGTTTCTAAGGCCATCAGTTTATGCCCGTGACAGTGGACATGGGTGTGTCTTCTATTCGTCTCTCCTCTCTGTCTCTCTCTGTCTCTCTCTCTCTTGCTCTTCTCTCTCTCTTGCTCTTCTCTCTCCCTTGCTCTTCTCTCTTTCTTTCTCTCTCGCTCCCTTTCCCATTCTCCCATGATGATTTAAAAATCATTTCTAATGTGCCAAATCCCGGTATGATGTGTATGTGAGGCTTAAAGCACTGTACATGAAACATTATAATGGTACACAGCCTAATTTAATAATGTATTACAGATCTCACTACCCCCAGCATCCACACATGTGAGCTGATGTACACACACATGCATGCATGCACACATAGTCGCAACCCCTCACTTCCCCCCCTCTCTCCCAGTCTTCCCAACCACCCCTACCCCCCTCCCCCCTCTGAATAATCACCTCAGCCAATGAAGACGTCAGCAGAAAAGAGAAAAAAATTCAGGTATAGCATCCAATGCCAGTGTGAGGGTTAGAGCAGCTCAGAGTAAGCAGAAGTGACGAAAAAGTTTTTAAGGGAAGTTTTGAACTGTGAGAGAGAACTGCAGTGTCAGATGTGAGCAGGAAGGTGGTTCCAGACAAGGGGAACCCAAACAGAGAATGACGGGCAACCAAAGCCCTGAAGTTTCCATTACCCCCCGACCCCACCCACCCCCAAAAATAAAAAAACCAACCCAGCAATAATGCCGCCCCCCCCCCCCCCCCCCCACCACCACCATCCCTCCCCACCATCCCCATACATGCATGCGGGTCTCCCTGGAGCATGCCCAAGTTTTAAAGTGGGCTGCAATGTCGACAGTCCCCCTGTGTCTCTTAGGCTGGAAAACCTGATGACCAACGTGGCCAGCGTGCGCATGCCCGGCGACTCCAACGGGATGTCCATCACCAGCAGCGGGCCCAACAATGCCGCCACCATGATGCAGTCGGGGATCTCACAGGCACGGGAGTTTGACGACCCAGCCGGCCTGCACGAGAAGACGGAGTACCTCCTGCGGGAGTGGGTGAACATGTACCACTCCCCCGCTGCCGGGAGGGACAGCACCAAGGCCTTCACCTGCTTCGTGCAACAGGCAAGTGCAGACAGGTTGTGCGTTGCCCAGTCAGGTCTGGGTGTGATGCGTTTCACAGGTGGAGCCCCTTTGCAGCTTTGGCACCCACATGGTGGAGGTAACAAGGGACTGAGGATTGGAGGTTTGCGGGGAGGTTGGTTACAACAAGGAGAGTAACAGTGGTAGTGAAAAGAACGGTAATACTAATTGTTGACAGTAATGGGATGGATAAATGGACTAGAAGAAGGGTGATGATGAAACTGTTGATGCCAGAATGATGACAATGTTTGTTTATACAGAGCATATCATGCTGGGTATTTTTCACCTCTAATATTGCCAAAGGTGAAAAATGTTATTCACTGGGAAACAGAGAAAACTTGAGGCTTATCAAATTTCACTAGTAGGAAACACTGACATTGCTCTCAAAAGCCGCTTTGGAACTTTCTCTCTCTCTCTCTCTCTCTCTCTCTCTCTCTCTCTCTCTCTCTCTCTCTCTCTCTCTCTCTCTCTCTGTGTAGCATCTAGCAATGACTTGTTAGACATGTCGAAATGAACCATAACTACAATCCTTGGAAAATAAAGGTTTTGAGTTCAAGTTCTCCCGTTCCTGATAAAAGGATATTTTCCTTTCTTTCTGCGCAAGAGAAGTGTTTACTACCAAGGGTTGGTGAACTCATTGTTGTCCGGTGTGTGTGTGTTCCATCCCCAACTCCTCCCATCCCTCACTGTGTGCTTTTATGACAATATGTATGGTATTCAGCAGATGCATCAGCAAGGGATATTAAAGACGGACGACCTCATCACTCGCTTCTTCCGCCTGTGCACGGAGATGTGCGTTGACCTGTGCTACCGCGCCCTCAGCGAGCAGTCGCACTCGCCCACTCTGGTGCGCGCCAAGTGTTTCCACACCTTAGACGCCTTTGTGCGCCTGATAGCGCTGCTGGTGAAGCACTCTGGGGACAACAGCAACACCGTCACCAAGATCAACCTCCTCAACAAGGTAGGAGCTGGGTCTTCTTGCAGGGCTGCTACGGTCGGTGAAAGTTTGGGGGGAAAGCTCTATCGTATAGGCGTGTGTATTGTGTCATGTTTGTGAAGGGATTGGTTTTGTGGATTGACTTGAAGAGTGTTGGAATGTGCATTTGCTTATGACCTAGTTTGATTGTCCTGAGGTGACCCTGTGCACTTGACAGGATGTTAAAGTCCAATTACCAACTAGCTAGCTAGCTAACCTTTTGTCCAAGTTATAACCTAGTTTGATTGTCCAGAGGTGACCCTGTGCAGTTGACAGTATGTTAAGTCCAATTACCAACTAACTAGCTTGCTAACCTTTTTTCCAAGTTACGACCTAGTTTGATTGTCCAGAGGTGACCCTGTGCGGTTGACAGTATGTTAAGTCCAATTACCAACTAACTAGCTAGCTAACCTTTTTTCCTGGTTGTGAGCTAGTTTGATTGTTCAGAGGTGATCCTGTGCAGTTGGCGGGACATTAAAATCCAGTTACCAACCAACCTTTTTTCAAGGCCTTGGAAGTTGGTGAAAAATGAGTAGGTCATCTGAGGTCTTTGAAGTGTTGTTTTTTGACAGAAATCCTGAGAAATGTAAAGTTCCTGTTTTCGTTGCTTTTCAAACAGAAAAGCAATGAATTTCCCTGGCACAGAATAACTAGCAAGATAATACTTTGGCTTAGATAAATTATGGCAATGAAGTGAAGGCTGGACCTAGTGTGATGAGCAGGTAGGTAATCTGTCAGATTTGGTCTTTGAATTTTGAGGAGAAAACTAATGGTCTTGAAAGTTTGTGAAAATCTGAGTTAAAAAGTATGCGTGAACCCTGTCTTGGTTTCAAGGATGGTTAGTGAGTGAGTTGGTTGCTTGACAGAGAAAAGACATGGATGACATTGGGATGGAATGAAATTCACCAGATCAGAAGTAAAAGGGTTGAATTGTGGTTTGTGACAGGCAACAGCCATCATTGTACATTTTAAGCTGAGTGGGGGGGGGGGGGGGGGAGTAAACCAAAAAGGCAAAATTTTGAAAAGCAGAGTGGCTGCAGTAGGCAAAGCATTTAGAGCTATGTTCTGACCAGTTCAGCCTTAACAGAAAAAGCCTTTAGTTCTGGGGACCTTGATTTTTGTGTCTGAGGTACCCCATCATAGGAAAGGTTAGAATGAAAGTAGAAGCTGTTGTTAAAATGGAGAGAGAACAAAAGTGATGTGCATAAAGTTGAACTTGATGTCTCTTCATTGTCACAAAGTACCCTCTGTAACCTGATACTGAAGACAGGTGGCCAAGGTGTGTCGTAACAGGAGAACTGGCTGGCTGTGGATGTGTGCGTGTGTGCGTGCACGCAGCAGAACTTCTTCAGCAGCCGTCACGCAGGAACTTGTTCTTTTCCAGGTTCTGGGCATAGTGGCAGGGGTGCTGCTTCAGGACCATGAAGTCCGCTACACTGAATTCCAGCAGCTGCCCTACCACCGCATCTTCATCATGCTCTTCATCGAGCTCAATGCTCCCGAGCCCATTCTGGAGGGCATCAACTACCAAGTGCTGGCTGCCTTCTGGTGAGTTGAGACCATTGGGTTTTTTGGCTTGTGTTTGTGGCACTGGCATGGACCAGAATCAGGGAAGGGGTTGGGTGGGGTGGGGAGTTGTCTGAATTGAAAGCTGGCAGAAATTTTTGGTGTGAAATTTGGACTCAAGACAGAAAATAAGATCAGCTTCAGTGGACCTATCCATAATCATGGCGTACATGGAAATGGTGTGGCTGAGCGGTGAAGATGCTGGACTCCATAGGGAGATGTCATGGTGATGTCATTTTGGGCAGTAACCACTTCCTCCTCCTGCTGAGGGTGGGCATGGAGGAGCTGGTGTCCAGTCCTTGTGTCTGCTGCAGGTGTAGGCACACTGAAGAACTCGCAGCAGCTGAAAACTGCCCTGGCAAAAATTACATCAACTTTGGGAATTGATTAGTGCCGTCCTCAAAGCAACTCCTTCCATGCAGAAGCTGGATTAATGGACAGGGGGTTGGATCCTCAAATCTATTTCTTCATTGCAGAAATTGGACGCTATAGAAATCTCCTTTAGTATTATTATTACTATTATTATGTCAAATGAGCCCACCCTGTAAAACACCAACTTACTTACTTACCCACCCTGTAAAGTGAACCCCAGACTGAGAACCACCCCTCTATAACAGACCCCTTTTGCTCAATTTTTGTGAGAGTAGTGGTCTGAAAAAAGGGGCTCCATTGTGTTTCGGTCGTTTGCCATAAGCAGGACTACATACTGTAAAGGAGTTTGTTCCCTTCTTCTTCAGCCAAGTGTTCCACATTCTGCGCCCATCCAAGGCGCCAGCTTTTGCCTTCGCGTGGATGGAGTTGATCTCGCATCGCGTCTTCATTGGTCGTCTCCTGGCCTTGACCCCAGGACAGAGGGTAAGAGAATCTGTTACAAGATACTGCCATGTTGGTTGCATGAAAGGTTTGCGCGTGTCTGTGTAATGGTTGGTGATATTTCAGCCACGGAGAGAACCTTAGTGTTGGGGTTGACCCGACCCATTTTGAAAGCCGGAGGAGAGTGAGAGAGAAAAAAAAAAGATGCCAGTTATATTTTGCCATTTTCTTCTTTTGATTTTTGTGCCCTTTTGAATACGAGTCAGCTATAATATTTGCTCTTCAGTTGCAGTTTTTTGTTGTAAGTTTTGTGCTGTGATTATCATACCCTGTATAACAAAGCCAGGTTGTATTGTGTCTGGCTTTTTGTGTGTCCTTTGTCAGAACTGCCAAGTCTTTGTGCACCCTTGGTTTGGCATGTGGCATTTGCGAGTGCTTCATTATAGCTGGCAGTGTTGGTGAAGAAAACAATCGACATGGAGACATGCTGTGTGTGTGTGCAGGGTTGGAACATGTACGCCCAACTCTTGATGGACCTGTTCAAGCTGCTGGCTCCCTTCCTGCGCAACGCTGAGCTTGGAAAATCCACACAGCTCCTCTACAAGGTGGGCTTCTTTTTCTTCTTCTTTTTTATACATCCCCCCCCCCCCCCCCCCAAAAAAAAAAAAAAAAAAAAATTGGGGTGGCTGGGGCAATACTTGAACCACCATGTGCATAGGTCTGTGCTTTGTCAAGAAGATACCTTTACAACCACTCAACCTTTTGCAACCAAACTTTCTTTTTCTTTTTTTCTGTTGTTGTTGGCTGTGCTGCATTTTCCTGCTTGAACTGGAGAGCTTTGCATTGTAGAGCAAGGTTGTTCTTGGCTGTCCTTAGTTTCTGTCTGAAGTGCTTAGAACTGGCATATTTCAAGACTGAGCTGTCCTGTGCATCACAGGCACATGGAATAACAGAGCAAATATTAAGACAGGAAGTGCACTGCAACAGACATGTTTATTGTTTTAAATGCCATTACACTTGCTTTTAAGGCCGTCAGGGTAGTGAAGGATTTTGTTTTACTCTGTAGGAAATGTGGGGGTGGTCCGGTATGCTTCCCTGTTTCATTGTGCCAGGAATTTCTTCCTAGTCTAATTTCTACCTTCCTGGTCCATTTACCTTCATTTTTTCCCAAAACCTCTCCCAGCTTTTTAACTGTGTTGTAGCTGACACAGTTTTTCATGTGGGCCTGCAGAATAAAATAGACACTCTGCTTAGTCGCAGATGATTTCGGTCACAAATGATTTATGCATGTTGCCATGGTGAGAGCTTACAGAATATGAACATGTATCAAGGAATGGAATGGAAATTTGTTTTTGACTGACCAAAATGTGTTCTTGTGCATTGAGTGATAGATGGAGAGTTGGGTTTTGACGTTGTAACAGTGAACTGGACAAACTTGTGATTTTGAGAGACTTTGTTTTGAACTGGTATAAAGGAAATTTGAAACTGTGATTCATCCTGAAGTTCAGTTGATGGGATGTTAAAATCCAAGAACTAACCATGTGTCATTTCCGATGAGTTATGGTGTTTGGTCTTGAGAAGCATAACAACAAGTGTAAAACTACTTGACAAGTGTAATACTGCTTGAATGTCCTATTACCACAGAGTTATTTCAGGAAAATGGATATGACCAATGCTTGCAAGACCGTAAGAGATATTTTGTATAATACTGATGTTATGAATTCTGTCGTTAAATTGATTGATCATATTCCTGTGGGCATTTGATCATAGTCCTGTGGGTAAGTTAGTATAATATACTAATATATGCTGGGGGGGGGGGGGGGGGGGTCCTAATATCACCTTGATGTGAACAGACATAAAATAAAACATTGACTGATTGAATGAAGTGTAAAATGTGTTCAGGGCACACTGAGAGTGCTGCTGGTGCTGCTGCACGACTTCCCCGAGTTCCTGTGCGACTACCACTACACCTTCTGCGATGTCATCCCGCCCAACTGCATTCAGATGCGCAACCTGATCCTGAGCGCATTCCCTCGCAACATGCGGCTCCCAGACCCCTTCACCCCCAACCTGAAGGTGGACAGTCTCCCTGACATTGCCCAGGCGCCACGCATCCTCAGCAACTACATCAACATCATCCAGCCTGTGTCTTTCAAGAAGGTAACGCTGCTGCTGTGGGACTCTGTGTGTGTGTCAGGGTTTCACTTTCGGGCTAGGCTAGGGTGGGTGGCAGAGAAACTTCAGCACTGATTGGTGGGTTGAGGGGGGTGGTGGTGTGTGGGAGGGGGGTGAGTTTGTCAGGCCTTGTGTCAGCAGTTAGATTTTTGCCAGTACAAATTGCTGGAGATGACGGCGACGTAACTTGACCAGATTCTACAGCTGATGATCGCAGTGATGATGTTCTGAAGATGATCACATCAGACATTCTGGGGTAGTGAGGCTGCACAGTGCTGTTGGGGGGTAGGGGTGGGGGGTGATGATGAAAATAACAATTTCACGTGTGACACGCTTGTTCCAGGACCTGGACTCCTACCTGAAGACTCGTTCCCCCATCACCTTCCTGTCCGACCTCAAGAGCAACTTGCAGGTAGGTGCAAGTCATGCTAGTATGCTATATATTAGTATGCAAGTCATGCTAGTCATTAGCCTAAACTCCAAGCATCAACTGCTGCCCCCAACCCCCCCCCCCCCCCCCCACCTCCCCCTGCCATCAATCTCTGCCATAGTTACACCATACCAGCCTTCCTTCACATTTAAAAAAATATATATTGAAGGGAGAGGAGCCACCTGTGCGTATCCCATGTGACAAGCTGCTTACTGTTGAGTATATTTTACTTGCCTGTTCTGATTTTATTCAAACATGGGAACAGCACTTTACAGCTCAGTCAGGATTTTGTTTGAGGAAATATTTTTGGATTGTGTATTTGAATATCTGAAAGAGATAACATTTTTGGAAGACTATAATTCTGTGATCATTTTTGTTGTTAATTCTACCCATTTTACCTGGTTTTTGTCCATACAGGATGTGCCAGTTTTAGTGCGTGTTTTTTTAATATATTTTTTATAGCATTTATTGTTTTTGGATGAATGTGTTTTGCCCTCATATTCCTGTTTGACTGGGTGCAAAAAAACAACAAGTTACTTACCCATCTTCCTACTGAATATGTACAGGCATGTGATTGTGAACAATGTGTATTTGTGCGTGCAGTCGACAGACTCTGGGTGCCACTACAACATTCAGCTGGTCAACGCCCTGGTGCTGTACGTGGGAACGCAGGCCATCCAGCACGTCATCAGCAAGGGCCAGTCGCCCAGCATGAACACCATCGCCCCCTCCACCCACATGGACATCTTCCAGAACCTGGCTGTCAACCTGGACACTGAGGGTGAGGGTGGTTGTCATGTCAGTTGTTTGTATCGGGGAATGCAACAAAGAGACATCAACTGCTATTTCAGTACAGATGTGTTTGTGTGTGTATGAATCGAGGGTGAGGCAAACCCGGCCGTCAGCCTTGATCAGACCGGTTTACTCATACAATTTGGGCGTATTTTGTACACCAACATTTTTATCGTACGGAAATATGAAAATGTCCCCAAAAATACAATTATAAATTTTTTAAACATATTTTGCAGTTTGTTGCCAGTCTGGAATGTGCCCAGTTCTGGGTTTTCAGTGCCACATGTGTGTCACAAACTCTCACACCTGTAGTGTCAGTTTTTGCATTGCACTTTGTGTAGTCCCAGCATTGAAGTTTTGAGCAGTTCAAAGCGAGGCTTGTAGTTCCACTGCAGAGTATGAGTGTACCTCATTTCTCAGGAAGCTCTGTTGAAATTATTTTGAGATTGTTTTCACTGAGAACAAACTGAAACGGAAAAGAAATGAAAATACTCTTAGCTTTTCTAAAAAAAGAAAAAAAAGAACATTGAGGTGTTCTCTTATCTGTACTTGAGTGTAAACAGGTCTGCTTGATGCTGAGAGTGTGTGCAGCTGTCTTGTTGCTCGTTTGTTTCAGACAGCAACACACCCCAGGTGCTGCTGAGTACAGTTGTGCAGGTGTCAAGGAGTTCTGAGGCAAACCTTGCTGTTAGACCTCAACATTCAGAGCATGTGTAACTGTCTTGTCTGTCACTGGTTCAGATGGTGCAGCAAAAGACCCCAGCTACTGTTCTAGTACTGGTGTGTGTGTGTGTGTCAGTGTGTTGAAAGAAATGAGAATGACCACAGCAGTACAGTGAGAATTCTGAAGCATTTTCCTGGAATGGTGGGTCTGTTCTCAGGACTGTAGCAACAAAATTATGATAAAATCTTATTCCATCAGGAGATGTTGACAGGGAAAGGATCCCCGTGTGACCATGCAGACAGAATAGTGTCCAAAAAGTTTGATTATCTGCAGGGGACTGTTTCACATGAAACGTTGGCTAAGTGATCAGCAGTGGCAGTTTTGTGCAGGCCAGCCCGACTGGCTTAAACACCGTCAGCCTATGCAGCTGCATCAAAGGGAGTTTGGGAGAGGGTTGTGAAGGGTTTCTTAGTACTCGCTGGGGCATAGGAGTTTAAAATTGAGCTCAAGTGTGCAGCATGTTGACCTTGTCCCTGCTGCCCTAGCGTGACTTGCGCTTTTGGCTGGGCCAGTTGTCAACCCGTCCGTAACTTTGTGTTGTGCAGGTCGTTACCTGTTCCTGACAGCCATCTCCAACCAGCTGCGGTATCCCAACAGCCACACGCACTACTTCAGCTGCTGCCTGCTCTACCTCTTCGCTCAGGCGCACACAGAGGCTGTGCAGGAACAGATCACCAGGTGAGCACAAGGATGCTGCTCTCCACTTTGCTGTTCTTTGTTGTGGCCTGGTCTCTGGGGCTGGGCTTTGAGCAGTGTGGGTGTGTGTTGGGGTGGGGGAGGGGCATGTGTGTGTGTATGTGTAGGGAGGGGTGCAGGAATGTGTGTGATTTACGGGCATCAGTAGTTTGCCTGTGGTGAATATGGGGTGCATTCTCAGGGGTGAGGGGAAGCCAGCTAGCAAGAAGCCATCCAGCCTGAATAATTCTGAACATCTGATGTACAATGCATAGTAAGTTTGCTTCCCACCCAGGTGCGGATGCAGTGATGCATGCGGCTGCTGTCATTTATAATAGTTGTTGCCAGCGCTGTGGTTTAGGGTTTAGTAACAATGTCAGCCCTGACCCAGTCTGTAGAGCGTTCCAGGACAGCAGTCTTCCTAGCAGTAACTCGGGTACACAGAGTGACGTGAGGTGTTTCCATCTGTTTGCTGGAGAGTGGAAATAAAGCAGAATGGAACAGTTTTGACATTGGGTTGTCCAGCTTGCCAGGAGTACAGCTCCGGCTGTGTATTTTCTAACTCACCATACAGGTTCATTTGGACCCCACCAGCTTATCTCTAACACAAAGCAAACCATGATAAACAAGCTGTGGGGAAGGTGGGGGGGGAGAGGGGGTACCCTGATGCTCGGCTATTGCTGCTGGGCTCTTCAGTCATCTCTGATACTTGCAGCGTCTTGTTGCCCTCCACTTCAGGCTGAGCACATGTGAAGGTTTGACTGCAGGTTGACCATGTCACTTGCAGCCTTTGCACCTGAAGCCGACCGTCATCACATGATTCAGTCAAGGTTGTGTAGAGCAAACGCTGCGCATCCCAGCTTGTTGGAGTTGTGCTAACTGTTCCACGTGTCCTGTGCAGGGTTTTGCTGGAGCGACTGATCGTCAACCGCCCGCATCCTTGGGGTCTCCTGATCACTTTCATCGAGCTCATCAAAAACCCGTCCTTCAAGTTCTGGAACCATGACTTTGTCCACTGCGCTCCTGAGATTGAGAAGTATGTTGTTGACCCACTTGCTGCTGTGAGATTGTTTTTCATTTTGTTAGATTCTGTGATGATGGAGCTTGAATAATGTCATTTGGGGGGGATATCATATGATTGCTGTTGTTTGGAGGTAGGTGGATATATTGCAGTGGCAGTACCATCATGGCAGTTGTGTTTGTAGTGACCTTACAGCTGTCAGGGATATCGGTGAAAGTAAAATGAATTTGCATAGAATTTATGTTAACAGCTTGTCAAAAAAATGTAGAAGATTTTTTTTTTTTTAATTGAAAAAGCAGTGAAGGAAAACGGGTCTTCAAGAACAGACATACACACACTCACAGCATTGTTGTTTTAGCCATTACATACGTACACACACTCACAGCATTGTTATTCTAGCCATTACATACGTACACACACTCACAGCATTGTTATTCTAGCCATTCTGTTTTTCAGGCTGTTTGAGAGCGTGGCCCGATCATGCACACTGAAAACCCCAGCCACAATGAGGGAAACTGAAAATGCTGAGGTTCATTAGGAGCACCCATGCCATCTCTGCTTTCCTCTGCACTGTGCGACGCCAGACTGGACCTGACCTCTGCACCGCCATGTTCCTTCAGCTTGATGTTTCCTTGCACATTGCCAGGCTTGCACGCTCCTCGTCACAAAACTTTCAGAGGCGTTCATGATGGATTTCAAGGAATTGATGGAAACTTAAAAGTGACACCAGTGTGCACATGTTCTGAAGGGTTGTTTCTCTTCTTTACTTTTTTTGGCAAAACTGAAAATATGCCGCAGAATCTGATCTTTGTTCATCCAAATAGAATCTTGTTACAAGATTGTGGGATGTTCATGAGACTGGCTTTTTTGTGCGTTGCAAGGAACTGCACTCAAAAGTGTAACAGATCCATGTGGTAATACTCTATACAGATTACTGAGATAAACTGATGGATTTGTGAAAGTGCACACAGCTTGTTTGTTTGTCCAACTATTCTTTTGTTGTCGTTTTGTTTGTTAAACTGCTGCAGTATTTTAAAGCCTGCAGAGCTTTTGTCCACCCCAGTAGAACGTGGATTTGCCAGAGGTTCTGCACAGAGACAGAGAATGGGCATCTCCACTGGCTGTGGCTGTTTGCAGTGTGGTTGAAGCACACACATTTTGGCTGTTGGAAGCTGTGCATTTGCTGGGAAGGCATAGAACTGCCAGAGCTTTCCCTTTTGTTCCAGAAGGATGGATGGAACTGCACTGGAGCGGGACACTCCCTGAGCAGACTGGGGTTCCTGCTACTTTTACGTTGAAGAAGGGAAAAAAGCAGTCCGTAACTGCAGCAAACTCTCAGCAACGCATGCTGCAGCATGCACCTGGCGTTGGCTGAGAAAGTGTCCTTTGTTGGGGGGTGGGAAGCTCTTTCCCACGTGATGACGCCACTACAGTTATGGTGGGTGGAGATGACCCACAGTAAAGTTTGTTCTGGGGTGTTCTCACTGCAGCGCTGTTGCCTCCACGTCAGTTTCTGTGAAGTCCTTAACAGGTCTTTGCCAAAACAAAACGGGACAAAGTGAGCTGAAAATGTGAAACTTGGGCGGCAATCTTTCTGTCTCTGCCCTAGAACATCTGTTTGCATTTGCAAGGTGACAAACAGTAACAGGATGGTGTGTGTGTGAGAAGGTGAGGCCATGATGGATGAATGTGCTTGTGCATGTGTGTGTGTGTGAAGACAATGGTGCAAGTCTTAAGGAAAGGCCAAACGAAAGCAGTGGACACTGCTATTTGCCTCATCAGTGATTTGCTGTCCCTTGCAACTCTGCCTTTTGAGGCATATTCAACTTGTAATTTAAAGGGGATGCCGGTGGAGGAGCAAGGCAAGCCCTGTCAATTGGAGTGAAACAGAAAATCAGACTCGCAGCAGTTGATTTTTGTTCTGCCGTTTTTGTTTTGTTTAATACTTAGAATATGAACCATTTTTTTTATTTATTAATACTCAGTATATAGTGTCATTTATTTAAAAGATCAATGTTTAAAAGTTGTCAAGATGCTGCCGTTTTGTGTCTGGCAGTCTGTGTCAGTAGCATTATCAGCAAAATGGGCATGCTTGGCAAAGGTGGCAGAGATGTCATGAACCAACCATTTTTCTGCTCATCACTGGTGAAGAGCAAACATGTGGAGTTCACGTGCAAAACAAAAGGGTACTTGCGTTGGATAAAGGCTGATCAACTGTACAAAGTTTGCAGATGGAAATAGTTTCAAATTTTCGGTTTTCAAGCCTACTTGCATCTTTGCTTGGTGTCCCCTTTAAAGACCTGTCAGACTGCCGTTTGAAATAGTGAAGATGGCCTGCATTCTTACACTTGACTGACAACCATGAGTGATTCCTAGTGTAGAAAAGGTGTATTGGTGATTTTGTTCCAAATTTGCTGATAATTTCTGTAGTGCATTCTTGTAGGTGATCTGTTTTTTGCCATCTTTCAGTGGTCTTTTTGTTATTCTTTCTGTTGTTGTAATGTTTGTTATTGTAACTGGAATGTACTGGAACCACAAGAGAAATATTTTGAGGGGTGAAGTGAGAGTATTATGTTGACTTTCCTGATGTTTTTACAGTTTATGTGTTGTTGAAGCATCATGTACATTTAACGTCGTGGTGCATTTTCCACTGCTAACCAAACTGGTGATTTGTGCTGATCAGTTCTGCAGAGTGCTGTATTTCTGTACGAATGGCAGGCATGCTGGCAGACCAAGACATGAGTGCAAGAATTCCAAAGTGTCACCACTCATGATTCATCCCTTGAGCGTAATCTGTCCTCAAACAGTCTCTGTTGACCTAATTCAGATTTGGGGTTAGGTCATCATTGGTGCGCATGGCGTAGAGGGTATGCCAGCATTTTGGGCTTGTGTCCATTACTGAGCTGTATTATATATAAGTCAGTGGTATGCCAGCTGAATGTATTATCAGAACTAGGTGTAAACGACAGCTGGAAGAGCTTGGAAATGTTAAGAATGTAGACTTCTTTGTGTTCACTTATCACACTGCCAGCAGCTCTGAACAGCTCCCTGCAGCTGGGCAGCTGATGGCTTGAAACTAACGACACAAAACTGATGAAGTTTCAGGAGTTGATGTGTCTGTGAGTTTCAGCTGCAAGGGCTTCTTGAAGCTCAGGAGCTGATGGCTTTAACAACACAAAACTAGTGAATTTTCACGTGTTGATGTGTCTGAGTTTTGGCTGCAAGGGCTTCCCACAGCTGGGGAGCTTACGGTGTTTAACAACAAAAAACTCATAACGTTCAGGAATAGATGTATGTGTGAGTTTGGGCTGCAAGGGCTTCCCACAGCTGGGGAGCTGACCGCTTTGAAACGAACAACAAAAAACAAACTTGAAGTCTCAGGAGTTGGTGGGTCTGAGAGAACAGGAGTAAAAGGGTCTGAGAGTGTTGGCGTGCCAGACAACAAATGTGAATTTTCTGTTTTGTCACCGGTGCTGTGTAGTTTTGGGTACCGGAACCACACTGTGTTGAAAATGCGGGTCCGACTGCAATGGGGCAAAAGGGAAGAGTGAGTGTCTAATGTTTGTGCTGGAGTAAGGCAGCTGTCACAGTCAGGGGTGATGACAACTACGTTGTGTTTTTTGGTTTATCATTTTTCATTTGTTTTGGAGTGCTGCTTTTGGATAACAACAGTTGTAGGTTTAGCTTGTCCATTTTAAAAATCTTTTTTTTGGGGGGGGGGGGGGGGGGTAAAAGGTTTCATTTTCTCTTTACGTTATGCTTGCAGCTGTAGAAAGTTATTCGGGAACTGAGCTAGAATACTGCCCATTTTAATCCCACTCCAGAGAAGGCCCCAGGTATGATTTTGAATTATTTTGTGTTTTGAAACAGGACGCTAACTTATATGTAGTGGTAGTTGGAATAGCATGTACTTTGAGTAACTTTTTTCCAACTTTTTTTCTGCTCCTAACTCATTGTTTTGAATGTGGATGTTTTGGTGTCTAATTCACTTTAATATAACCATCATGGTTGACTGGACATGAAAAAAAAATAATTCCTTTAGTGTTGAAATTCATATTTCCTTCACCCATTGCACTCACAGCAGGCTTTTATGTTATCTAGATACAGTTACAGTATGTTTCCGAAAGTGAAAAAAAGAGAGAAATAATTTGGTTTTTTTATTTATTTAATCATTAATTTTTTTCTGTAGAATGCAAAACCAAAGCTGTTCAATGGCAAAGACAACATAGGGTTTCCTTATAGGGTTTATCCGAATACCGATCACCCACCACATCATGATGCATGCAGATGGTTTCCTATTCATATGTGGTACAGGCTCGAGTCACATTTGAAAGTAAATTACAGAATTTGAGGTTTACAGGTTTTGTACTTATTAATATGGAAAGTGTTTATTCCTTCATTGAATGCAAAACATAAATTGTATTTAACTTTTCTAGTTTTTTTATAATAAATGTTTGGGTGGTGACCCATCACTTCTTTTGAAATGAACCTCAAAGTAAAGAAAAGCATGCATGTGGCTAACCTTGCACAGACCTGGTCACATAATGTGGCTTGGATTTGATGTGTCACTAGTGTTTTTTATGCCCCCATTAATGAAGTTGGGGGATGGACACAGGAATCACCATGCTGGTCTGTCTGTGTGTCAGGTGACCCTGTGTAGTTGACAGGACATTAAAATCCAATAACTAGTCTGTTTGGGTATCATCCACTGAAGCTCTCAACATTCTGTAGCCAAACGTGGGACGTTGATGCATCATCATGAGTCAGTGTCCTGTGACAAATAGTTTGCTATTTTCAGGGTCAAGGTCACAGTGAGAACTTGCTAATCAAAGTAGGACTATTTCTGTTCTGAGCTGCTGATCTTTTTGCAACCTTGCTTAGTTTGAAGATACATGATCATGAGCAGAAGTGTCTTGTGAGAAAAAAACTGGATGGCTGCATTTGAAGTCAGGGTGACAGCAGAGGTTCAAAATTTTAGTGACAGTTCATCCAGATGATATGCACCACTGAATCTTTTGCAACTAAACTTTGCATAGTAGTAATGTTTCGTCATGTACTGGAGTGTTATTTGAAAAGATTGTTTTGCTATCGCCGGGGTGGCAGCATAAAGTGATAAGCCATTGTAGTTTTTTTCTTTTTTTTCTTTTGTCCTCCATGTTTTGAGTTTGAGCCTGACCTGTTTTGTCTGAAAGTTGCTGTGCATGGTGCAGTTAGAACATGTTTTGCTGAAAGAAACTAACTTATTGCTGCCCAGCAGGGCTTGTAGCAGAATTCACAACCCCCCCCCCCCCAGCTGTAGAAAATTAACTACTCTGGCACAAGCTAGGGGAAGGGAATGGCCACTCCTCCATTTGTTTCACTACATGGATTAACGTTTTCATCATCAACTTAAGTGGCAGTGCCTCCAAACTTTGATCCATTCATTACGGCAAGCAGCTGGAAATGCCAGTAATTTCTGGCTGTTGTTCTACACTGTGGGTCTGTTTTTGGCATCTTGTGGCGCATGCTAGTGGTGAGAAGTGAAGGTGTATGTAGTGAAACAGAGATGGGATCTCCCCATCCAGCTGTGAAATTAAACTGTGTGCAAATGTTTACTTGATTTTCTGCAACTGCAACTGATTGTTTTATCTCACTGAAATTCAGTGATGCAGGTCAGTGCTGTTATGTGTGCAACACTGAGCTGTCAGCATGACCATCGCTGTGGAGTCGCATCTCTGTCGGAACATGTGCATTTTGTGTGGAGAGAAAGAAAGAGGAATTTGGTGGCCTGATGAGACTACCCCTACGTGTGTGTTTAGGGAAAACTCTTCCCTCCTGCCTTTCTATTGTCAATTCATTATTATTAAATCATTCACGATTTTGACCTGACTGTGCGCACTGGGTGGGCACTGCAAGTGTACAGAGTGTACAGTCTTGTTAGCAAGCACTGCTCCCTCCATATACACGCAGGGAGTGGTTGTGTTCAGTGTTGTTGGTTCATATTTCGTACCATCCCACAGGATAAAAGTATCTGGTGTTCTGATGGCCAATAAGAAAGTGAGCAGTTGTGAATAACTGACCCGTCATTGGAAATGAACACACAACCTGTGGAAAACTTGCTCGCACCCAATGAGGTGTTTGTGTGTGTGTGTTGACCATCATCATTCTTCATAGTAGTTGTTGTAGAGGCAATTATTCTTCAGAGGAAGCTCTTCCTCTGTGTTGGTGTGTGCGTGTGTGTACATCGGGCACTGGAAGATGGTACTTTTCGTTTTTTGTAGAATTCATCTACTGTGTTTTTCATGATACAGTGTTCTTCCCTGTCTTGATGTGTGTGTGTCATTGTAAATAAAATTATTTTGCTGCATTGGAAAAGATTCATGCCCTTGGAATTGTTTTTGATGTGTTTGTGTGCATTCATGGGTGTGTGTGTGTACGGGAGAATCAGATGTGATGGTAAACATTGACAATTTATTGTGACAATAGGCTAATTATGCTGATAAGATCCAAACACATAAAAGCTTAAAAAGAAACACAACATGCAAATTTTGGGGTAATTTCAAGTTAAAACAAGAACGCTTAACAGTTAAACAGTGAAAATGGTCATACACAAAAACAACAAAGCTCAACCAAAAGCAGATAAATACCCTAGGTGTACATCTCGTGTGGTCTTCATATCAGGTGAATAATGGTGTTTGAAAACCATTTCAACATTTCCCTGTGCTGCACTCCCCACCACACCACAGGCGAGGAAGACAAGGAACACAGTGACATTCTCCTCTAACAACTCAGTAGTTTTTGACTCTTCGTGACTGTTGGGTCCTCAAAAATGCTTAACAATCAAGCACTGTTTATGCCACACGACCTGTGCAGACAGTCGGCAACTCCCAAGTATTTCATTCTCTCTGGTTCACCAGTCATGCCCATAACAAATCTAAATGATGCGACAAGTAACTTCGATTCACAAATAAACATGTAATGCACTGGTCATGCTGCCAACACGTGTGATGAGACTGGATAAATCTGCATCTTCTGGGCACGTTGCAGCGGTGATGGTGAAGTGTTGCTTAATGTTCTCAGATGTCAGCTGACATATTAGGGACAAGCTGTGACCAATGCCGAAGCAGTTCAATAAATCTTTACGTCCGCAGAAACCAGACGGCTCGTTAGGACGGATAGCCCAGGACGTCCATCTCGACTCTCACACAGTTCCTGAACTATGTGAGCACTACGTTGCAGCATCAAGGTTTCTGGCATAAACCCAACGGTAGGGGGTTGCAGAGTGGTTCGGCGGCCCACTTGAATTTACCAGTAAGCCCCTTACTGTGAAATAGATGCCAGAAACCATGTCGAGTTTACAATAAGCAACTACAGAGTGCAACGGCAAAACTCGACAAAAAACAACAACAACAACAACAACAACAAAACAGGTCAGAATCCTTATAAAAATTTTTTTTTTTTTTTTTAATGCACAGAAAGAATAAGATGGTGATGTTTGTCGATGGCTACAAATAGTCTGCAGCTGTCGCAAGGTTGAGACAATAGTGTCCTGGAGGTGTGCTGTACGAAAGTGTAAATCCACACTTATCACGAATAAGAGAGACTGACTGACTGACATAAGCCCTCATCGGCCAAGGTAAATTTAACTGACTTGGCCTGCATGCAAATAGTGAACACGCACGCACACAAACATGTTGTGCACGACAGATTGTGAAATACAAGCAAATTCTGAACTTGTCTCCCTTCCTTTTTACCTGACCTTTGCCCTCCGAATGAAAGCGGCTTCTCTCTCTCTCTCTCTCTCTCTCTCTCTCTCTCTCTCTCTCTCTCTCTCTCTCTCTCTCTTGTTTATTTAATTTATTTTTTTATTTATTTTTTCTCACTGGATCAAGTAAAATTATCAGTAACCGTTGCCGTGTCATTGGTATACATGTATCAGTATACGGACTCGACTCTGACTAAACTTGACGCGGTGCTGACTTTCACTGACGAAACCGAAATGTTTTTTAAACGATGATCTTCTTCTGTTCCACAGATTTTCGCAGCAGATAATATCCATAATCTTGTGAGTTCACACATAGTTCATAGTCACTGTCAGCCTAATATTAATAATCAACTTGATTCCAATCCAGAGCTCTTCGTGATAAACCCGATCCAATTTTTGTATTGTTACGGAAGTGTGTCGATGTCATAGACTCGGTAAACCGTCCACTGTGTGTTGCAGTAGTGCTTGAAAGAAACCAAAACGTGTAAGCTTTTCACGCTTCCCATCATTTAGTCAGTTGTTGTCAATTTCACTTTGAAATGATGAATGGATTAATATATAGACTAAAGGAAGATGTATAAATAGACTGTAACAAGAACACAGCTGGGTCAATGAAAAGGTGATGCTGATTGGGAAAATTGTTGTAAGATTTCAAGCACCTATCTCATGTGTACTGTGGTTTGGGTCTCCAACACGGTACACGCTTACGAGACCATCAAAAAGAGGACAGCAGACATTCGAAGAACTGAGAACTGTTTCGAGAAAAAGCTTTGCCACAACGGGTAAGTGTTTTATCGCTACAGATTAGTAGATTAAACGACATTGTATTTTCTTTCTCGTATTTTCAGTACTTCAGCAGCGAAAAAGCGTATGGAATTGGAAACGGAAAAGTGTCATTACTTTGCCATGTGGCTTCCTGTCGACTGTCAACGCAAAATACCAATTGCTTGTCTAGTTGTCAACGATATACATGTATCCAACTGTAGTACTCGTGAAACGATTCCGTCTGGTGCCTTTATGTTGAACTGCTTGAATGGAACTAAGAAAGTTGCCTGTCTCGTGGTTTATGGAGGATGGGTTTTTGTTCTTGCCCCCGTTATTTAAAGGGACTGGCCTTACCAAAACGTACGTGTACAATTTGCTTTGACCAGCAGCAGATGGAAGAGCTAATTTTCCAATTTTGATCGAAAAGGCCTTACTGTGGGTTACTGTAGTTTAGCTTCGGATTGTGTGTGTGTGTGTGTGTGTGTGTGTGTGTGTGTGTGTGTGTGTGTGTGTGTGTGTGTGTGTGTGTGTGTGTGTGCGTGTGCATGTGTGTGTTTGTAAATGGCACACAAAATTTCTTTTCAGTTGCTACAGTGAAGTCACTGTCATTCATTTTCATAACAGTGCCTTCACAATGCATCCCACTAGAAAATGAAGTAATAATTCATCATACTTGACACTGACAGCTTACTTACGTCCACCAGTCTCCAGAAAGCAAAAGTTCTACAAAAAGTTCAAAACAATGCTGCTTGCCTGAGACTTGTGAGGCTGAGAGTGAGAGCTCCCAAAACACACCATTACATATAATCTCTCCTCATCTTGCTTTTCTCCATTGGCTGCCAACTGACTCACAAATACAATACAAACTCCCTTCTTTGTGCTACAAGTACAACTGCCTCAACTCAACTGCTGCTGGCTACTTAACTGAACTTATGATTTCCTTCTTTGTCTTCCCTCAGACTCAGTGTGCATGCACTTGCTTGGTTAGAGCTCTTTTTTCATGCTGCACTGTCTGTCTCAGTCTCCCTTGCAAAAGTTAGATCATCAAACACACTCACATATTTCAAATGATCTTTGAAATCTCATCTCTTCAAGCTGTCCTATTGACTCTGTGTGTGTGTGTGTGTGTGTGTGTGTGTGTGTGTGTGTGTGTGTGTGTGTGTGTGTGTGTGTGTGTGTGTGCAGAAGTTTGTTTTGGCTGAGTTTTGGTGGTAATTGGCTGTGCGTGTGTTCCAATTTGGAAAAATTACACATATAACTATTAAAATAATATTATTATTATTTTGTCTGTAAGGTTCAAAGATGACATGATGCATGTGTCCAACCCATTTTGCAATCTCATTAGGCTCTGCAGTAAAACTCAATTCAGTGTGATGCTTACATGAGGATTTCTGCAAAATATATGTCCCTTCAGATTTCACAGTGGCTGTCGGTACTAGAAGTCATGATATTTAGCATGTTGTCTTCCTTTTCCAGCCATTTTGAAAGAGAGTATACTGCCTAGAAATCAAATTTATCAACTGTGTATCTGTTTTTACTCACATGCTAGGTGATATTGTATTTAGGTCTTTATTGCTATGACCCTTATTACAGTGTATGTTAATCCCTTTATTTGTTTTGTGTTTACAGTTTGTATACAGTATGATTGCTGTTAAAAAGTGTTACACTCAAATATGTGGAATGCAGGGTGTGGTACATACTGTTGTGTTATTTAGGTCTTTATTGCTATGACCCTTATTACAGTGTATGTTAATCCCTTTATTTGTTTTGTGTTTACTGTTTGTATACAGTATGATTGCTGTTAAAAAGTGTTACATTCAAATATGTGGAATGCAGGGTGTGGTACATACTGTTGTGTTATTGGGGTGTTGTATTTTTTGGTAATGTTAACATTTCATGCAGCCATACTCATTCCACTGATACAGTCATTGTGGTCATTTTTGTGCCACCACTAACTCTGTGGTTGTTAGGTCTTTTGATTATACACTGGGGCACTGTCATAAATCATGAACCCTTGGAGACCCAAGCACCCTTCCAGTAAAGAGAGAGAAAAAGACCAACCATGGAGTTGAAGCAGTTATAACTTAGTCATAGTGATACTGATAGTCCCAATACCAGATTTTACTTATTTTTTAAGTGACAATGAACTATATATTATCAGTGTTCCGTTACCGACCCACTGGGTATAAAAAATGGTTGTCTTTTTAATTTTGTTTGCATGGTAACTATGGTTATAAAATCAGTACATGTCATGTGTCGCTTTTTTTTTTTTTTTTTTTTGATGGATCTGTGGTAACACACTGGGTCTAGAAGTGGCCTTTAATAAGAATAATAATGGAAATGATTAAAATTTTGACCCTGTGGCTCCAATGCTGAACAATACAAACATAATAGAACACATACATGTACACTGAGATGAAGCGTGCTATAAATCAGTTTAACATGCAGCTATATAAATCAGTTGAGCATGCAGCTAACTAATAATGTTCACACCAACACAGGTTCAAACATAACTTATCTGCAAAACCCCATCCACTCACACACACACGTGCGCAGCATGCATGCACACACACACACACACACACACACACACACACACACACACACACACACACACAAACACTCACCCGCACACACACAAGTACATGTACACAAACACACACACATGCTCATTCACTCACTGTCAAAATGACAGGGGTGAAGGACAGTGCTGGCTAACTGAAATATCTGGAGAAGAGAAATGTCTAGTGTTTGTCTTTTAAGGAAGGGTAGTGTCTGATGCCTTGGGGGTAGATCGTTCCAGAAAAAAGGTGTGGTTATTTACCACGGGTTCCTCTGTACTCTTTATTCAACACTGAAAACGGCGGTAAATGTCAGATCTTATCAGAGTGTATAAGGTTGCAGACATTATATTATTATATTCTGAAAGCTACTGTCACTCACTCAGCATCACATAAGACCAGAGCACAGTGGGTGTGCCCAGACGCAGACAGTAGCGCTGTGTAGTTGCCATTGTGAAATGCTTAGGGCTCATCTCGAGATGAGGCGCACAACAAATCTTCATACTAAAGTTATTAATATATTTATCAAGACTCTTTTCAGCTTTTCTTTCTTTCTTTTTTCTCAGGAGTTGGGGTGACTATATATATATAGAGAGAGAGAGATGGAACCTGTTTGCCCTGATATAACCGTCGTGGTTGACTGGGGGCCTTTAAAATCAATTATCTTTCGATTAGGCCCTATAGCTGAATGTGAAACAAGCTGACAGGTCTTCTGACTGTGGTTCAAATTCCAGAGATGGTCCACCTCTACCTTCAGCAGTTGTAGTTCATGGGTGAGGTGTTCTTTTTTCTGACACTTTCAGTCTTTGGCCAAGAACAGGGGGGGGTGGGGGGGGGGGGTCAAGTTAGGGAGGAGATGGGGATGGAGTTGGGGGGGGGGGGTGAGAAAAGAGAGCAGAAGTGACTGTAGCTTCATGATGATAAAAATATTCTATTGTGATCAGTAATGATCATTAATATGTTTGAATCGTGTAAACTATGTAAATAACTATGCATTCATCGTATGTGTATGTAATATACATTCATCATGTTTGTGCACATACATGCATATATTGCATGTGTGTGTGAGTGTGTGCACTCACATGCGCATGCACACATGCATGTGTGTGTGAAAGAGAGAGAGAGGCAGAAGTGGGAGGCCGGAGAGAGAGAGAGAGAGAGAGTGTGTGTTGGTTTAGCACTATACAGTGTAGCTGCTGTTGTAGTGTGCTGGATGTCTCCACAATCTGCTCTCGCGTCATCCACTCCATCCCTCTAGCTCTTTGTGGCGCTGTCTCACAGCAGCAGCTCCATTGCTCACTGCCGGTAAAGAATTGGGCTAGTGTAAGGCCGGTAAAGAGTTGGGCCGTTAAAGAGTTGGGCCGATGTAAGGCCGGTAAAGAGTTGGGCGGGTGTAAGGCCGGTGAAGAGTTGGGCGGGTGTAAAGCCTGTAAAGAGTTGGGCCAGTGTAAGGCCGGTAAGGAGTTGGGCCGGTGTAAGGCCGGTAAAGAGTTGGGCCAGTGTAAGGCCGGTAAAGAGTAAGGCCAGTAAAAAGTTGGGCCGGTGTAAGGCCGGTGAAGAGTTGGGCCGGTGTAAGGCCTGTAAAGAGTTGGGCCTGTGTAAACCGGTGAAGAGTAAGGCCGGTAAAGAGTTGGGCCGGTGTAAGGCCGATAAACAGTTGGGCTGGTGTATAAGGCCTGTAAAGAGTTGGGTTGGTGTAGGTCCGGCAAAGAGTTGGGCCGGTGTAAGGCCGATAAATAGTTGGGCTGGTGTAAGGCCGGTAAAGAGTTGGGCTGGTGTAAGGCCGGTAAAGAGTTGGGCTGGTGTAAGGCCGGTAAAGAGTTGGACCGGTGTAACACCAGTAAAGAGTTGGGCCAGTGTACTTCCAGTAAAGAGCTGGGCTGGTGTAAGGCCAGTAAAGATGTGGACCGGTGTAAGGCCAGTAAAGAGTTGGGCCGGTGTAAGGCCAGTAAAGAGTTGGGCCGGTGTAATTAGTTTGCAGGGAACATTGATCCAGCAGGCCATTGCGAGTTTCGATTTAGCTAGACTTCCACTAACCACCTGTCATCATGGCTGCCTTGTGTCGTTTAGTCGTGATCAAGCGGCAATCATTCCCCCCCCCCCCTCCCATCCCCACCCTCCCTCTCTCTCTCTCTGTCCCTTTTCTGCACTCCCTTTTCCTTCGCCCCTTCCCTTCCGTTGGAGGGGTACCCTTCTCTCTCTCTCTCTCTCTCTCTCTCTCTCTCTCTCTCTCTCTCTCTCTCTCTCTCTCTCTCTCTCTCTCTCTCTCTCTCTCTCTGCGGTCGACAGGACTTTAAAATCCAGTTACTAACTAACTTTTCGCCTCCTTCTCCTATTTCAGAACGCGACAGTTGTTTTTGTTTTGGATTTTTCGTGCAAGGTTGAATTCTTTTAAAGCCCGGAATAGGGACAGGTCAGAGTGCAGCTTTTCCTGCTTCCAATCTGGCACTTCCTAATTAATTTCTGTGTTTTGGGCTCATTCAGCTGTTTTTGCTGCGTGGAAATGATAAAGTGTGTGTGTGGGGGTGGGGTGGGGGGGGGGGGGGGTGGGTGGCGAATGGTGCTTCGTTTCAGAGCCCAGTCACAAATGTGCGTTACGCTGGGGCGAAATACAGTATGAATTATGAACCAAGTCTACATTCAAAGAAACAAAATCAGTCACAGCTTATGAGAAAATGGACAGGGTCTGAAATATATATCGAGAATGAAATCCCTGCACATGAGGATGAGGATGATGTGGGGCTTCATGTCCTCGGATGTCGGGTTGACATATTAGGGACAAACTGTAATGCCTGCATATCCCTAATGAATTAATTTAATAGAGAATTAAACGAAAAGAAAAAGTGATAGTCACTCTTTGCAATCAAACTGTAAACTCCGTTCTTTCTTCTTTTAAATGTATTTTAAAGTTGAATGCAAATTACCTGTTGGCTGTTTGTTCTTGGTAATGATTCAGAAGTTATGACAAAACCTAAACGGGAGAAGCTCAGAGAGAGAGATGACCCCCACCCACACCCAAACAAAAACCAAACAAAGGCACGAACATGACTACTACCGCAGAAAGTTAACCATTACTACAGTTCACATAGTGTCAGTACAGTTGTCATAAAACCGATGTTTCGTGGGAATTTGTTTTTGTTCTTCTTCTTTTTTTCCCCCCTCTGCCCTCGCGTTTTTTTGCCCCGTGTTCCACGGCTGACATTTAAAACGAAAGCATAAATCGACGCGAATGTCTCGATTTGCAATTACAGTTTTCTTTTCCTACCGCGGAAATTAGGAAATTGACGAGGGACTTGCCTCGTGTCGGGTTTCCAGAATGGAGAGTGTTTGGGAGGAAAGATGACTGCCTGGCATGCAATTACCCTTTCTCGAGGCAATAGCGCTGTTTTTACACATGGCTGCGACCTTCTTTTTTTAAATATTTTTTTCTTTCTTTCGGTAGTGAATAGTGTGTGCTATTGATCCAATGTCAACCGCTCCGAGCCCTTAGTAGAAAGGCTGGGTTTGTTGTTTTTGAGTGATGGAGTTTTGCGTGGATACGTCGTGCGCTTTGCTGTCGGTTGTGTGTGTGTGTGTGTGTGTGTGTGTGTGTGTGTGTGTGTGTGTGTGTGTGTGTGTGTGTGTGTGCATTCTGTGTGTGTGTGTGAAGAATAAAGAGGTAAGTGTGTGCGTGTGTGTGCGTGCGTGCGTGCGCGAGTATGTGTGAAGAATAGAGGTAAGGGTAAGTGTGTTTGTGTGCGTGCTTGCTTTTGCCTGCCTCTCTCTCTCTCTCTCTCTCTCTCTCTCTCTCTCTCTCTCCCCCCCCCCCCCCCCTGTGCGGTGTGCGTGTATGAAAAATAGAGAGGTCTGTGTGTGCATTCTGTGTGTGTGTGTGTGTGTGTGTGTGTGTGTGTGTGTGTGTGCGTGTGTGTGCGTGTGTGTGTGTGTGTGGTGGCCGTTGAACGTGTCAAAGGAAAGGACAGTTCGTATTTGCAAAATCCCGGTGTGAAAACCGACCCTGTAGATAGCTCGCAACGCAGAACCTAAATTACGGCCGGCTGTCAGCTCACAACGTGCGGACTGAAAATTACTGTCCTCCGTTAATCAGTATTAGCTGCTTTGTCGCTCACATCCGGAAAACAATGCATCAGTCGACGGAGAACAGTGAGAGAAAGAAAGGAAGGGGAGGGGGGGTGGGGCAGAGACAAGACTGGGAGGGAAGGAGACGAGAGAGGGAGGGAGGGAGACGAGAGGGAGAGGGGGACGAGAGAGGGAAGGAGGAAAACGAGAGAGAAAGGGAGGGAGACAAGAGAGAGGGGGGGGGAGGAGACGAGAGAAAGAGGGAGACGAGAGAGAGAGAGAGGAAGGGAGACGAGAGGGAGGGAGACGAAAGAAAGAGGGAGGGGAACAAGAGAGAGAGGGAAAGAGCTAGGGAGACGAGAGATGGGGGGGGGGGGGGGGGGGGGGCAGTTCTTGGATTTTAAGGTCCTGTCAGCAGCGTACGGTCACCTCATTTTCTTGATTTTATAAACAGTTTATTAAAAACAACACAGAATCAAAGACTCCGACTCTTTTATCTCCTCAGAAAGACGACGAGCTTTTTTTATATTATCCGGATCGGATAGCGGGAACACGAGTTATTCGTGATGTACGTGCTTATATGTATTAAAGGCACTCACCAGTCCAAGGAGGCCTGCCTTTCTCCAACAGGTAAAAGATACCAGAATAATAAAAGTAAAAGAAAAGAAAGAAAGAGAGAAATCACAGATTTTATCTTCAGATGCTCCGTTGATTCTATTTTCACTCTAGAATCGTAGTTTCGTCAGTGATGATGAGCGGGACCTTAAGAACTAAGAAGGAGGACCGTCAAGTGTCACAGCTGGCCCAACAGTTACCGGCAGGCCTCTCGGATCTTGTTTCTCGGGCGACGTGAGCACGCAACGTTTGTGTCCGATGCCGCCGAAGGGGCGGTGCGTGCAACACGGGGGAAGTAGGACACATGTTGTGCGCATGCGGCCAGTCCCGCTGATCGTCAGTCACGAAACTCAATTTCAAATGGAGTGTAAAACCAGGGTATCGTTTTCTAAAAAGGGGTTTGTTTTTGCTTTTTGTTTTGTTTTGAAGATGTACTTCTACAACTTACCTACCCCTGTTGGACAAAGCGTGCTTTGAGAGGGCTATGCTAGGCATGGTTCCTTTGAAGGTCCGGTAAGGAACTTAACGAACATAAGACTCCCGACCTACCAACGACGACAGTCGAAAATTGCTCGGGAACGGCAGCGCGGAACAGGAAGGACTAATTCGATCGGCACCGCGGCCCTCTGTGTCCCTCCTCACATGTCTTCATCTCCGGGACATCAAAACCCGCGGAGTTCTCTGGGGTCTTGTATGATCCTCGCACATGAAAAGAAAGTACTAAGCGACCGATTCTTGTGATCAGCATCGAAAGGGGGGGTGGGGGGGGGGGGGGGGGAAGAGAGACAGACAAGGGGAGAGAGAGGGTGAGAGAGACAGAGGGAGGGGGAGAGACAGACAGACTGAAAGACAGACAGAGAGGGTGAGAGAGACAGGGGGAGGGAGAGCGAGACAGACAGACAGACAGAGGGAGAGGGAGAGAGATAGACACAGAGAGAGAGACTGGACGGACGGGGTAAAGAGGAGGGATGGGGTGGTGGGAGGGTAGCGGTGGCAGTTTAGACGCCTAATTCCGAGTCAGTACAACAACGACCATAATACAGGGGTCCCTTTTGAAGTGCGGTGGACACTGATTTGTATCTGATTAATTTCTGTTTCATGCGCGGGCCCTCGCGCGGCCAATGACAGAGCAAGGCCATTTTGACAAGCCCGGGCTCGACATTAGTTAATCAAAGCTAATTGCCCGGCAGCGGTGGCAGAAGGGGCTTTGATTAGTTCCACTTGATGATACATTACCGCCGTCTGTACAAGGTCGTTCAGTATGCAGATGGCAGGAGAGTGGATGGTTGGGGTGGGGTGGTGGTGGTGGTGGTGGTGGTGGCAGGGGAGGTGTGGAGGAAGAGCAGTGTGGAGGTGAGGAAGATGAAAAGGAGTGCACGGTGCTGACTGAGTTTGTTTTCCCCGAAGGTTTTGACCCTCACGGGTGAGACACCCATTTTGCAAGTGATCCGTTGTGATGGGATTAAAAAAAAAAAAAAAAAAAAATTGTTTATGAGATATCAATTCCCTGGCCAAGGCGGTCGGATTAAAAAAACATATTTCGTTGTTTTGCATTTCTTAAATCTGGTGTCAGTGGATCGTTTACGTGCTTAACTCGCAGAAGCGCGTGGATTTCAGATTGCTTCCCTTTTAGATTGTCCATCTTTTTTTCCTCTTTCTTTCTTTCTTTTTTTTTGTTTGTTTTTGTTGTTGCTTAATGAATGAATGAAAATAGGGCGCATACGTGTTTTTTTCTCCCCCCCCCCCTCTCTCTCTCTTCTTCTTCTTCTTCTCTCTCTTTTTTTCTTTTTTTCTTTTTGAATGAAGGAATGAATGAAATTTTTTATATGGCGCATAAAAACTTTCACACAGAATTTCGCGTTTTCACAACGCCACACACACACACACACACACACACACACACACACACACACACACACACACACACACACACACACACACACACACACACACACACCCTGACTAGAACGCAAAGTGCAGTGAATCACAGCTTGCTTCCCTTTTTGACTGTCAATCTTTTATTCTTTTTTCCCTTTTTTTCTGTCTCCCCCCCCCCCCCCACCTCCACTCCCCCCTCTGCCCCCTCCCCCGCCACCACCCTGAGTAGAACATAAAGTACGAAACTAAAGAGGGTCCATCGGGACCCAGTGGGAGGGACTGGTCGAGGAAAAGCTGAACACTGAGCGGTGCTTAGTTTCTGCGACTACTAGCGAAACCGTTGGACACTGCCGTAACCTTCACCAGCATCATCATATCGTTCTCAGCATCAGCGCCGTCAGAAATATATTTATCTTAATATGTATGTCCTGAGGTGATCTTGTGCGGTTGACAGGACGTTAAAACACACACACACACACACACACACACACACACACACACACACACACACACACACACACACACACACACACACACACACACACACACACACAAACAAACAAAACAACAACAACAAAAACAACCCCCCACACACAAACAAGTTATCAACTCTCTGTTTTCAAGTTTTTGTTTGTTTTTGGCCACGGGTACATAAATCTCTGTGCTCTGTGCTGTATGAACCCTTCGTGGTTTTTTTTTTTTTTTTTTTTTTAAATGTTGTTGTTGTTGTTGGGTTTTTTAACATTGGCGCGGTCACTTTCTCCGCGCAAAAAAAAAAAAAAAAAGAAGTAAAAGGGGGGGGGGGGGGGGGAGATTGATAGAAAAATCCATGTCGATGACTCACGGTTTTTTTTTCTTGTTTTTTTTTCTTCATTTTTGTTGTGCAAAGCAGATCATATTCTCATCAGGCCGGACGCCGCATTTTATTCCTTTTTTTCTTTTTTCTTCTCTTTCTCTCTCTCCTTTTTTTTTTTTTTTTTTTTTTTTTTTTTCACGCTTGGGTGATCAGATGGTTTTCGGAACTGAATTAGCTTTGAGTGCCTGCCCGGTTGGTTTTTTGGCTCTTTCATTTTATGTTGCTCACACATGGCTGATTATTGGAGATGTTTATGCCGTCCGTATTTGGGTTAATGTTGCCATGCTCGGACAAAAATGGAGCGATCTTGTCCGTAATTTAGCACATGGGAAGCGCTTTGTTGAGTAATGACCGCTTGGCAATGGGGAGAGAAAGAGCGAGGGGGGAGGGAGGAGGGAGGGAAAATCATTACCGGTGATATTGAGGAGGAATCATTAATGTGCTAACTGTAACTCGCGACAATGGAGATGGTGGTGATTTTGATGCTGATGGTTGTGATAAACATTTGCGCGAGTTGTCGCGATTCTAGTGCGAAACAGTTTTTAAACTGAGTTCTGATGTTCATGAGGGAGACCAAGAAAGCACAGACAGACAGACAGACGGAGACAAAGAGACAGAACTCGAACTCGAAAACTGTAATACTCAAGGATAGTGGCCCTAACAGCCGGTCCTTGCCATTCTACGAACACAAATAAGCATGACTATACCACAAACAGATATTATAAGTACGAATAAGCAGTTGATTAATGCAGTTTCACAGAGTTCCTACAAACGTACGAATTTCTTTCATGGGCATACATGGGTAGAGACAGAGGGGGGCAATTTGGTTTTTACGCCCAGTCAGCGATGACGTTTATATCAGGGAGAGAGATTAGAAGCAGACAGACAGGAGAGAGAGGGGGGCCGGAGAGACAGCAGACAGAGAGAGGAGGAGAGACATGAAAGAGAGGGAGGAAGGAGGTTGATCATTTACACCCAGTCAGCCATGAAGGTTATATCAGAGCGAGAGAGAAGTCGAACTCGTAAGCTTGATTTTACAAGGATTTTAGTTTAGATTCAGTCAACACCTAACAACTAGTCTTTGCTAAGCTGCTGATGAGTAAAACTATATATATATATGCCAAGCATGAAAGAACCAGTGAAAATGTATGCATGGAGCATAAAAACTTCCACGCGAGAACTTGCGTGTTGCGTGTTCACATCACCAGGTGCGTACAGGGCATACATGCATACATCACTCAGTTGTACATACATGCGTAAGCATGCCACCAGCAGCTAAGCCAGCAGAGCATCTGATAAATTCACATAAGCTACTGTTGCTAATCTTAGCCCTGATATAACCCTGTGTGGATGACTGGGCTCAAAGCACGAACTAACTCATTGTTGCTGACGTTGGGGGAAGAAAGCAGAAGCGATCAATGCTCAGTTATAAGCAACAGTAATAATACCTCCCAACCCTACACCCCTCCCCGTCCACACACCGCCCCTCGCCCCCTTCTCTGTAGGGACTGGGGTTTAATCATTTCTTCAAAGAAGGAAAACAAAAGCTGAGCCACATCTCCAGCAACACGCATAAAACCCAAAGTAATTTACGGTAATGAGCAAAACTGGAATTTTTTGGCGCCCCATTCTAAAAACGGCGGAAGTGATTTATTTGCCAAGGAATCGATAATCATAAAATTTGTGTTGGCTTCTTGACATTTACTTCTGTCGCGGGATGTTTTATTTCCTCCGCGGCAGTCGTCACCGCCAGCATTTCAGTGATTTAGTGGGCTTTTAAAAGCCTTCTGGCTTCACAAAGCTTATTATGTCATTTAAGTCGGTTTTGTTGTTGTTTGTTTTGGGTTGTTTTTTTGCTTTTTAAGTTCGTGCATTTTGTGAAAATGTTTCGGTTGTTTTTGTTAGAACACTCTTGCATGATATTTTTCGCCTTAGTTTTCAGATTATTTATTTTCAGAATAATTAAGATGATCATATATATATTTATATATATCGTTATTCGCTGCTTCCCAACACACTTACTGCGCTGTAGTTAATGCGACTCCGAATGAGTGACTGCAGCGGAGAATACGTACGTAGTTGCTTTTGTGTTCAGCTGTAATCTGCCACCTGCACTTTTGGCAGAATGGCCGGGATCTTCTACGTGCTGCAGCAGTAACACGGGGGATAGAACGGATACTTTGGTATCAGCACAGAAAGTGTACCCTGGAGAAGAAAATTCTCCTGCCACTCCTGCCGGGACTCGAACCCGCGACCTTTCGATCACGAGTCCGGTGCTTAACCTCTGAGCCATCCCCGCCCCCCATAACAATTAATTAATTGCTCGGTACATCGTGTTCTTCAGCTTTATCTGTTCTTCGTGTTTACGTCGTTCCTTTTTTCTTGCTGGTTTGGCTTGCTTCTTGTTTTCCTGTTTGCTGGCCGCTGTTCTTGTTTTTGTTCTTGTAGTTGATTTGGCTCTCACAGTGTCGGTATTATACATACCGTGTTTTATATATATATATATAGAGAGAGAGAGAGAGAGAGAGAGAGAGAGAGAGAGAGAGAGAGAGAGAGAGAGAGAGAGAGTATAACAAACTCCAAGCATGTATGTATGTATACACGACTCCCTCTCCGCCTCCTGATTGCAGAGAACTTTGCTCCCATTATCCCTACTCTGGCAGTAGTTGTCTCTTCGGCTTTGATCGCCCTGATATAACCGCACTGGTTGACTGGGCGTAAAACACCAAGTTGCTTACTTACTCGGCTTCGATGTGGTTTTGAGTTAGTTGGTAACTGGATTTGAATGTCCAGTCGAGGACCAAACTATGTCATAAGCAAATGCGTATTACAGAACTCTTCTCATGTGTGAACCCTTTCTCGTGTATCTACAGAATCAAGCCCTTTATAATCCCTGGACCCTGGTCAAAAGGATAGGCATCTTTTTTTCTCTTTTTTTAATTCAAGCAATTAAACGGCCCAGCAAACAGATCAACAAAAAACTACTTACATAGTATGTGCATGCGAACAATGTATAAGTAAGTGCCTGAATGCGTGTATGTATGTTGTACATCGTGTTACTTAACATTTACTATCTATGACATAGTCTATACGTCAATCGGCTGCTGGTAAGGACACCATTCAATTACAATCTTATCATTTTATTTAACTAAAGGTGGAGTGTGCCTAAATTAGCTGAGGATTCATTGGCTGATTTTGATGTAGAATGGAACAACAACAGCTGCTGCGACATCGATTTTCAAGTTCGGGTTCAGTGTCGCTTTATGTCCACATGGACATCGATTTTCAAGTCAAAGTTCAGCGTCGCTTTACGTCCACAGAGACATTGATTTTCAAGTCAAAGTTCAGTGTCGCTTTACGTCCACAGAGACATTGATTTTCAAGTCAAAGTTCAGTGTCGCTTTACGTCCACAGAGACATTGATTTTCAAGTCAAAGTTCAGTGTCGCTTTACGTCCACAGAGACATCGATTTTCAAGTCAAAGTTCAGTGTCGCTTTATGTCCACAGAGACATTGATTTTCAAGTCAAAGTTCAGTGTCGCTTTAGGTCCACAGAGACATTGATTTTCAAGTCAAAGTTCAGTGTCGCTTTAGGTCCACAGAGACATTGATTTTCAAGTCAAAGTTCAGTGTCGCTTTAGGTCCACAGAGACATTGATTTTCAAGTCAAAGTTCAGTGTCGCTTTAGGTCCACAGAGACCATATTAGATTTTGAGGACTATTAGGAACTGGGAGCCCAGGACAGCCACCTCGACTTTCACACAACTCCTGAGCTCTGCGACATTGATCTCCCGAATCTAGATTGTGTAGTCCCCTGGGACCGTAACTACTAACTGTGAACCGTAGCCCCGAACACAAGGCCGAATAACCAGGGGCAGTAACTATGAACTGTAGCAAATAAGTAAACATGGTGCTTAACGTCCACAGAAACCGCACGGCTTATTAGGGACGGGGAGATGGAGGTGGAGGGGGGGGGGAGGAAGATTACCTATCGCTACACAGTCACCACCAGAACGACTTTTGTATTAAGATGGGCAGCGATGAGAGCCATTTTAATGTTTCAGTAGGAAGTGATGGACAAAGTCACAGGACAGTGTCCACAAACCACAACCTTTTTGAAGCGAAAGGAGAGCCGAAGCGGTATCTAACCTAGGTCCCTCCGCTTGCCAGTCTAACGCCTTAAAACTAGGCCAAATCGGCTCACAAGAACTGCAGCCCTGAACCATGGACCTATATAGGTCCCTGCCTGAACACTGTGTGAAAGTCGAGGTGGCCGTCCTGAGCCCCCGTCCCTAATAAGCCTACGGTTTCTGTGGGCGTAAAGCAACACTTAAACAACAACAGGGCTAGAGTTGAGCCGTTTTGGCCTAGCGGAAAGGCTGTAGGATGGCCTAAATCTGGAGGCCACGAACAAGGCATGGGCCCCAGAATGGTTACCATGGACCGGGACTACGCCAAAGTCCGAGCAAATCTCGGGCCTAAACAGCTGATATTTAGGCTAGCGATTTCGCTTGCCTTAAGCCCGTTCTTAATTGGGCGAATGTTTCTTCGCGAACCTAGTTGGAAGTATTCGGCGACGCTAGTTGGTTCTTAATTGGGCCAACTTTTCTTCGCGAACCTAGTTGGAAGTATTCGTCCAAGCTATATTCGGGGTCCAAAAACCTTAGCTCAACATGTTCTGGGAACATTCGCCCTATTGGACGATCATTGCCACTGATTGGCTGAGAGCAGAGCTCTCCTGTAAATGGAGAAAAAAACAAAAATAAAAATGGATGACGGTGTCGCTAGGTTCTTCACTCGCTTCGAAGGGAATTTGTTTATTTGTTGACTTGTGGAAGGCGCAGCCTTGTCTCGGAGAACCCAGAATGAGATAGCAGTTAGTTGAATTACCCTGTGAGGGATGATTAAAGTATACTGACTTGACTTGACTTTAGCCTACATTTCCATCATGCTGTCTGCTGCGCGTCTGCCGCAAGTTCGGGCCGAAGCTTGCATCTCATTACAAGCCAGTTGAGAATGAAGTAAAGTCTGGACTGTCCGAACCATATTCGGCGAACTAAATGTTCAATTAAGAAACGAATCATAGTTCGTCGAAGTGTCCGAAGTATGTTCGGGCGAACAAACATTCGCCCAGTTAAGAACGGGCTTAAGGCTTGTAGGCCCGGTACTACGACTACTTTTAGTGTTGCTATAAATATATGGTTTGAAAAATAGTTTTGTTGTTGTTTTTGTTGTTGTTTTGTTTTAGTTTTTTGTTTGTTGTTGTTTGCTTTACGTCTGAATCCAGTTTCTCACTCTATTTTCTCTCTCTTTTTTAAACTAAGAAAAATTATCATCAAGACTGTTTAGATTGTTCGTGTTTTACTACTAGAACACTCACACGAGGTGGGTATCGACAGCTCCCTTTTACTTCGTCAGATCAGTACCACAAACGTGTGTCGTCGGCCATTTCGGACTCTTCCATTTTGGAGGGGAGAAATGTCACACTTACAACACACAAGCCGAGCGATGCCGGATCGCTCGAATTTCATAGTAATAAAAAGAAAAAAGAAAAAAAAAGAGAGAGGACAATTAGACAGTTCAACATAAAGGTAGGAGGATACAAATAAAATAAAGCGTAGCAAAATGTCGTGAAAGTCGCTTCTGAAATCGATTAAGTGCACAGTCATTACTCATACTCCTACCCTCCACCGCCTCTCCATCACAGCCAAAACAGCGCCCACCCCCCCACAAACAGTCACACCTACACCCACATAAGATAATGTTTTATCGCCCACGTACGCCCCCCCCCCCCCCCCACACACACACACACACTAACTCACTCACACCTAAACGTCAGTCGTAGGACATCCCGTTGCTTAGCGAAAAAGGGAGAGACAGAGAGAACAACAAAAAACAAGTACAAAAAGAAAAGAAAAAAAGTTTTTCTCTCGACACAATATTATGGGAGAAGAGGGAATACCCCCTTGGTCCCGTCCCCAGTGCCTGTATGACCATTAAGGTCATCACCGGCTCGCTTGCTTCTCTACAGGGGCGCGCAGTCCGTTAGACCGAAATGCCGTATGCTGCCGCTTCCAATTAACTAATTCACAACATTTCCAGCCGCCTCCAATTCACGACGTTTTTCATGTGCCGTCTTTCGATCGGTGCTACAGGTTTGGCCTTTTGCCGATTGAGTTTAGCGGTGTTGTACGGAGTTACTTAACGCTTTCTCGTTTGACTCTCTCCCCCCCGCCTCCGGATGTATTAACGCTTTCTCGTTTGACTCTCCTCCCCTCCCACCCTCCCCCCCTGCCTCCGGATGTATTGCTCAAAAAACGAAACAAACTGGAAGGCTCGTTCAAACCCATTGTTCAAAGCAATTATTTATTCAGTGTTATGGGTCAGGAAACTTCTGAATACTGCGATGCCAGTTAGTGAAAACGTCAGTGCGTGGGACAACCTGCTTGCACAGCGGGGGAAAAAAACGAGACCAACAACAAAAAGCGACACACAAAAACACTAAAGGCGAAGGAAACAGAAGAAAAAGAAGAAGAAAGAAAAGACTTTACACGGGATTCACGTGCATCAAGTGCCGTGAGACACT
>OY757546.1:4701940-4756940 GCA_963584105.1 Alviniconcha strummeri
CCCCCCTCCCATCCCTCCTCCATCCCTCACTACACTGCCTCCCTCCTTCCGGCAGCGCCGTTTCCCTGACAGCAGCCTCCATCTTCAGCCGCGCGGCTTTGCAGAAAGCTGGAATTCCCGAAGACGCTTTAATTCTCGCTGCCGTTTCCGGCTTTATTTTCGGAGGCAAACTTGCCCGAATTGTGAGTATATAGCCTACCGAGCGCAGGAGCTGTGTGAATGTAGAGGGCCGTCCTGGCTGGGCTCTCCCTGTCCCTCGAGAAGCCCGGCGGTTTCTGTGGACGTAAAAGCAACAGTGAAACAAAGGAGGAATTCGGAGTCACTCAGTCGTTGCCTTGTCGGACTGTCAGAGCGGCTCGATCGTCTCTTGCGGCACGCGAAACGTACGTACTGCATGCACCCCGACTGACAAAATGCCGCGGCTACGACGGACTTCTCTGCTTAGACACAGCTGAAAAGGAGCGAAGATCGTCTACGGCCAGTGAGAGCCAGAGTGTGCGTCTGTGTTGAGGCTGCGGGAAGACTGCCTGTATACTCGCTTTGCAGCAAGTTGCTCCTCACGGCTCTGACGGAGACGGGGCTATTATATATTATACACTCGAGTGGGAAGAAGAAAAGACTGAGGCGAGAAACTGTCGTCCGGGACCGGAGCTGGCTTGGCCGCCCGGGTGTTTTGAACATCGTGGGCCTCGCGAGGGAGGGACCGGGAAGGGAAGGCTTGAACCGGGCGTGGAAGCCGACCCGGCGTGCCGTCTTTGTTGTGGGGTCTGTATAATCCCACGAGCCCCACAGCAGTAGTAATGTGTCAGCCACCCGAAAAGTAAGTCTGCCGGCCTGTGCTGGGGCCGTTTGGGCCGTTGTGCTTGTAGACCTGTCACAGACGTAGCAGCTAGCGCAGCTCTACGATACACGTGAAGTTCGAGGTTCGAGGGAGTTGTTGAAGGAGAGCATTGTTTACTGTTAGATATCTTATAGACTGTGTTGTGTTTGTGGTGTACAAGTATTACGCGGTGAGTGTGCTGCACTGTACATGTATGGCCTGGTTGTAAGATGCTGACCGTTCCCAACGTGCCCAGTTGGATTTTTACCGAGCCATCGAGACAGATTCTGAAGTAACATCTGACCCTAGAGTCAGGCATGACACTTTCAGAAGTCAGGAGCTGTGTGAAAGTCGAGGTGGCCGTCCTGGGCCCCTGTCCCTAATAAGCCTACGGTTTCTGTGGACGTAAAGCAACACTCGACCAAACAGCGACCCCTTCAGCGACAGTATTGAGTGTAAAGTCACTGAAGGAAAGATGAAGAGTGGCTATTGAAAGCTAGCCCAGTGTTTTCCACTTTGAGCCTTGGCAGAAAAAAAGTTAACTCTTGGGTACTTGGGTGTGCTTCCAGTGTTTTCCACCTTGAGCCTAGGGAGGGAAATTGAGCTCTTGGGTACTTGGGTGTGTCCCCAGTGTTTTCCTCTTTGACTTTGAGTCTCAGCAGAGAAAGTTAACTCTTGGGTACTTGGTGTGCTTCCAGTGTTTTCCACTTTGACTTTGAGTCTCAGGAGGGAAAGTTAACTCTTGGGTGTTCTCAGTGTTTTTTCTGGATTGAGCTAGGGGTAGCACACTGACCACCAACAGGGTCAGACATTCTGAGCTTCCTGTGAAAGTTGTCTGAAATCAGCACACAAGGGAGTCAAGTAGCACTTGAAATACAGACATAACACGAAGACAACAACAAAGGCCTGAGTCGCCTGCGATACCTCTCTCACATGGCACGCGTGTAAATGCAAGGTACACAAACTCCACCAGAGGTACGTCCTCAATATTGTCTGAAATCAGGCTCCACTCTGACAGTCAGGCCGCAACATTCCAGCTAAGTCAATCCAAGCCTGGCATTCCAGGGCCATACACCTTTCTTACATTTGCAAAGGCTGTGGTAAACCTATACTTACAGAAGCTTGGAGTTTGGAGTTGCTCAGTCAGGCATGAGATTTTTACAGAGAGTGTCTGGTGTGACACTGTTAACACAATAATAAGGGTGTTATCAGAATGTAGATTCAAAAAAGCTTGCCAAATCCTTTTTATGCTGCTCCCCTTTTGAAAAGAAATAGGAAAATATGAGAACACGCCAACACAATTTGTACAGTTTGCCTGAGACTAAGAGTAACTAGCCATACTACTAGGCATCAGTCATATTGAAGTTATTTGTTGTGTGCCTCTGTAAATTACACACACAAACACACACACACCACACACACACACACACACACACACACACACACACACACACACACACACACACGCACACACACACACACACACACACACACACACACCACACACACACACACACACACACACACACACACACACACACACACACCACACACACACCACACACACACACACACACACACACACACACACACACACACACACACACACACACACACCCCACACACACACACACGGACAGAGTCACGCATACTTTTAACAACTTGTATTCTGCCATGCATCATTGAATGTAAACCTCACTTTCACACTGACCCAGTAACACTAAAGTTTAGAAACAATGACAGCTGTACATGTGGCATTTAGTGGCTGTAAGTGTAACTGTAAGGACATTATATATATATATAATATATTAGATGTATGTATGTATCACTGTATGCAATCAGCACAGTGAACTGCTGTGGGGTTTCTCTCACAACTGAGGTACAAATACAATGTTCTTTAACCCAAGTGTCTGAGTGAAACTAGTGAAAGGGGGTAGTGATGACATGTGGCTTACAAACTGTATCATTGGTGTGTGTGTGTGTGCGTGCATGTGTTTGTGTGTGTGTGTGTGTGTGCATGTATGCATGTGTGTGTGTTTGTGAGTGTGTGTGTGTATACCCACATATGGCCTTCTCAGCTGTCCACAGGGTTGTCTTTGGTTACTGTTGCTGATCGCTTTTATATAGCACTATTCTCTGCTCTCGAGCTGACTCACTGCACTCACCTGTGATTCTACATGAGTGACTAGCTTTCTATAGCGCAATTTTGACTCATATACATGTAGTCCATTGAAGTGGTGTACTTACAGCACTGACATGGCTGGTGCAGTGTGAAACTGCTGCTGTCTCTGCACATTTATAAAGTAACAAACTTTTTCTTCAAATTAATCAGAATGCCTGCTGTTTTTCTTCATCTCACAGGCCGGTGTCAGCATACGCACTGTTCTTCCGAGACACGCAGGCAGCCATCAAGGGACAGAACCCCAGTGCCAGCTTTGGGGAAGTGTCAAAGATCGTGGCGTCCATGTGGGATGGTCTGGAGCCCACACAGAAAGAGGTAATCAGCTAATTGGTTACCAACAGCAGTGAAATCAGACAGGAGGTGTTGTTCAGATGGGCAGACAGGTATAGTGTACAATGAAAAACCACCAGTGTTTCTTTTCATGATCAGTTCTGTTCCTTATTTGGCAAGGCAAGTTATCGTGACTGATACAATACAGTGTATGACAGCAGTACAACTTAATTATCTTTTTGCACACATAAATTAGCTGTCTGAAAGTGTATAAATTGCCATTTTGCACATACAGTCAATCAATATTTTATTTTATGTCTGTTCACGTCGAGGTGATATTAGACCACCCCCTCCACCCACCCACCCATTCTAGTTTTAGTTTTTTGGAGAATATTATTATTATACTACTTTACCCACTGGACTGTGAACAGTAGATTTAACAATATGATTGATAACGTCAATATTATACAAAATATCTCTTGCATTGTTGCAAGCATTTAAGTCATATCCATTTTTCAGCATAACATAATAATAATAATGGACATTTCTATGGCGCATGATCCCTAGCCAGAATTAGGGCACAATGCACCGTACAAAAAGCTGCAGAAAAATGTATAAACACACACAATGGACAAAATAAAAAAGGTTTCAGGCCATACAACCGCCAACCACACAAGAATGTACATACAGCAATTTCAGTAAATAAGCCAAAGTTGTCAGTAACTAAACGTGACCAAACTCTGATTTGAGCACACATGTATGATACAAGTAGATATACTGCAAATACAAAAATGTACAGTGGAATATTGCACACACGCACGCACACACCCCCCCCCCCCCCCCCACACACACACACACACACATGTGGGGTGAGGGGTATTAATTATATGCAGATTTGAAGAGATGAGTTTTTAACGCTTGCTTGAAAGAAGATGTTGATACTGAGTGACGAACATCATACGGTAATGAGTTCCAAAGTGTTGGGCCTGTAAAAGAAAAAGCTTGTTGTCCAAAGGTCTTTGTTTTTGTGAAACTGAAAGGTATGTGGAAAGTTGTGGTGTTAGAAGTGGAGTGAAGTTGTCTGGATGGATGGTAGACAGTCAGGAGTCAAAAAGATAGACTGGGTAACTTTCAGTGAAAGAATTGTAGCACAGAGTTGCGACTTTATACTGGATTCTTGAGACTACTGGTAGCCAGTGAAGTTTCTGAAGGAGGGGTTTGATGTGTTTGTGCTTGCGAGCTTTGAAGACAAGTCTGGCTGCAGAATTTTGAACCTTTTGGAGTTTGTCAAGAAGATGTACACAATGCATGTCAGGAATATAATTATATCTTGGTGCAGATGAAACACCACAGTCACAAATATGAAATATGTGACATTATTATCATTTATTAAAAGTTTTTTTAAGCGTTCCTTTGCCATCCTCGTCAGTTACTAAGAGTGAGCAGCACCAAGAACATCGGCAGGAACACCTCCCTGTTGAGCTAATGCACAATGTGCTCAGGTGTGCAAGAAGAGGCTGGAAGTGGCATGATTTTATTGATGATGGTGAATCAGATGATGAAGGATTGTGATGTCAGGTGTACAAGAACAGAAGAAAAGGACAGGTGACAACAAATATTTGTGACAGTTCTGATCATGTTGATTTGGTTTCAGGTATACGAGAAGAGGACAGAGGTGGCCAAGATTGAATGATGATGATGACAACGATGATGACAATGAGACATGATAATGGTTTCAGGTGTACAGGAGGACAGAGGTGGCCAAGAAGGAACGATGATGATGACAACGATGATGACAATGAGACATGATAATGGTTTCAGGTGTACAGGAGGACAGAGGTGGCCAAGAAGGAACGATGATGATGACAACGATGATGACAATGAGACATGATAATGGTTTCAGGTGTACAGGAGGACAGAGGTGGCCAAGAAGGAACGATGATGACGACAGGTATGATGATGATAATGACGTATGATGATGGTTTCAGGTGTACAAGAAGAGGACAGAGGTGGCCAAGAAGGAGTACCTGAAACAGCTGGCAGCCTACAGAGCCAGTCAGGTGTCACAGGTCAGTGGTCCCTGACATGAGATTGTGTGCGGTGTACCGTGTGGTGTCAGTGCCCATGAGGTTGTGTAATGTGCTGTGTCAGTGTCCATGAGCTTGTGTACCATGTGGTGTCAGTGTCCGTGTCCATGAGAATGTGTGGTGTCAGTGTCAGTGAGATTGTGTGCAACGTACCGTGTGGTGTCAGTGTCCGTGAGATTTTGCACAGTGGAAAGTCAGTGTCAGAACAGTGGGTCAGTTTTAAAGAGGGCAGTACAGCAACCCCTAATCCCTCAGTCCTGCCGTGTTGCAGTCTGCAGCGGACGAGGCCAGCACTGCTGCATTGGAGAAGTCACCATCACCACCCAATGTGCAGACCATCACCATCTCCCCAGCCTCTGGACAGAACCCCACCACAATCACCCTCACCCACATGCACAGCCTGCAGCAGCAGCAGCAACAACAACAGCAGCAGCAGCAGCAGCATCTGCAACACCAGCAGCACCTACAACAGCAGCAGCAGCTGCAGCAACAGCAGCACTTACAACAGCAGCAGCATTTGCAACAGCAGCAGATGCAGCAGCAACAGATGCAGCAGCAGATGCAGCAGGTTTGTTTGAGAGTCTTGGTGCTGCTGCGCGTGTGAATGTCGGTGGACGCCTGGTAACTGTGCGAAAATACGGCTGAAACATTTTAGTTTTAAAACGATCCAGTTTGAGTAGAGTGATGCTGTTGTCTGTTTGACTAGAGTGATGCTGTTGTCTGTTTGAACAGAGTGATGCTGTCCAGCTTGTACAGTTTGAATAGAGTGATGTTGTCTGTTTGACCTGAGTGATGCTGTTGTCTGTTTGAACAGAGTGATGCTGTCCAGCTTGTACAGTTTGAATAGAGTGATGTTGTCTGTTTGACTAGAGTGATGCTGTTGTCTGTTTGACTAGAGTGATGCTGTTGTCTGTTTCACTTTGATCCAATGGGAGTCACTTTTCTTTGATGGCCTAGATCACAGTATCTTTGAAAATACAGCAGAGATTACGGAAGTATCTTGGCCGTTGCTTGAAAACTGAATGTGATTTAATGAAATGAACAGGATGAGTCTCCTTCTCTGTACAGGCTGTAAGTAGGCTACCTGGATGCCACTGCCCTCTTTAAAACTGACCCACTGTTCTGGACAGGTGGACGGGAAATGTAACACCCCCTCTGACCCCACCTCCCAACTCAAAACCAGAAATGTAACACCCCCTCCCTCCCCACCCCCCCAACTCAAAACCAGAAATGTAATGCCCCCTCCCATCCCACCCCACCCCAAAACCAGAAATGTAACACACTCTCTGACCCCCCCCCCCCCCCCCCAACTCAAAACCAGTGTGTGAAATAATGTATAAAGTAATGGATAAGTAGCTGGATAAATTGATGATTAAAAGATGACGACTCCGCCCCTGGACAATAAAAATTATGTTATTTTTATGTGCTATTTGTTGCAGATCTCCCACTGCAAAGCACAAAATAAAAATTACAACAAACTGTTAGGCACACATGTTGGCATTGCCTGTTTGCTCAAGCAGTGAGGTCAGTGTTGCATTGCCTATTTGTTCAGGCAATGAGGTCAGTGTTGCATTGCCTGTTTGTTCAGGCCAGTGTTGCATTGCCTGTTTGTTCAGGCAGTGAGGTCAGTGTTGCATTGCCTGTTTGTTCAGGCAATGAGGCCAGTGTTGCATTGCCTGTTTGTTCAGGCAATGAGGTCAGTGTTGCATTGCCTGTTTGTTCAGGCAGCGAGGTCAGTGTTGCATTGCCTGT
This sequence comes from Alviniconcha strummeri, assembly GCA_963584105.1. NCBI lineage: Eukaryota > Metazoa > Mollusca > Gastropoda > Provannidae > Alviniconcha > Alviniconcha strummeri. The sequence goes on from OY757546.1 coordinate 4,709,052, forward strand.
TTGCTCAGGCAGCAAGGTCAGTGTTGCATTGCCTGTTTGTTCAGGCCAGTGTTGCATTGCCTGTTTGTTCAGGCAATGAGGCCAGTGTTGCATTGCCTGTTTGTTCAGGCAATGAGGTCAGTGTTGCATTGCCTGTTTGCTCAGGCAGCGAGGCCAGTGTTGCATTGCCTGTTTGTTCAGGCAATGAGGTCAGTGTTGCATTGCCTGTTTGTTCAGGCCAATGTTGCATTGCCTGTTTGTTCAGGCAGTGAGGTCAGTGTTGCATTGCCTGTTTGCTCAGGCAGCGAGGTCAGTGTTGCATTGCCTGTTTGCTCAGGCAGCGAAGTCAGTGTTGCATTGCCTGTTTGCTCAGGCAGCGAGGTCAGTGTTGCATTGCCTGTTTGCTCAGGCAGCGAGGTCAGTGTTGCATTGCCTGTTTGTTCAGGCAGTGAGGTCAGTGTTGCATTGCCTGTTTGCTCAGGCAGCGAGGTCAGTGTTGCATTGCCTGTTTGTTCAGGCCAGTGTTGCATTGCCTGTTTGTTCAGGCAATGAGGCCAGTGTTGCATTGCCTGTTTGTTCAGGCAATGAGGTCAGTGTTGCATTGCCTGTTTGTTCAGGCAGCGAGGTCAGTGTTGCATTGCCTGTTTGCTCAGGCAGCAAGGTCAGTGTTGCATTGCCTGTTTGTTCAGGCCAGTGTTGCATTGCCTGTTTGTTCAGGCAATGAGGCCAGTGTTGCATTGCCTGTTTGTTCAGGCAATGAGGTCAGTGTTGCATTGCCTGTTTGCTCAGGCAGCGAGGCCAGTGTTGCATTGCCTGTTTGTTCAGGCAATGAGGTCAGTGTTGCATTGCCTGTTTGTTCAGGCCAATGTTGCATTGCCTGTTTGTTCAGGCAGTGAGGTCAGTGTTGCATTGCCTGTTTGCTCAGGCAGCGAGGTCAGTGTTGCATTGCCTGTTTGCTCAGGCAGCGAAGTCAGTGTTGCATTGCCTGTTTGCTCAGGCAGCGAGGTCAATGTTGCATTGCCTGTTTGCTCAGGCAGCGAGGTCAGTGTTGCATTGCCTGTTTGTTCAGGCAGTGAGGTCAGTGTTGCATTGCCTGTTTGCTCAGGCAGCGAGGTCAGTGTTGCATTGCCTGTTTGTTCAGGCAGTGAGGTCAGTGTTGCATTGCCTGTTTGCTCAGGCAGCGAGGTCAGTTTTGCATTGCCTGTTTGCTCAGGCAGCGAGGTCAGTGTTGCATTGCCTGTTTGCTCAGGCAGCGAGGTCAGTGCTAACATCCATGCTGCATTGCCTGTTTGCACAGCAGGCGGTGTCGCAGCCGGTCATGCAGCAGCAGTTCACCAGTGCCGCCTCACAGCCCACAATGTCGGCGCCATCGTACGAGACCTCCATGTCCTCCCAGCCAGTCATGGACTCCATCATGTCCGCCACCCATGACAACGGCCTCTTCCCTCAGACAGCCACCCACGAGGTAAGCTGGCTTGTCAGTCACTCTTAACTGTCTGCTTGTCAGTCACTCTTAACTGTCTGTCAGTCGCTCTTAACTGTTTGCTTATCAGTCACTCTTAACTGTTTGCTTGTCAGTCGCTCTTAACTGTCTGCTTGTCAGTCACTTTTAACTGTCTGCTGGTCAGTCCCTCTTTACTGTCTGCTTGTCAGTCACTCTTAACTGTCTGCTGGTCAGTCACTCTTAACTGTCTGCTGGTCAGTCCCTCTTTACTGTCTGCTGGTCAGTCCCTCTTTACTGTCTGCTGGTCAGTCACCCTTTAACTGTCTGCTGGTCAGTCCCTCTTTACTGTCTGCTGGTCAGTCACTCTTTAACTGTCTGCTGGTCAGTCACTCTTTAACTGTCTGCTGGTCAGTCACTCTTTAACTGTCTGCTGGTCACTCACTCTTTACTGTCTGCTGGTCACTCACTCTTAACTGTCTGCTGGTGGGAGATCAAAGCATGCATAAAGTTGGATGCTTTAAAAAATAAATAAATTATTGGACAGGTCAAAACAACTGGCTAGTATGCAGCTGTTCGCCTCCTAAAGGCTGTTCAGTTAGATAAAGATCAGCCGATAACTAAGGTTGAGTGTTGCATTGCGTCCTCAGAAACTGTAAGCTTATTAGGGACGGGAGCCCAGGACGTCCACCTTGACTTTTACACAGCTCCTGAGCTCTGATTATTAAGGGTTATGAAGATTATTGTTAACCATCTCCCTCCCCCTTTCCCAGCTGTCCAGAGGCAACCCAATGCACTTAAACTTTGAAGGGACGTTAAAGTCCAGGAACTAAGGCCCCCCCTTTTTTCCCCACCCACGGAGCGAGCACATGCAGATCCCGCTGTGGTCTGATGCCTACCCCTGCGTTGTTTCTGTTGCAGTCGTCTAGCAACCTGAATGTGTTGTGCGTGCGTGACGGCTGTCAGAACATGGCCATCGAAAACCCAGGGTGGGACGCGGAGTACTGCAGCAACGAGTGCGTTGTCACGCATTGCAGGTGAGGTTGCGTGGTGTGATTGCTTGCTTGGTGCACAGCATCTATTGCAGGTGAGGTGGCACAGCACCTATTGCAGGTGAGGTGGCACAGCACCTGTTGCAGATGAGGTGGCACAGCACCTATTGCAGGTGAGGTGGCACAGCACCTATTGCAGGTGAGGTTGCACGGTGTGACTGCTCACTCATTGCACAGCACCTATTGCAGGTGAGGTGGCACAGCACCTGTTGCAGGTGAGGTTGCACAGCACCTATTGCAGATGAGGTTGCACAGCACCTGTTGCAGGTGAGGTTGCACAGCACCTGTTGCAGGTGAGGTTGCACAGTGTGACTGCTCGCTTGCTGCACAGCACCTAGCTCTTGCCTGTTCTTAAGACGACACTGCGCCAGCTTTTCACTCACAATTCGGTGACCTGCGTTTCAAAGTGGCACAGAGGAATTTTGGACATGTGGTCGGCCCAGAGGTGACCCTCAGTGGTTAATGTTTTATTTTATATTATATTATAAACACTTGCTGAGTGTGACCCTCTGTGGTTAACGTTTTATTTTATTTTACATTATGAACACTTGTGGAGTGCTTCATCTGCAGAAGAGCCCTAAGCACTTCACAGTGACAACCACAGTGCCATTCTCTGCTTCTGAGCACACCCACTGCACTCTGGTCCTGTGTGACTGAATGAATGACTGCTGTCTTTACACATCACACCCACTGCACTCTGGTCCTGTGTGACTGAATGAATGACTGCTGTCTTTACACATCACACCCACTGCACTCTGGTCCTGTGTGACTGAATGAATGACTGCTGTCTTTACACATCACACCCACTGCACTCTGGTCCTGTGTGACTGCTGTCTTTACACCTCACACCCACTGCACTCTGGTCCTGTGTGACTGAATGAATGACTGCTGTCTTTACACATCACACCCACTGCACTCTGGTCATGTGTGACTGAATGAGTGACTGCTGTCTTTACACATCACACCCACTGCACTCTGGTCATGTGTGACTGAATGAGATCTGCTGACTTTACACAGTCCACCCACTGCACTCAGGTTATGTGCAACTGAACCAGTGACTGCTGTCTTTACACATCACACCCACTGCACTCTGGTCATGTGTGACTGAATGAGTGACTGCTGTCTTTACACATCACACCCATTGCACTCTGGTCCTGTGTGACTGAATGAATGACTGCTGTCTTTACACATCACACCCACTGCACTCTGGTCATGTGTGACTGAATGAGTGACTGCTGACTTTACACAGTCCACCCACTGCACTCAGGTCATGTGCAACTGAACCAGTGACTGCTGTCTTTACACAGTCCACCCACTGCACTCAGGTCATGTGCGACTGAACCATTGACTGCTTTCTTTACACATCACACCCACTGCACTCTGGTCATGTGCAACTGAACCAGTGACTTCTTTCTTTACACAGCACACCCACTGCGCTCAGGTCATGTGTGACTGAACAAGTGACTGCTGTCTTTACACAGCATTTTCTGAATATCCACCAAAGTGGTTACAGCACTGTTTAGTTGTTACAAGGCTAGTGCCCCATGAAAATGTAATGTTAGAATCCCCAAACTGGCTGGCTTAATACCAGATCCCTGGTTCTGTCTGTCAGTTCATTCAAATCTTCCCCAAAAACCTTTCTTGGTTCACAAACCTTTTCTTCAGTTCCATTGCCCAGAGGTTTGGGGTGGGGAAGGGGGCGGGGGGAGGGCATGTGATCAAAGACCACCCCTCTTTTATGATGACTGTTGCTTGAGTTTAAGGGTGGTCTTAAGGCAGGGCCTACGGATCTATACGTAACATGCACCACCCAAACTTCAGCTCGGAACTTAGGAAGTCCGCAGATAAGGCAGCGCTGAATATAATGTGCATCTTTGGCTGTGTTGTTTTCCGAAGATGATAACTGGCTAACCCTCTTCACATCTGCTGCAAGACATCACCATTCTTCGGAAAGTGTGCAAATGTTATTCATTTTATTCACAGATAAGGCATACAAACCATAAGGCTCAAATTTGAGAGAGAAAAAAAAAGTATCCCCATCTAGTTCTGGTCCGAAAGTTACCGTGGACCAAAGGTTATTGTATGTCGTGAACATAAAGAACAGGCACTGACTGCATGTTAGGTGCCTGCTCCTTCTGTTCATGGCATACTTCTTCAGTTCCGTGGCTGATGGCTGATGTGACTGACTTTTGTTGCTGTTGCCTTTCCAGGGATATTTTCACCGCCTGGGTGGCAGCCCGAGGTGGAGGGAGCACGTACCCGGTGAAGTGAAACCCGCCTGTCACCAGGTGGTGCATCTTCGCTGGCCTGCCCACCTGTCCCCTCACTCACAGCGCTGCAGTGCTCCCACAGTGCAACCCAGCATGGGCGGCCCATACATGCCTACATGTACATACACTTGTGTCATTCCACTCGGCTTGGCTCCCTGCTTCTTTCCCGTTGACAGACCGCATCGGTGACACTCCTTTTGGCCCGAGGCATGACAAACAGCCCAGCTCCACAGTCCGTGCCATGGCTTGGCAGTTACAGCAGTTTCTGGTCGGAGAAACTGTTGAAGTCCAAGTCTGTAAACCGTACCAGGGTTTGTTGACAGTGGCAGTTTTTGATTGGAGACACTGTTGCAGGCCCAGGTCTATAAACCACACCAGGGTTTGACGGTGGCAGTTTTTGGTTGGAGACACTGTTCAAGTCCAAGTCCATAAACCTTACTGGGGTTTGACAGTGGCAGTTTTGGGTTGAAGACACTGTTCAAGTCCAAGTCCATAAACCTTACTGGGGTTTGACAGTGGCAGTTTTGGGTTGAAGACACTGTTCAAGTCCAAGTCCATAAATCTTACCAGAGTTCAACAGTGGCAGTTTTTGGTCAGAGACACTGTTCAAGTCCAAGTCTGTAAACCTTACCAGGGTTTGACAGTGGCCATTTTTGGTTAGAGATGCTGTTGAAGTCCAGGTCCATAAATCCTACCAGGGTTTTGACAGTGACACTAGTGCAGGCCCCACATTTTTCCATTGTTTTGCATATTGGTCATTTTTGACCAAAATTAACTGTCATGATTCATTGTTGATAATGCTTCACTGTTGATACTTTCATTTTGCTTTCATACCATGTGGAAAAAAGAAACTCCTCAAGTAGAAAACAGACTATGATGTACAAAAAAAGGTGATTTGTGTTTTTTGGGTATTGGAGATTTTTAAAATAATAAAAAATTGCAGTTTCTTTGGATGTGCTTAAGCCAAGGGAGGCAAGTGGGGTTGAGCCCAAAATGTGACCAATATGTGCAAGTGTGCCTGTCAGCATTGGATTTGTTCAGGGGGTGTACTACGTGGCCTACAGAAACAAATACATGCCAACTCTGTTTTTCTGCGACCAGTGTGGTTTTATGTGTCCAGTGCTTATTGGACCATAGATGTCATGTAATGTTTGAAGTGAAAATGACTCGGCGCTCTGAAGAAAGGTGCATCAGCAGTTGATGGAGATGGTTGACTACACTGAAGTTGGAAGCCAGCGCTGATTTCCCCCCGTCTCCCCTCCCCCGACCCAGTCTACTTTGCTTTCAGATTATGGCAGCGAGGTCAGTGCAATCTTAAGCCAGCCATCCTCAAATGCCGGGTCCTGTGGAGAGGGGTTATTCCAAACTAAATGCACAACACCCCCCCAAAAAGATGGTCCATGCATTGGCCATTGTGTCGGTGCATGGAAACCAGATGCTGTGTGGTGCACAGGGGAGTGATGGGCAAAGTGTAGGCAGGTGGGACAAATTGCTGGCACTGTGTGCCCCTTCGCCACACACAAAGCAGCGTGAACACTTTTACAATGAATGCTCTTCATTCATTTCAAGTCCGTTTTGAGCATCACACAACGTATCACACAGGGACTATTCAGTGCATTAGAAATGCATTTATTATTATTAACAGAATTTTGTTTAATGAGTGCAGAAGCAGAAATGTTATGAGTCTAGAACATTTTGTGTACCCTGTATAAATGTTTTAGTTTACTGAAGGCATTGGTGTTACAAGTTTTGGTTGACTTTGTCCATAATGTGGCTAGGTGGCTGACCACTGAAGAAATGTATATAAATCTTTGTAACAAGAACCTGGGCAGAGAAGCGTGTGACATGTGCATTTGGTCAGTTGCTCACAGAACAGTGACTGTTGGCACATGAGTTTGTGTTCCTTGTATTAAATGCCTGTGGTTATGGTATGGTGAATGGTTCGGTTGTTTATATATCAATTAAAGGCTTGTGTGTTCTGTGTTCATGTTCGTATTGTTTTGCCATTCCAGTTACAGATGTTGGCTTGCGTTCCATGTATTGAGGCAACTTTGAGATTTTCCTGTTACAGATAAGAGCGAAAGGTGACAATGAATTTTTTAAAAATGACAGCAAGGACAACAAAAAGGCAAACAAACAAAAATCAAACGTGTACTCATTGGAGGTATGGGCAATTAAGTCCCTTCCCAATAACATCCCCTCCCCACCCATTCTCGTCCTGAGGTGACCTGTGTGTTGACAGGACGTTACAGTCCGGTCACAAACTAAACCCACCCACCTCTTCCAGTTGCATGCCTTCCAAATGCAGCAGAACTTTCCTTCACCTTCATGAACCGAACCAATACTTAGCTTCTGTTTCCGATTTCCACGAGTTCAGTGATGCTTTACGTCCACAGAGCCCTTAAGGACCGTTAGGGATGGGGAGTCCAGGACAGCCACCTTGACTTTTAGATTTACACAGCTCCTGAGCTCTGAAGATTTCCACAAAGCTCATTGTGGCTTATGGACACAGTCATGTGAGTTTGCCTTAAACAGCCAGTGTGGCATCACTGCCCCATCTTAATGCAAAATCATTCTGGTGGTGACACACAGTGTAGCATTAGGTAGTCTCCCTCTTCCCTTACCTCCTGGGATCTCGGGCCCCACCAGTACCTCTTTTGCGGACAGCTAGGCATTAAACAGGTTTAACGTAACCTAACCTGGTCATTTTTTTATATTTTTTATAGACAGCAGTGTGTTCATAATAATAATAATAATAACTCTTATATAGCGCTATACCCCGTAAAGCTGTACAAGCTCGCGGCGCTGTGTTCATAAGAACACATCCAATGTCAGTGTTGGGTCACCCACTCCCACCGGCGCCGTAACCCATCCTATGTATATGCTTTGTTGATGCTTTTTGCTGTTGTTCTGTTCATTTGTTAGTTTGGTTTTCATTGTTGGGAGGTTTTGTTGGTTTTCGTTGTTATTGTTTTGTCTTTTTTATAATATATTTTTAATGTATCTGTTCACATAATTTTTTTCTATTTATTACTGGTAGTCAGTTGAAAGATGGGTGGGTGGGGCGGGCTTTTTTTCCGCTCGTTGTTTCTCTGTGACACTGCGTGTGGCTTGTGGCATGTTTGTACTTGAACATTGCTGTTTGAACAAGTGCTAATGATTTCATACTGGAATGAAAACAGTGCAGATGTAAGTCTGTGCTGCAGCAGAATGGTAGTTGCACCGAACCGCAGCTACCTGACATCGCTTTGTATGATTTAGCTGCTTTTTTTTCTCCCCGTCTGGTACATTACACCATTATGTTTGAACCAAACCAAGCAGAATGATACTTTGTTGTCCAGTTAAGAAAATGGTTGCAGTGGGTTTTTTAAAACCCCAGATTGAGTGCCTGCGTCAACGAGTACCTATGCATCAACTTTACGACCTACAACATTCTTCTCCAGTCTTTCTGCTTTCTGTGTCGTTTCATGATCACAGCTCTGCTTGCCTAGGTCATTCTGACCTCTTAACACCAACACTTCCTGTGTCTTTTCTGGACTGTGACACAGTTCGTCTGCACCATTCTGTTTCACTCTGAGCAAGTTTGGTTTTATTTGTCCATTGTGAGGCAGCTCCTATACTTTGTTTTGTTCTGACCAAATCCAGTCAATCTACTATGCCCTTTTTTTGCTTAAGACTGGACATTAATGTATCAAGGATCAGTCAAACAGTGCTGACCATTTTCAGTTGTTTCTTGGTTACAGTGCAGATCCACTGCTATGCTGTTTGGCTGCGCTGTTATCAGATTTCTTGATTATGACAGCGCTCATCTCAACTCCTAGTGCTGGTTTGTGATGTGCTTCAGAAAGCAAGCTTGGAGTGTCAGCTCTTCTTCAGAGCCTCCAAAAGCCAAAGTTAAGCACCAGTTCAGTTCAGTTCAAGATGGTATCTATACGCTCTCCACCCTGTCAGAAATTTCCCCAACATTGCCTTTGAAACGGTTCCAGTGTTAGTCTGATTGATGATGGCCCTCTCTCATCCTTTCAAGGAAGATCATCTAGCACTTCCTCTTTGAACACCTCTCTTCTCTAGGCGATCAGTAGTATGATGTTCTTGGCCCACAGGTATTGTCTCAAGCTTCTCAACACTTCTGATCTTCTGAGAAGCACTTGTGAGGGTTGCTTTGCCAGCCAGTCAATCTGCTCAGTGACTGTTATGTGCTAGGTTTTGTGCCTGCCCTGAAATTACTCTGAAGTCAAATTCTGTGCAGACTCTACAAAAGTCCTTTGGATGAGACTAAAAACTGAGGTCCCCTGTGTGCAAAAAGATGCCAAAGATCACATACGGACATGTGATCATGCTCCTGTGGTCCATGTCACAGTTTGGTGGAGTATGGAAACGACAAATAGCCCAGCATGCACTGAAAGTGTCTGTCTTCATAATGTTGAGGTTGGACACTATAGGAATTGGGGGCGGGGATAGCTCAGTGGTTAGAGCGCCCGACTCGTGATTGAAAGGTCGCGGGTTCGAATCCCTGCTGGAACGGCGGGAGAATTTTCTTCTCCAGGGTCGACTTTCTGTGCTGACTCTTATTTCGGTATCCGTTCCACCCCCGTGTTACCACAGTAGCACGTAAAAAATCCCGGTCATTCTGCCAAAGGTGCAGGTGGCAGGTTACAGCTAAACACGCATACACCTTACGTATGTGGCTTTTATTGAACCGTGCTTCGGCATTGGTCACAACTTGTCCCTAATATGTCAAATGACATCTGAGGACATTAAGCATCAACTCATCATCAACTATAGGAAAAAAGAACAAGATCAGTGTGACCCACTGTTTAGATGACCAGTTACAGTACAGTGATTTATGACACAACTCCCCTACATCCTTCGGATCCACTCAGACCCATTTCAGTGATGTCTTGATTACGACAGCTTGTTTACATCATTCTGAACCAGATCCACTCTGACCAGCTTTGGGGATTTTTTTTTAATCCTGAAAGTTCATTTCATCATTCTGATCTAATGACCACCAGTTTCAGTGTTATTTCTTGATTATGACAGCTTATTTTTAAAAAATGGTCTCTTCTCCTGTAAACAGTTTATGTGATTTTTTGATTATGATACAGCTCATCTTTATCTTCTTCTGTCTTTTTCTCTTCTTTTTTTCTCTTTTTTTTAATTTTTTTTAATCTGCTCTAACAATTTGTGATTTTTTTGTTTTTTATTATGGCACAGCTCCATTACATCATTCTGATCTATTCTGACAATTTTTAATGATACTGTGATTATGACAGCTTATTTGATTTACTCCGATTAGTTTGTTGCTCCTTTGTTGTGCCATTCTGCAGACTCACTCTTATTCCTTTCAGTTCATTAACACACACACACACACACACACACACACACACACACACACACACACACACACACACACACACACAGCATTCAAAACAAAGTTGTCTGCCAGTGTTCTGAATTTTCAAAAGAATTTGAAATACACAAAGGGTAAAAAGTAAGACTTTAAAAGAAAGAAAATGGGTCCCCTGCACACACACACACACAGCATTCAAAACAAAGTTGTCTGCCAGTGTTCTGAATTTTCAAAAGAATTTGAAATACACAAAGGGTCAAAAGTAAAAGACTTTAAAAGAAAGAAAAAGGGACGGCACAAAGGACAGCTAATCTTGTGATTTTTGTTTGTTTGTTTTTTGGAAGAAATGCATTCCAAAAAGAAATGAAGAAATAAAATCACTTAACTTTTGGTCCATTCATGTTTAATGAGGAAGTAACATGATCTGTATGCAGTTTTTCCAAATTACATCATCTACCCTCTCTTGTCAAGTGTCAGTGTTATTTCATGATTGTGGCATAACTCATCTGCTGTGCTGTTTTGATCCATTTTAACCATTTTTTAATGCTGGAATCACCCTCAAACCTTCTGTCCGCAACGTTGTAGCATGTGGGAGTTGGATTGAAAGCATGGGAGACTAAAAATTATGAGCGGTGTGATAGGACATCAGCGTGGAACTCTTGGTTTCTTAAAGACAGAAACTGTCTCCATTATAAGATCTGAACACATAAAAGGTTCAGAAGAACAGTATATATTAGGACAAAATACAACATGTGAATTTTAGGGGTAATCCCCTTTACCCAGCTACAAAATGACACTTAAACAACAGTTAAAGGGTGAACAGTGAGATGTAGAACTAGGACACTTACCTGCTTTTGGTTGATCTGTGTTGTTTTTTGCATTTTTTGTATCCATCATGAGAAAAGTGGAGGGAGGGAGTTTTACATCGATTTGTCACAAGCAGTGTGTGGCAAGGATTAAAAAAGGTGGGTTTTTTTTATAGATAATTTGTGTTTATGTATGTCAGTATGTGTTGCTGTTTCAAATAGGCATCGTCAGGGAAAATTCTGCAAGAAGGGGTTGAGCACATTATCACCATTGCTCTGTCTTTACTCAATACACCAATACTGTCTTGAACCAGACTGAGTTGTGTGATGCAGAATTTTGTTCTTAGAAGATTCTTCTGTGGTTTGGTTTGGTTTTGTGTATGTGTGTGTGCTGTGTGTGTGTACTTCCTGGCGTCTAGTTGGACTCAACTTCAAAAAGGGTCAGATGGAACTACATGAATGGCTCATTGCTGGCAAACACATTTCTTTGTTTGCATTCCAACAGACTTCATTAATGCTGTGCACTACTTTTAATTTATTGTACATGCTGTGTATGTTTTCTTAGTTTGTTTATTTAAAAATAATTTAAACAGAAAAAAAAAAAGATTTTAAAAATTGGTATTTGCAAAACGATGTGTTTCTGCAATTCTGCTGTTTCTGCGTTTTGCTCAGCAAATGATGTCAAGAATAAACGTCTTGTACTCTGTCCCCGTTTTGTTTCCAAAAAACAAAAACAACCAGCAACAACAAAACACATACACAAAACCCAACAACAACAGCAACAACCCACCATCACAAAAACTGCACACAGACACAGGCACGCTACACTCAGACACATCACTGCTGTAGATCTGAATTCATTTTATTCCATTTTTAAGTCTTGCAATCAATTATCAAAACCTGCCCAACCATGAATATGTTATAATCAACATAAAGATCTCTGTGTGGGTACAAACCATCAGCGCTGGGAAGTTCACAAAAGAGCTGAAAATGTACAAATGTTCAGTGCAAAATCAAGTCGGTACAGACCATTAATACCATTCCAAGTTGGTACAGACCATTAATACCATTCCAAGTCGGTACAGACCATTAATACCATACCAAGTTGGTACAGACCATTAATAACATTCCAAGTTGGTACAGACCATTGATACCATTCCAAGTCGGTACAGACCATTAATAGCATTCCAAGTTAATACCATTCCAAGTTGGTACAGACCATTAATACCATTCCAAGTCGGTACAGACCATAAATACCATTCTACAGGAACAGTACACAATCCACAGACAGACAAGCATCCCACAGACAGACAAGGAGGACTACCACAAAGGACGGGTTCTTTTTTCTTTCTTTCTTTTTCCATGAACCGACTTCTTTTTGTTGACTGTGGAATATTTTTTCTTTTATAAAACACACACACACAGAGAAGATTTACACACACAAAATTAATTCCTGAGGAAGCATGCATCTCAGTGGAATTTGTTAGACAACCTCCAGTCAACTACAAATAAACTCTAAAGCAATTTTTTTTTATACATCTTTGAAACATGATGCACCCTCCATGTCCCACCTGTTAGTCCCACCAGCGTACCCTCCATGTCGCACTCACTACAGTCACACCATGGCATTCTCCATGTCCCACTCATTAGAGTCACACCATGGCATTCTCTATGTCCCACTCATTACAGTCACACCATGGCATTCTCCATGTCCCACTCATTACAATCACCCCATGGCATTCTCCATATCCCACTCACTACAGTCACACCATGGCATTCTCTATGTCCCACTCACTACAGTCACACCATGGCATTCTCTATGTCCCACTCACTACAGTCACACCATGGCATTCTCCATGTCCCACTCATTACAGTCACACCACAGCATTCTTCATATCCCACTCATTACAGTCACACCATGGCATTCTCCATGTCCCACTCATTACAGTCACACCATGGCATTCTCCATGTCCCACTCATTACAGTCACACCATGGCATTCTCCATATCCCAGTCATTACAGTCACACCATGGCATTCTCCATGTCCCACTCATTACAGTAACACCAATGCATTCTCCATGTCCCACTCACTACAGTCACACTACGGCATTCTCCATGTCCCACTCATTGCAGTCACACCAGTTCACCATGTCACACTCATTAGTCACACCTGTGCAGCTCCATGTCACACTCAGTACAGTCCCACTCAAGCAACACATGAGGCACCCTTCATGTCGCAGCTCATTACAGTCACGCTCAGGCAACACATGATGGACCCAAAGCGCCAAACTCTCAACATCTCAGCTCATTACAGTCACAGTCCTAACACCTGTTGGTTTGTGAAAGCAGATAGGATGGAGGAAGTGAACACATGATGGAACCAAAGCGCCAAACTCTCAACATCTCAGCTCATTACAGTCGCAGTCCTAACACCTGTTGGTTTGTGAAAGCAGATAGGATGGAGGAAGTGAACACATGATGGAACCAAAGCACCAAACTCTCAATGTCTCAGCTCATTACAGTCACAGTCCTAACACCTGTTGGTTTGTGAAAGCAGACAGGATGAAGTGTCGGAACACAACACCCCCCCTCCCCCCACACACAGCTTTACCATGACACTCTGCAACAAGCAGCCCGACCTACTGCAAAACATGTCGTGATGTTGAACACAGCTTTACCATGACATGCATGAAGCACCCATGTACACAGCTTTACCATGACACTCTGCAAAAAGCAGACCTACCTGCTGCGAAACACGTCATGATGTTGAACACCCATGCACACAGCTTTACCATGACACTCTGCAAAAAGCAGACCTACCTGCTGCGAAATACGTCATGATGTTGAACACCCATGTACACAGCTTTACCATGACACTCTGCAAAAAGCAGACCTACCTGCTGCGAAACACGTCATGATGTTGAACACCCATGTACACAGCTTTACCATGACACTCTGCAAAAAGCAGACCTACCTGCTGCGAAACACGTCATGATGTTGAACACCCATGCACACAGCTTTACCATGACACTCTGCAAAAAGCAGACCTACCTGCTGCGAAACACGTCACGATGTTGAACACCCATGTACACAGCTTTGCCATGACACTCTGCAAAAAGCAGACCTACCTACTGCAAAACACGTGATGAACGCAACACCCCCACACACAGTTTTACCATGACACTTTGCAACAAGCAGCCCAGCCTTTACCATGACACTCTGCAAGAAGCAGCCCAATCTTCTGCGAAACATGTCGTCATGAACAATCATGACACACCACACGCTGTGACAAAGCAACTCGTACTGATTCACCGCATCTTAAGCAACTTTTGTAGCACATGTTGTAAGCAAGGAACTCCAATGACACCCTGCTGCCACAAGCAACATTTACTGTGACCCCCCAGCCCCTCCCCCACCCCGGCAACACCTACCATGACATGCTCTGACAAGCAGCTCCTATCAAGGTCCACCAGATGCAACAAGCAGCTTCTATCAAGGTCCACCAGATGCAACAAGCAGCTTCCATCAAGGTCCACCTTATGCAACAGGCAGCTCCTATCAAGGCCCACCTGATGCAACAAGCAGCTCCTATCAATATCCATCTGATGCAACAAGCAGCTCCTATCAAGGTCCACCTGATGCAACAAGCAGCTCTTAGCAAGGTCCACCTGATGCAACAAGCAGCTCCTATCAAGGTCCACCGGATGCAACAAGCAGCTCCTATATAGGTCCATCAGATGCAACAAGCAGCTCCTATCAAGGTCCATCGGATGCAACAAGCAGCGCCTATATAGGTCCACCAGATGCAACAAGCAGCTCCTATCAAGGTCCACCGGATGCAACAAGCAGCTCCTATATAGGTCCACCAGATGCAACAAGCAGCTCCTATATAGGTCCACCAGATGCAACAAGCAGCTCCTATATAGGTCCACCAGATGCAACAAGCAGCTCCTATCAAGGTCCACCGGATGCAACAAGCAGCTCCTATATAGGTCCACCAGATGCAACAAGCAGCTCCTATATAGGTCCACCAGATGCAACAAGCAGCTCCTATATAGGTCCACCAGATGCAACAAGCAGCTCCTATCAAGGTCCACATGCAACAAGCAGCTGCTCTCAAGATCCACCTGATGCAATAAGCAGCTGCTCTCAAGGTCCACCTGATGCAATAAGCAGCTCTCATCAAGGTCCACCTGATGCAACAAGCAGCTGCTCTCAAGGTCCACCTGATGCAATAAGCAGCTCTCATCAAGGTCCACCAGATGCAGCAAGCAGACACCTCTCATGCCAAGAAACACCCACACAACACACAAGCTGACAAGCAGTTAGGTCCTCTCAAGTCACACCCGGCATCATACCAAGTGACACCTTTCACACCAAGAGACACTCGTCACGCCACGCATCACCTCCCTTGACACATCTTGTGATAACGTAACACTCCAGACTGTCAACTGTCCATCCAACTGTGACCGACACAGTGAGTGAACCAAACAGGTGCAGGACAGTGAGTTTTCACACAACACAAAACTGTCAGTGGAAGAACATGATCTGCCAGTGCAGAAACCCTGCTGAACCAGAAAATGTGTTCAATGTGCCTTTCATGGTGAGAGCAGTAAACCTGATTGTCATTTACTTCATCCAACATTTTATATATATATACAGAGACAGACAGAGACAGAGGGAGAGAGAGAGGTTCATCTGATGTCATGCAATACACTTTGTTTACATACATATATACAGACAGTTCATTTGATATCATGCAGTACACATAATTATACATGTCTGTGGACAGTTCTGTTTTATATCATGCAATGCACAGGGAGGCATTTATTTCACATCACAAAGTACGTATATAGGTTTATTTCATTGGTCACAATGCTGATGGAGTTCTGCTTCATACAACACACAGCTGCTTAACGTCAGTTCAAAGATAAAGACACTATAGACACACTGCCCCTTTTTTGAAAAGCACGAATGCAGACACTTAATACAGCACATAATTATGTACAGAGCACACCTAGACTTGCCCAATTACTTAGTATAGTAATATCACCTTGAATCTGTTACTTACTTAGAACGTCCTGTCAACCACACAGGGTCACTGCAGGACAACAAGAGACGGAAAAGGGGAATAAAAAGACAGCCCTGAGATTCCAGACAGGAGGAAGACATCAGACATCCCTGCCTCCCACTGGGGGCATCTTGAACTAACTGCACTGCTACTCCCCATGGTGCAGAAGAACACTGTACTGAGGTTGGGTGGTTGAATTTGTTTCACGTGAAGTTGTCTCCGAAGAGGTACTAACCAAGATGGGGGGGGGGGGGGGGGGGGGACTGTATCTATTACTCCACTGTCACCACAAGAGTGACTCCTGCATTATGACGGTCAGAGATGATAGCCGTTTTAATCTGCCATTAACTGTGAGGGTCATAATAATAATAATAATAACTCTTATATAGCGCTATACCCCGTAAGTGATCTGTGGGGGGTGTACAAGGAGAGACAGTGTGAGAGGTACAAGTCAAGAATATGACCGCGCTTGTGAGTTGGCTCGTCGACGATCTGGGTAAAGCTCTGATCAGAGAGCAGAGAGCAGAGTTTCTGGACATCAGGGTTGGTTTGTACATCAAAGTGGAAGTTGAAATCCCCAATGACAACAGTCTTGTCCCTCTCTGTGAGTCGTTCGTCTAGAAACAACTCGAAGTCCTGTAGAAACATTTTTGTTGTGAGCTTATTTTGTTTACTAGGGGGTGGCCGGTAGACAGCAGTCAGATTGACTAATTTCTCTGCAGACAAACACATCGTGACGGCTTCAAATGAGGCGTAAGACAGGCACCGAAAGGTAACCTTGGGTGCCAGGGACTTGCTCATAAGGACAGCGATACCACCACCCCTACGACCAACACAGGGGAAGGAGTGGAAAACGTGATCCGGGGGAGTCATCTCCTTAACACAGGGTTCATCTCCTGCTTCCTGGAGCCATGTCTCAGTCAGGATCAGCGCATCGAGTGTATTGTCGGCAATGAAGTCATGAATCTCACCTGCTATTTGACGAACTGATTGAGCGTTAAAATACGCCGTGGTCAGTCGAGAGTTGTGACCAGTTTCCGTGGAAGCATGATCCGCACGACTGTCACCGGAAGAGACCACAGTAATCAAGTCGCTCACTGATCTCCTGGCGGAGGAGGGGCACTGCAGGAGGTCGTTCGGTGGTTGTGTGGTTAACCTAGCAGCTCCATCGCAGACAACAGCAATCTTTCTCTGTTTCCTCCTTCCACCTCTCAAAGACGGCTTCCGCGGAAGGCAGCCAATTCCCAGGTCTCTGAGGCGAGATGTCAGCGAGGGGTCCGGTGTCGCTGCTTGTATTGCTATCATAGTAGCAAGACAGTGGCCACAGACCACATCTTCTGAAGAGAGAAGAAAGCTGAAGCAGAACTGAGCCAAGGTCCTTCTGCTTACCAGCCTAACTGCTACACCAAGCTGGCACCCTGGTGTGCTGAGTGTTTCAGAGACCCTTTCTAAACACTCAAATGGCTTCAATCACACTCATGAGACATGTAAACAAAAATTACATCCATCAATCCAAACATTAAAAAAACAAAAGACAGTGTTGTAAAAATTATAGCCCTCAATCCAGACATAGAAAAAACAAAAGACAGTGTTGTAAAAATTACAGCCATCAATCCAAACACACAAAAAAGAAGAAAAAAGACAGTGTTGTAAAAATGACATCCATCAATTCAAACACAGAAAAAAAAAAAGTGTTGTAAAAATGACATCCATCAATCCAAACATATAAAAAAGACAAGAAAAAAAAAGACAGTGTTGTAAACCGACCATGATACTAGGCAGAACTCACGAATCTCCATATTTTCAGCAAACCTGCTCTGCTGTATTTCATTAAGCATTTCAAAGACCATTTAAAGATCCAGTCTACAGCCAAAGTCTGAAATGGGGGCCAGTACTCAAACTAAACATGAAAAACAAAACAAAAAAAACATTCACACACAAACCAAAAAAATAAAAATAAACTTTTTTTCCTCAATTACGGACAGGATACAACAATGCCCAAATTTTCAGCCAACATATTTACAGTTTACCCACTGTAAACAAAGACGAAGTATTTGCTTATGAGAACAATAAAAAGAAGTTTACAATCAACATGTGGTGAAAATGAAAAAATTCAGTGTTAGTCAACATTTTTAAGCAATGGGCTTAGTACTAAGCCAAAAAAAGTTGATATAATATTGAAACAATTTGTTTTAAGTTTTGCACTGCAGTGTGTGGCCTCGCACCAGCGAAGTGTGCAACCAAAGCCTTACCACCTACTCGCCTCTGTCACTCATGTGAGATTCTTTCAGCACTTGTGCATCACCTGACAGGGCCACCTTCATCCTTGCAGTCTGAAGCCACGCAGTCTCCCAAGATACATAACACAGGGACAAAGTACACTTTACCAAGACAACAGATGCAGCATCACAGTTTTTATGAATACTTACACAGAGAATTTACTTTTAGGAATACATTTAATAAAACAATATTAATAATCAATTGCTCTTATAGAGCACAAATCGTTTTTTGCAAAACATAAAACTCAATGCACCTGCGCACACTATTCATACATACATATATATATACATTATATATATATATATATGCATATATATATATATAATCTATGGTCACTGGTATGGTTATCCTAGGTTTGTCAAAAGGCCTGTTCAAACAGGGAAGTCATTAGCTGGGTTTTGAACTCAGACTGGGGATGTCACAGACTGGCAGGCAGAGAGTTCCAGACAGATGGGGCAACAGAAGTGAACGTATGCTCACAAAAAAAATTCAAATCACATTTCGGAGCAAGTAAGTAACTTGGTGTTTTACACCCAGTCAACCAGTTACATTTTCGAATTTTACACACACAGAGTTTGCTTTCACAAAGACACCTTCATTTTTATAATTATGATAACTTTCATGAAGACACCTATGCACACCACACAGTTTTCATTTTTATAAATACAGTAATAACTTTACTGAAGACACCTGTGCAGTTTTCATTTTTATAAATACAGTGAAAACTTCCCAAAGACACCTGTGCACAGTTTTTATAAATACAGTGACAGCTTTCATGAAGACACCCGTGCACATAGTTTTCATTTTTATAAATACAGTGACAACTTTCATGAAGACGTTACAGGAAGTATACATTCTCATACATATACCATGTGCAGTACATATTTTGTTTTTACAATACGCTGGACAAGTATGAAGGGTAACATCACAAGCACTTGCATAGTAACAGCTTGCGTTGTCTCAACGACAGATCAGTACGGCTACCTTGCCTCACAGTACCATCACTACCTCACCAAGCAGTACATGTTCTTTTACGCAGTTGTAGTGGCAGCGGTGGTATATAGCAAGCCCTGCTGGCAAAACAAACAAGCAAACAAAAACAAAAAACCTCCTCCACCCCCCACCCAAAAAAAGTTAGAAAAAAGTAAGTTAGAAAAAAGTATATATATAATTTTGTATGTATGTCATTACTTCGTTTTCTTTCTACACCATCCCCCCCCCCCTGCCCCCCCATATGACTTTGCAGTGCACTGTAACCCCCCAGAAGGCAGCGTGATCTCCAAGCAGCTTCTGCTTAACGGATGATGGCTGTCTATATCAACGAATCAAAGAAGAAGGTTGCACCCCCGTCTCCCCCCCCCCGACACACACACACCTTTACTACACTAACACTACATAAGCACAGTAAACCACCCTTCCCCATTACTTCCCTGCATTTATCCTCCCCCCCCCCCCCCCCCCCCCACACACACACACATCCCTCCCTTCCCCAATCCCCATCTCATTTTCTCACAACTGTTTAGACTGGCGCAGGGACCATTTGTTTCATGTTATTACTTTCTGCTCATTGTGAACTCTTTTTTCTTTCTTTTCTTTTTTTAATCAAAAAGGACCTCACTATTTTTACTTTCAAGAATAATGGACTTCTTTTGGAAGTCAACCAAACAAAAACTACACCAAATATCACTGACAGTGCTCTTAAAGGCACTGTTGAGAATGCTTACAAAGTCTGTATAGATAGTTTCAGCCATTGTACACCTCAGCAAATGCAGCCTTTCCTCCATTATACAGCCTACAAGAAATGGAGCCAAAGCAGTGACAGAAGGTGCTAACTCAATCGTACAGATTCCTGAAATCTATACATAAAACGCCCCTTCCGTTAGACACCTGGGTGAGGCAGCATCAACTGGCATCAGCTTAATCGTATAGATTCCTGAAGCAGCAGTCCGCTTTCTCCTCTTTGGCCCGAAGGCGCTCGCTTCGTCGAAGAAAGCTTCGTCTTCGAAACCCGTAGCTATCATTGTCGTCGTCGTCGTCCAGATCATCAAACCTCCGTTCCCCCTCCTCCCCCTCATGGGCCCAGTAGTCAAAGTACTGCCACCTGCCCACTGTCCCGTCCCACTGCACACAGCAAAACCACAGGTGTATATTACTAGTCTGCTGTCCCATCCCACTGCACACAGCAAAATCACAGGTGTATATTATTAGTCTGCTGTCCCGTCCCACTGCACACAGCAAAATCACAGGTGTATACTACTAGTCTGCTGTCCCGTCCCATTGCACACAGCAAAACCACAGGTGTATATTACTAGTCTGCTGTCCCGTCCCACTGCACACAGCAAAACCACAGGTGTATATTACTAGTCTGCTGTCCCGTCCCACTGCGCACAGCAAAACCACAGGTGTATATTACTAGTCTGCTGTCCCGTCCCACTGCACACAGCAAAGTCACAGGTGTATATTACTAGTCTGCTGTCCCGTCCCATTGCACACAGCAAAACCACAGGTGTATATTACTAGTCTGCTGTCCCGTCCCATTGCATACAGCAAAACCACAGGTGTATATTACTAGTCTGCTGTCCCATCCCACTGCGCACAGCAAAACCACAGGTGTATATTACTAGTCCTCTATCCCGTCCCACCGCACACAGCAAAGTCACAGGTGTATATTACTAGTCTGCTGTCAAGTCCCACTGCACACAGAAAAGTCCTGTCTAACTGCCCACAGTAAAATCATAGGTGTATAACTGTAGTAACATGGAGGTAGAACAGATACCAAAATAAGAGTCAGCACAGAAAGTTGACCCTGGAGAAGAAAAGTCTCCTGCTGCTTCCACCAGGACTCAAACCCAAGACCTTTTGATGGCGAGTCTGTCACTCTAACACTGAGCTATCCCTGCTCTCTGAGCATAAAGTAAAGCAAACATATCTCAGGCATGCACACACACATGCACATGCAGTGCACACACACACACGCACATACACACACACATTTACATACAAACTCTCACGCACAAACACACAGGCTTGTGTGTGCACACACACTTACTGAAGAAGTGATGAGGGTGTGCTGGTAGGGATGCCAGTCAACATCACGAACACACGTCCTGTGACCACCATCCAGGTTTTTGACCACCTTCCCCGTCAGCAAATCATACACTGCAAGAGTAAGGTACAGTCAACGGTCAAGGTTGTGTTTCTGAGCTCACACAACTGTACCCTGCAAAAATAAAGCCAGGTTGCTAGTCAAAGTTGTTTCCAAGAAATTGTTTTGTTTGTTTTCTGTACACTCTGACATAGCTATGTACTCACACCACTAACATAGTAACATATCCCCACTAATGACATAGCTACACACCCACATCACTGATATAGTTACACACCTGTGAGAATGACATACCTACATACTCACACCACTGATATAGTTACACATCTGTGAGAATGACAAAGCTACACACCCACACCACTGATATAGTTACACATTTGTGAGAAATGACATAGCTCTATATACCCATGATACTGACACATTGCTACACACCCACAAGACTGACACATAGCTACACACCCACATCGACACACACACACAACACTGACACATAGCTACACACACACAACACTGACACACAGCCACGCACTGACACATAGCTACACACCCATGACACTGACATATAGCTACACACCCATGACACTGACAAACAGCCACACACCCACAACACTGACACACAGCCACTCACCCACGACACTGACACACAGCTACACACCCATGACACTGACAAATAGCCACACACCCATGACACTGACACACAGCTACTCACCCAAAACACTGACACACAGCCACACACCCATGACACTGACACACAGCTACACACCCATGACACTGACACAGCTACACACCCACAACACTGACACACATCTACACACCCACGACACTGACACATTGCCACACACCTATGACACTGACACATAGCTCCACACCCATGACACTGACACACAGCTACTCACCCAGAACACTGACACATAGCTACACAGCATGACACGGACACACAGCCATGACACTGACACACAGCTACACACCCAGAACACTGACACACAGCTACACACCCACGACACTGCCAGTAGCACAGCCACTGTAGATGTAGCGCTGGCCGGTGGTAAAGGCAGGGGAGAAGCGACAGCGCACCAGAGTGTGGAGCACGCAGTGTCCACGGTATGTCATCACTGAAGAGTCACCGTTCACCCGCCTCTTCTTGTTTACTGAGGGGTGACAAAAATACACACACACGTACATGCACACACATAGACACACACCACACACACGTGGACACCCACACACCCACACACGCACAACACACATACACACGCATACACACCCACACCCACACACAAGTACACCACTTCAGTGAATATTCAAAAATGTGCTATAAAAAGCTATTCATTGATGTAGAATCACATGCAAGCACAGTGAGTCTGCTTGAGAGCAGAGAATAACACTATATAAAAGTGATCAACAATAACAGACACACATACAAACAAAAACACACATCACACAGGAAATAATAAACAGCAGGAGTATAACTATAAGAACAGTGAGTTTAGATACTAACCAGGGTGCATTTACATACTAACTGCGTGCATGTAATTACGTGCATGTGTTAGCACACTGAGTTTTTGTTTCGCAAAAAAAAGATTTCCATTATATAACAGCTATCCGTTATTATTATTGCATTCTTCCACAACATGAGATTCAGTCTGACTCACTCTGTACGCTTGTTGCCATGCAGCACTAAAACCATAGCGGCAAGTGTGCATGCACGACCTTAATATTTCTTGAAAAGAAAGCACAACAGTCAAGTGTGACTGTAAACAATGTCTCAGTGGGATCCAGACCTGTGAACAGGACTGACAAGCTTGTTTTTCTCTACAGTATAATTTATCTCTACAGTAAACGCTTTTTTAACAGCGATGTCCATCTGTACTCACAGCTTCTTGGAACCTGCTGCCACCGGTAGTCCCATCTCTGACCGGACACAGCTTTCTTCGTGGCCTGTATCAAACAGAATATTTACACTGCTTACATGTACATGGACAGCTTTCCTTGTGGCCTGTACCAAGCAGAACATTTACACAATTTTCTTTGTGGCCCGTATCAAACAGAACATTTACACAGTTTTCGTTTTGGCCTGTACAGCTTTCTTTGTGGCCCATATTAAACAGAATATTTACACTGCTTTGTGACCTGGACCAAATGGATATTCACACAGCTTTCTTCGCGGCCTGTACCAAGCAGAATATCCACACAGCCTTCTTTGCGGCATGTATCAAACAAAATATTCACACTGTTTACTTTGTCGCCTTTTCCAAATGAACATTTACACTGCTTTCTTTCTGGCCTGTACCCAACAGGATATTTTTAGCACTTTTTTTCGTGGCCTGTCCCAAATGGAACATGTACATAATAGCTTTCTTTGTGGCCTGGACCAAATGGAACACCCACGCAGCTTTCTTTGCAGCCTGTACCAAACAGAAAATTTCTACAGTTCAGGGTTGGTACAGAAAGATCCTTTTAGAATTCACAAACTTTTTCACAAAACCTGGCATGATGCCTGCAATATGGCGCAGAAAATCAAGGTATGCAACTCTTCCGCACATCCAGTAAAGGAGCGCAACCCTTACTGGAGCCAATGCACTACACCAGTCAAAACTGACAGGAAGTGTTTTTTTGTGATTTCGCACAGCAATTTGTTTTTATCTACTGTTTGGTCTTGGGGAATGCAGTTTCTGACTGATAAGCTAATTTGTCCCGAGTGCTATGAAGACCACAAAATTCCCAAACTTTCACAGATCCCACTCAGCTTTCCCAAACTTTCAAGGCCTTGAAAAGTGTATCCCATTTTCCCCAAACTTTCAAAGACCTTCAAAGACCATGTGAACCCTGACAGCTTTCTTTGTGACCTGTATCAAACTGAAAACGTGTACAGATGTCGTTGTGGCCTGCAGCAAGTGGAACACTTACAGAAATTTACACAGCTTTCTCTGAAGTCTGTACCAAAGTGAACATTTACACAGCTTTCTTTGAGGCCTACAGGGACGACAGTAAAGATACAAAACTGACCTCAACTCCTTCCTTAGGAGAGGAGAAACGTGTGTCCCACAGTTTGATGGTCTGGTCCTTGGAGTTGGAGACAAAATAGCGGGCATCCCCCTGAAACCATGACAACCATGTACTTACTCCATGCAAATGTACAACCATCGGTCGCAAATCACAATAAACACAGACTGAGAACATAACTCTATTGCAATTATCATGCACATGGCCCATACCACCTACCATCATCTCCTCGCTGTTCAACAAGAGCCATACAAAACAACAACCTTCAGCCATACAAAACAACAACCTTGAGCCACACAAAACAACAACTTTCAGCCATACAAAACAACCACCACCTTGAGCCACACAAAACAACAATAACCTTGAGCCACACAAAACAACAACCTTGAGCCACACAAAACAACAACCCTGAGCCACACAAAACAACAACCTTCAGCCATACAAAACAACCTTGAGCCATACAAAACAACAACCTTGAGCCATACAAAACAACAACCTTCAGCCATACAAAACAACAACAACAACCTTGAGCCACACAAAACAACAACAACCTTGAGCCACACAAAACAACAACAACCTTGAGCCACACAAAACAACAAAACCTTGAGCCATACAAAACAACAACCTTGAGCCATACAAAACAACAACAACAACCTTCAGCCATACAAAACAACCACCTTCAGCCATACCAAACAATTACAACCTCTTAATAAAAACTGAGAATTTTCTTGAGAGAAAAAAGTCAGGAACATGGACAAATCGCAGAAAAATGACAAGACAAAAAGAGACTGAACACTAGGCAGAAAAACAAGAGAGGAGATAGGAAAGGGGAATCAAATGACAGCCCCGAGATTCCAGACACGGGGAGATGACCTCATATATCCCTGGCCTCCCTTCAGGGGTACACAGGCAATGGTGTGACATGACAAATTACACTAATGGAATCCCCAAAGTTAGAGTGCAGCTGCCCAAATAGTGTGAAATGCTGCACTTGTATGTATGACAGTATGGCTACAAGTGTGAGGAAACGGCTGTACACACAACCTCTCTCCCAATGCTGGGTGAACCTCAGGGTTTTAGCCAAGGAATGCTAACAAACAAACAACACAAGTCCACACACAAGTGGGATTAACGGCGCTCAACAGACATGACGAGTATCACAAAGCCACAGGACATAACAACAGAGACCCGACTCGCGTACAGCAACTGTCACCTGGCGTGCAAGTAAATGCCAGGTCCGTAGCAAAGTGGGTAAAGATGCTAAAAGAAGAGGCAGGGATAGCTCAGCTGGTACAGCATCCGATTGAAATGCCAGGAGTAATACTGATACGGGTTCAATGGCATGCACTGACATCTATGCAGACATTAAAAATCCTGAACTATAGCAGCCACACCACTGTCTGGGTACACAAAAATACTACACACACTGATAGGAATGGGTAGTGCTGCTCTTGCGGCTGCTGTGCCGTACCTAGATAAAATGATTCAAATTTCCAGCATGGCACAAAGACGGACTTAAAAAGAAAAACAGACCCACCTTGGAGTCGATGAAGGTGATGCCATCCACATGGCCGGCCATCACTCCAACAGGCACTGGGTTGTTCTCACTCAATGTGCGTCTGTCCCACATCTGCACACAACCGCTATGGCCACTTCAGCTCCGCTCAGTTCAGCATCAAGGTGTTGCATACTCAACAGTCTATGGATTACTGACGGTACCAAACTCTGCACTGTCCCACAACTGCAAGGGCCACTTCAGCTCCGCTCAGTTCAGCATCAAGGTGCTGTGTACTCAACAGTCTACAGACTACACGTCCAACCCATCACTGACGGCACCAAACTTTGCATTCAGGCAACTCACCTGAGGTCACTTAAAATTTAGTTTAACCCATCAGATTTTACATCAATGACAGTACCAAACTTTGCATTTAGGCATTCACCTGAGGTCAGTAAAAAACCAAGTCTAACCCATTAGATCTTTGATGCAATGGAACAGTCTTAAAAAACACACGTGTCCCTTAACATCACATTTCTGTTCAAAACAATGAACATGTGTGTGTGAGTGTGTGTGCGCTCCCAAGTACCTTGACCTTGATTCCGTCAATAGCCTAGCTGCGTCTTCTGGCAGACTGTTAAAAAATGCTGGCAGGAAAATAAAATCTAAACACTGTGCTGATAAAGCTGCCTGACCTGGTACGCATCTCTAACCCCTGCACGCCCCTCCAGATGTCTTTACCTTGCAGAGTCCGTCATCCCCACCACTGTAGAGGATCTGAGAGCTCTCGTCAGCAAATCTCACTGTGTTCACGTCATCGTCATGAGCCTCAACCTAAAGACCAAACACAACCAGCAAAATAAGACAGGAGGCACAGTACACACGATCAAACACAGCCAGCAAAATAAGACAGGAGGCACAGTACACAGTATCAAAACAAAGAATGTGACAACCCTATGCTGATGGCGACACAACATTTTTTTTTTTTAAACCGACACCTTTGTCAATAATCATGTACAGTCTACTGACATTCCTTGAATTGTTTCTCTTGTTGCAGGCAGTCAAACTTTTCTTTTTCTTTTCCTGCTTTGTCTGTGTGTGTGCGTGTGCGTGTGTGTGTGTGTGTGTGTGTGTGTGTGTGTGTGTGTGTGTGTGTGTTTTGGTCAAACAGCTATTTTTCAAACACACATTGTGATGTTTAAACGCTACTTTCTAATGTAACTGTCTTTGGCTGAAACTTGTCAGTGCACAGCATCAGCTGGTGTGAAGACAGACAAAGAAAGTGTAAAGCTGAAACTTGTCAGTGCACAGCATCAGCTGGTGTGAAGACAGACAAAGAAAGTGTAAAGCTGAAACTTGTCAGTGCACAGCATCAGCTGGTGTGAAGACAGACAAAGAAAGTGTAAAGCTGAAACTTGTCAGTGCACAGCATCAGCTGGTGTGAAGACAGACAAAGAAAGTGTAAAGCTGAAACTTGTCAGTGCACAGCATCAGCTGGTGTGAAGACAGACAAAGAAAGTGTAAAGCTGAAACTTGTCAGTGCACAGCATCGGCATCAGACAGACAAAGAAAGTGTAAAGGTAAAGCTGAAACTTGTCAGTGCACAGCATCAGCATCAGACAGACAAAGAAAGTGTAAAGGTAAAGCTCACCCTCAGTGTGCGTTCGTTGCTCTCTCTGTCATATATGTAAAAGCATCCATCGTTGGCCCTGAAAAAAATCAAGCACACTTTAAATTTCAGTCTTGCAACCTTCCATGATGAGAGAGGGAGTGGGTGGGTGAATGGGTAGATGAGCGAGAAGGTGAGTGAGGGGGTCAGTGAGTGAAAAAGTGAGTCACTGAGAAAGCAAGTGAGTGGGTGGGTGAGCAAATGGTTGAGTGAGTAGGCAGGTGAGTAGGCGAGTGAGTGGGTTGGTGAGTCAGTGGACGAGTGAGTGATAAGGTGACAGGTTAGTGAGTGAGTCAGTCAGTGGGTGAGTAAGACAAGTAAGCAAGTAAGACAAACAGATAAAGAAGACACAGACAGACAGGCAGGCAGACAGGCAGGCAGACATGCAGGTAGTGAGGCAGACAGGCAGGCAGGTAGTGAGACAGGCAGGTAGTGAGACAGACAGGTAGTGAGACAGACAGACAGGCAGTGAGACAGACAGGTAGTGAGACAGACAGGTAGTGAGACAGACAGGCAGTGAAACGGGCAGGCAGGTAGTGAGGCAGACAGGCAGGCAGACAGGTAGTGAGACAGACAGACAAGCAGGTACACAAACAGACAGGCATGTAGTGAGACAGGCAGGCAGGCAGGCAGACAAACAGGCAGGTAGTGAGACAGCCAGCCAGCCAGCCAGCCAGAGATGGAAAGCGAGAATATATAATACATATTATGTGTATGAGAAATTTGCAACCTAACAGTTTGCTTGCTGCACCAAGACCAGTTTCATACAGCAACATCAACAGCAAAAACAAAAAATAAAAATGGAACGGCAGTGGCCAGAGGAAAAGAAGATGGCTGGTGTAGTTTATTCTGTAATTAGCCAAGATGTTAATGTGATTTCATAAACAGCTCTCACCCGCCAATGATTTCACGGTTGTCAGCGGAGAACATGAGGGAGAAGATGCAGAAGCTGTGTTCACCAGGTGACAGCAGGAGTGCCTCGTGGACATCATGTTCTCCGTGTATGTTGCACATGTGAACTGAAAGGTACAGTCAGGTTGCACATATATGTGAACTGAAAGATACAGTCATGTTGCACATACGTGAACTGAAAGATACAGTCATGTTGCACATATGTGAACTGAAAGATACAGTCATGTTGCATGTATGTGAACTGAAAGATACGGTCATGTTGCATGTATGTGAACTGAAAGATATGGTCATGTTGCACATGTGAACTGAAAGATGTGGTCATGTTGCACATGTGAACTGAAAGACACAATCATGTTGTACATGTATATATATGTGAACTGAAAGATGTGGTCATGTTGCACATGTAAACTGAAAGATATGGTCAGGTTGAACATGTGAACTGAAAGATACAGTCATGGTGCATGCATGGATTTAAAGATGTTCATCTTGCACATGTGGACTTACAGTCATGTTGCACAGGTGAACTGAAGGATACATTTATGGTGCATTCATGGATCCAAAGATACATCCCCATTGCATATGTGGACTACAAGATACATTTATGTTGCACATGTGAACTAAACGATAACAGCCATGTTGCATGCATGGACTGAAAGATACATTCATGCTACACATGTAAATTGAAAAACTGTCATGGTTTCCATGTGAACTGGAAAATACATTCATCTTGCATGTGTGGATTGAAAGATACAGTCAAGGTGCATGCCTGGACTGACTGATACATTCATGTTGGACATGTGAACTGAAAGATACCTTTACACTGCATGTGTGGACTGGAAGATGTATTCATGTTGCAAACGTACTGGAAGATATATATATGCATGGACTGACATACATTAATGCTGGACGCTCAAACTGAAATATACATATTCATGTTGCACATATGTATTGAAAGATATAGTCACGTTACATGTATGTGGACCACAAGATACATCCATGTCGTATATTACATAGACTGAAAGATACATGTGTTGCCTTTACAGAATTAAAGAGACATTCTGTTTGCATGAGTGGACTGAAAGATTAAATCAGGTTGCACACATGGATTGAAAGATACATTCAGGATGCACATGGACAGAAAGATACATTCAGGATGCACATGTGGAATACATATATTTGTGTTGCAAATGTGGACCGAGGAGAACAAGGGAGCTACAGACGGAGACAGAAACAGGGGAATATCATATCAGAGACAGAAACAGGCAAAGACAGTATTACAGACAGAGAAGTGAAGTTTTCAAACTGTAAAAGCAGGCAAAGAAGAGAGAGAGAGAGAGGGAAAGAGAAACACACACAGAGACAGACAGACAGACATACAGGGACACAGATTTTAGGCTTACAACTGTCTTTGCTATAAAACAAAAAACAAAACAAAAACAGCAACAACAAAACCAATTAACAGACCCCCCCCCCCCCCCAAAAAAAAAAAAAAGAAAAGAAGAAAAGACACACATCTATGCAAAGTGGAGTGGTATAGCCAAAATGTTGACAGAGAGGGGAATGAGGGGGTGAGAAAGAGGGGGGAAATGGGGGGGGGAGGTAGTGAGAGGGAGGGGGGAGAGAGAAAGAGAGAGAGAGAACAATGAGGGCCTTGCAGGGGGGGGGGGGGGTTTAGAGTTCAGTACATACTGCAGTCGGACCAGCTGGAGTAGATCAGGTAGTTGCTGTCGGGGCTGTGGAGGGAAAACAAAGCACTAGTAATGTAGCTGTACCGACAACAACAGTACATGTCAATGCGTTATCACCATCAATTTTTTTCTTATTTTGTTCTTTCCACAAATCCCTAAGCTCAGCACTCTTTTTCTCTCCCTCTCTCTCTCTTGCAACCCCCCCCCCCCCCCCCCCCCCCCCACACACACACACCCACACACACCGCTCTCTGTCACTCTTCTGTGCCACTTGAGTTTTATGTCATATAATATTCATTACATCACACCTATTACATGTCATTGTCATGCCAACAGTCTTCCAAGCACTGGGCAGGAGAACAACAACAACAGATGACTGATTTAGCTTTCCACCTCACTTTCCATTGTTTTTCACCATTCATCTGTTGTTTAAGTGTTGTTTTGTAGCTTTATAAAGGGGGTTACCCCCAAAATTCAGAGACTGTGTTTTTGTCCCAATAAATAACCTTGTTTCAAACCTTTCATGTGTTTGGATCTGGTCATCACCATCAACTCAAAATAACTACTGAAGATCTGCTGCTACTATTAGTAGTAGTAACCATGGTGACACTTTCACCCAGTTGAAAACATACAACTCATCAAAAAAGAAGAAAAAAAGCACCTCTAAAACACTCTCCTCGTGGCCTCACAGTTTTCAGAAAGAACCATGATTTTACTCTGTGCAAGTCATTATGGCCTTCACAAGTCAAAAATCTTCCACAGTTAAATAAACTGAACAACCTGAGTTGTTGCTGCTACAATTTACATGTGGGATTTTTCACCCACAAGCATATGTACACACCACACACACATGCATGCATGCACACGCACACACACAATGTAAAGATACATGTATACACACACACACACATGTACACAAACACATGCCTATACACACACACACACACACACACATGTATACACACACACCACACACACACACACACACACAACCTACCTGAAGGCAACATCAAGGACACTCCATCCTACATCCCGAGCTCGAATCTTTTTAATAAGTTTAAACTGGTTCCGCGTTGTGTCATAGATCCTCACATTTTGATCTGCACAGAAAGGTGAGGCCATCATGTTTAAAACAACCGCAACGGAAAACCTAAAGCAGGCGATCACTTCTAGTTTAAACTGCAGGATAAACAGTTAGCTAGGTAAGCAACATTGTTGTGATACACCCCGTTACTGTTTCATGAAAGCGGAGCCAACAGTCTGTGTAACTGTGTCTAATTTCAGAATAAACAGAAACCCCCAAAATGTGCATGGTTTCCACCAGAGAGCATGAAGTGATCTAGCGTTATGGGTGAAAATGCTGCATTTACACAATTCCATGGGGTAATTTTCTTGACGATTTGAAACAACACATCCATACTTTGATGCTTAATTCGCATTCACACACATGCTCTCATGAACCCATGCAAACACACACACACACACACACACACACACATACGCACTCTCTCTCTCTCAACACATACACACATGCATGCAAACACACACACAGACTGACAAAGAACCAATACCTTGACAAGCTGAGAGAAAAATGTCCCCTGTTTTGGAGAAGGTCCCACAGAACACTTTCTGATGGTAGGTCTCCAGGTGCTGGTACTTGTTGGGTAAAAACCTGTTGATAGAAAACACCCACCCAACCGCTAGATAAAACACCAAAACAATGGAAACTTGGAATCAAGGGCTTTGCTTTAAAATGCCATTGATTCTGCTTCCAATTTAGGATTTGAGCTACAAGAGTAACAGCTGGCAGAACTGGACGTACACACACAATGCCACAGCTTGCTTGTTTGGCAAAAAGTGCCCTGTCCTAACACCCTGGCAGTTCGGATTCCACATACAACTTTTTTTTTCTCTCTCTCTCTCTCTCTCTCTCTCTCTCTCTCTCTCTCAAATACTTCAGGCTTAAAAAAACACTGATGCATCAATGCAAAGTAGAATGGTATAGCCAAAATGCTGACAGACAGCAGAAGAGGTAGGAGGCCTGAGAGAGAGAGAGAGAGATAGAGGAGATGGGGGGTGGGGGAGAGAAGGGGAGGCGGAATTTTGGTCGCCCTACCTGGGGAAGGTTACAGCAGCCTGAAACAGCAGTGCTGCCCTTTCCTACAAGTCTGTGCAGTGTTTTGATCTGTGCAAGCAGTGGTGTGGCTGCCAGCATTTGGGATTTTAATGTGCACACAGATGTTCATGCATGTGATTAGAAGGTCTGCACTGAAAGTCGACTCCAGAGAAGAAAAATCCCTTGCTGCACCAGGGATTCGAACCTGCATCAGTACTGCTCCTGGATTTTCAGTCCGACTCTTTACCAACTGAGCTATATGCCATGCTACTAAAAATGGAGTGTCATAGTAATTAAGTTATAGATATATCTGTGGCTGAGTGATGTGTTTAGGCTGATTAGTTGTGGTATTGCTTTGTGTGTGTCCAAGTGATATTTCAACTGGCTGATTCGTTTTGTTTTTTTGCCTTCTTTTTTGAACCAGTGAGATCAACCGAATTCCACGACCACAGCCACAACAATCAAACAAATAAACAAAACAGATATTTAAAACATGCAAAAAAAGCAACAACAACCCTGATTGGTACCTTGAGCCAACAAGGCACCGATCTCCTGCTGTGAAATGGTGCCTTGAATCCATCCCTATCTCCCTCTGCAAACCAGACACACTTCATTAGTCCCCCTTCCTGCCACATCAAAAACATCACTTCTCAGCAACCCAATGCGTACACGCATCCTTGAGCCACATCAAAAACATCACTTCTCAGCAACCCAATGCGTACACGCATCCTTGAGCCACATCAAAAACATCACTTCTCAGCAACCCAATGCGTACACGCATCCTTGAGCCACATCAAAAACATCACTTCTCAGCAACCCAATGCGTACACGCATCCTTGGGCATCAGAAGACTATGGCAGCTCCCTAGCTCTCTCTTCTCCAGACATATATAAATAAATAGATAGATTGTTGATTACTTACTAACAGACATATATAAATAAAGAGATAGATTGTTGATTACTTACTAAAACCTTGCAACCCTTTATTATCCAGAGACAGGTGGGGTGGAATTTCAGTCTGAAGACCAAATTTATTCACACGTCTCTTGTGAACATCTCAAAGCTTTAGAAAAATACCCAACAATGACACAATATACAGATAGAAGGATAGATAGGTCATCATTTACTTATAATTTTTTATTATTATCTGGGTGTGGGGATGGGTGGGGGGAGAGAACCATTTAAGTTTGAAGACCTAAAATATTCACACGTTTCTTGTGAACACTTCAAAGCTTGATAAAAAAAAAAGAAGCCAATAAACGGTGACAGGATATACAGATCTGGGGAAGGGGGGAGAACAATATCAGTTTGAAGACCTAAAACATTCTCGCACCTCTTGTGAACACCTCAAAGCTTTAGAAAAACACCTGATAAATAATGACACGGAAAACCTTGCAACTGCACATCACCTTTCCCTTGACGCCGATTCATGATGAACACAGAATTTGAATTACATGTTTTTCCAATTCCATTCACCATCAGTGGAGAATTAAAACAGAGAACTCTACAGAGTTCTGAGTTTTTACGGGAACACTTTTTCAGCATGCAACGACTGAACTTTTTATATCTTACATAATTTTCAGCCTCTCTGTCAGGGTTTTCTGAAGAGGCCACCAATGTTTAAAAGTAACAGGATAAAAACAAAACAGAGCATGTATAATTTGACCTGTATATTTTCACTATGACACTGAACATGGTCAAACAAAGTAGTTCAAAACCCTGGATTCATCCTTTCAGACCAAATACATCAGTTAGAGAAAAAAAAACATTTTACAGAAAACAAACGTTATCCATTTTTTCTTCTTCTTCTTTTCATAAACAGCAGTTGCTACAAATCTGTGCACTGAAAAAGACTCAGGTCAAACAATGAATGAATGAATGCTAAAAAATGTAAACACATTTTTGTGTTTTTCTGAAAGCATGACATTTTGAGTTAAAAGTTTTTCATCAGTCACCAATGATATATACACATGCACACACATACACGCACACACAAACACATTAACATGTATGCAGACATATATATTCTCTCTCTCTCAGACAGGATAGGAATCTCACTCTGTTCATAAGATGAGCCAGCGTAGGGATGGTCTGGCGGGATTTCTTGTGGCGCATCCATCTCCCTGAGTCTGAAAGTACCTGCTGCTTGATGGAGTTGTTCTGTCACAGGGGAAATGTGAACATCTTTAACTAGCATGCTTTTTTGTTGCTGTTTTTTTTTCTTTTCTTTTTTTTCTTTCTTTCTTTCCTTTCTTTCTTTGCAGTATTGAAAACATTACAGTGCATTTTCTGATAGAAAAAAAGAAGTCACCACTTTTCTAAATCAAAACACATAAACGGTTCAAAAGAATGCCATTTATTAGGACAAAACGCAACCTGCAAATTTTCAGGGTAATCCCCTTTATCAAGCTACAAAACAATACTTAAACAACAGTTGCACGATAAAAAACAATGAAAAATAAGATGAAAAGCTAAACCAGTCTGTTTTGGTTTCAGCCATGTTGTTTTCCTGTCCAATGCTTGGAAGAATGTTGGCATGGCAATGGCATCTAATAGACATTACTCATTGCTTACAAGATCAATGAGCC
The DNA here is from genome assembly GCA_963584105.1 of Alviniconcha strummeri. NCBI lineage: Eukaryota > Metazoa > Mollusca > Gastropoda > Provannidae > Alviniconcha > Alviniconcha strummeri. The sequence goes on from OY757546.1 coordinate 4,743,880, forward strand.
AACTGCTATCACAGTATCGACCAGCTGATCCAGAACCAACCAATCAAACAAGCCTATCTTAGGGTGCTACAGGCTCATTACTTACAAGATCAGTGAACCAACTGACTATCAGTATCACAGTATCAACCAACTGATCCACCAAACCAGTAGTTTTTACTCACATCAATAGATGAAACATCAGGATTAGAATCCCCTGAAAACAAAGAAGAAAAGAACATGGGACTGGACGTGTTTGTTTAGGTAGTGCGGGGGAGAGAGAAAGGGAGACAGACAGACAGACAGACAGACAGACAGTTAATGAGATAGATAAATATTTTCAATTTACACAGTCAATCATGAGAGTTGTATCAGGGAGAGTTATGATGAGAGACAGAGAAGCTGAAGCACAAATGGTTAGAAAACAAATCAAGGTGGGGTGGGGGGTAGGGGGACGGACGATGCATGCTTGCGGGATTTGTGAAAAGGAGGAAGGTGCGCAGACAGAGGAAGTAGGCACAGCTCAGTGGTGGAAGTCTTGGATGGGTCAAGTAAAGGACTCAGTACTGCAAGTATGCCAGCTGACAGAGCTCAAGCAAACCAAGGAGTGGGAAAGGTACCCAAACCGATTCCGGCGTCTCTACGAGACATTTCTGCCAGAAAACTTGGGAAAGCACTGTCAAGAATGGTCAGCAGGCAAAACAGAGTCAGAGATCAAGCTTCTCATTCAAGAAAACAGCAAACTGTAAGACCTCAGAGTGTACACTGATGGCTCAGGCACCGAAGACCAGTCAGGGTGGGGCTTAATTCACTGTCAAGCAAGGTGCGACCACCATCCATGGAGACAGTGCAGCCTATACTGTCTCAACCTCCAGCCTGACAATGGAGGTGGAAGCAGTCACTCATGCAGTTTTGCCTCAAGAGGTGACGGTCGGACCACACATGCCACCATCCTCACAGATTCAATGTGCTTGCTACAAAAAGTAAAAAGTGAAACGGGAAGCCACGATTGGAATGTGTCAACGGTCAACATCCACCTTCAAAAACTCCTGGGGGTGTACTGCCCTGGACATGCTGGAGTGAAGGGAAGTGACCCAGCAGATAGAATGGTGGGCAAAGCAACCCTTACAAGCAGCTTGCTTCTCGGAAAATGTCAAAATTTTAAGTGTTGAGAAGCTTGAGACACTACCCACAGGCACAAAGCCAAGGACATCACACCATCGATCGCCTGGAGGAGAGAGGCATGGAAAGAGGAAGTGCTAGACGATCTTCCTTTACAGGATGAGTGGGGGCAGATAAACACTGGAATTGTTTCAAAGGCGATGTTGGGGGAAACCTCTGAGAAAGACAAGGTGGAACACACATGGGCTTTTCAGTGCACACGATACAGACCATCTTGAACTGAACTGAATAGTGGTAGAGTGCCAAACTTGTTTGAAAGGTTATGGATTCAAGTCCCAGCAGGAGAATTTTCTTCTCCAGGGTCAACTGTCTGTACTGACTCTTATTTCAGTATCCGTTCCATCCCAGTGTTATCCCACATGTGTGGCCTCAAATAAAGTGACACTGTAAACTGGTGCATGGTTTTATGGTATACATAGAGCATTGACACAGCAGCAGTTTCAGGTGGCACCAGCCATGTAACAACCAAACAGTGCTGTTCCCACTTCAGTGAACATTCGAAATGCACTGCGCAACAACACTACAGTCACCCATTCAGTCGCATACGACTAAAGCACAGTGGGTCTTCTTGACAGCAGAGAATAGCACTACTTTGTGAAGCAATTAAGTAAACACTTACGAGGAGGTGGCCGTGATGGTCCCACAAATTCGTTGTCGGAGGAGTCTGGATCAGATTCATCGTTGTCAGAGGTGACGAATCGAATCTGCCCGCTGCAACAGGCACACAATCTGTACATTTGACATGACCACACTGTTTACAGACAGACAATACTTCCACTGTGTCATGGCTACCTTGTGAACAGCAACAGCACAAATCCTGTGGACAGTGCAACCCTGTCACAGCTGGCTTTCCCCAACCTTCCTGAACTACTATAAGATATTTCTTAAGCAAGCTGGCCTGGAATGATCTCCCTAACCCGTCTTGAACACCATGAGAAATCTGCTGCTGCCCTGCAACGGACTTCTTGCCACCCTCTGACTGACAGATGAACTCTAGCCAATCAACGCATGCATACAAACACCTCCTTAGACACACCCTCAGACTGTCCAGACACCATTGTTATGTAAATGAAACACGTGCCTATGCCGTCTATGAAACACGTGCCCATGCCGTCTATGAAACACGTGCCCATGCTGTCTATGAAACACGTGTCCATGCCGTCTATGACAACAGCAATCAAGTGCCTTGGGTCTGTGGAGAGTGTGCAGTTGGAAGTGCGAGTTCTTCTTTATTTATTTAAAGTCTTTTGACATCTAAAGCCACATTAGACTGAGCTTACCATTATCAAGATAACAACCTATGTCAACAAACTGTGGTAACAACCTATGTCAACAAACTGTGATAACAACCCACATCAACAAACTGTGGTAACAACCTATGTCAACAAACTGTGATAACAACCTATGTCAACAAACTGTGGTAACAACCTATGTCAACAAACTGTGATAACAACCCACGTCAACAAACTGCATAAAAAAAAAAACCTGTGATAACAACCTATGTCAACAATCTGTGGTAACAACCTATGTCAACAATCTGTGGTAACAACCTATGTCAACAAACTGCACCAAAAAACAAACAAACTGTGATAACAACCTGTGTCAACAAACTGTGATAACAACCTATGTCAACAAACTGCACCAAAAAACAACTGTGATAACAACCTGTGTCAACAAACTGTGATAGCAACCTACATCAACAAACTGTGGTAACAACCTATGTCAACAAACTGCACCAAAAAACAAACAAACTGTGATAACAACCTATGTCAACAAACTGCACCAAAAACCAACTGTGATAACAACCTGTGTCAACAAACTGTGATAGCAACCTACATCAACAAACTGTGGTAACAACCTATGTCAACAAACTGCACCAAAAAACAAACAAACTGTGATAACAACCTATGTCAACAAGCAAACAAAAATCTGACATCATTTGAATGCACACTTGCTTGGAGTTGCAAAAACAAAAACGCACACACACACCCACATGCACACACGCACACACACACACACACACACACACACACACACACACACACACACACACACACACACACACACACAATCACAGAGTATCCATGCAGACAGAGTCAAACAATGGTATGTTATTTACTCCACCTGTCTATAGGGACAGGCCTTTCTGGTTAAAAGCGTGAGGTCAGTTCTGCCTGGCACTACTCTGTGATTACCCTAAACTACACAAGAGATCTCTTGCTGCCTCAAATTATCCACCTGGCTTTCCCTGATCTCCCTAAACTACACAAGAGATCTCTTGCTGCCTCAAATTATCCACCTGGCTTTCCCTGATCTCCCTAAACTACACAAGAGATCTCTTGCTGCCTCAAATTATCCACCTGGCTTTCCCTGACCTTCCTTAAACTGTATCAAAGATACCTTGCTGTCCTGGAATTATCCACCTGTGTTTTTGTGACCTTCCTGAACTATATAAAAGGTCTCTTGCTGCCCTGGAATTAGGGGGCGGGGATAGCTCAGTGGTTAGAGCGCCGGACTCGTGATTGAAAGGTCGCGGGTTCGAATCCCTGCTGGAACGGCGGGAGAATTTTCTTCTCCAGGGTCGACTTTCTGTGCTGACTCTTATTTTCGGTATCCGTTCCACCCCCGTGTTACCACAGTAGCACGTAAAAAATCCTGGTCATTCTGCCAAAAGTGCAGGTGGCAGGTTACAGCTAAACACGCATACACCTTACGTATGTGGATTTTATTGAACCGTGCTTCGGCATTGGTCACAACTTGTCCCTAATATGTCAAATGACATCTGAGGACATTAAGCATCAACTCATCATCATCATCACCCTGGAATTATGCACCTGAGCTTCCCTGACCTTTCTGAACTACATCAAAGATCTCTTTGTGCCCTGCTCTTTGTGCCCTGCTCTTTGTGCCCTGCTTCCTGAACTAAAGACACGCATGTTGTGTGTCCACCTCCACATCTACAAAGTTACAGAATCTTGAATTTACTGGGAGACATGGTCACAAAAAGAATATGTCATAACTTACAGTTTCTATATTTGACTTTACTACATTGTGATTGTGTACAAACATCAGCATCCACCTTAAAGAAACAAACAAAGCAAAAACAAAAACAGCACCAAAAATAATCAAAAAAACTGGTAGCATAACCACCACCACCATCAAATTCAGCATCACTGTAATACATGTATGTATATCATTAACTTACTGACTACGTCTGTGTAACAACGACACACTGGGATCTGCAGAGTGTTCCAATCTGTTGGCACTGATATCTGCTGCAGCTTCCCCCAGACTTGAAAGACAGGCCACATCACAAACACTAATAGCAGCAGCCATGCCTTGATAGCCTTTTGGGATTCACGCCATTTATGAGGCTGATAACTGTCCATGCAACATTTTATGCGTACTAATGTTTGTCCTGGAAGATGAGATCTTGTTCAAATATCAAGGTTAATATTTTTCTTTCTCCATCCTGTCAAAGGTTTATTACATGCTTTGTACTGCAGGTGCATAACTGTCTTTGGATACATTATATATAATATACACTAACAGGCTACTGTTGTCTCTAATATGTCAGCCTTACATCCAAGGGCATTAAGCCCCACATCATCATTAACAGGCCTATGAACTACACACTAATTTTTGCACTGCATACATACAGCAGTTTGTCACCAGACAAACATAAAGAGGCCAATGAACATACCAATTTCTGCACTGCCTACTACAAAGTTGTCAATGGACACAAATAAAAAGGCAAATGACGACTATTTCTGTACAATGTATCAGCAGTTTTGTCACCATACACACATAAAGAGGCCAATGACTGTACCAATTTCGGCACTGTGTACTGCAATTTTGTCACCATACACACATAAAAAGGCCAATGACTGAACCAATTCTGGCCTGTGTACTGCAATTTTGTCACCATACACACATAAAGTGACCAATGAATGTACCAATTTCTGGTCTATGTACTGCAGTTTTGTCACCAGAAACACATAAAGAGGCCAATGAATGTACCAATTTCTGGTCTATGTACTGCAGTTTTGTCACCAGAAACACATAAAGAGGCCAATGAATGTACCAATTTCTGGTCTGTGTACTGCAATTTTGTCACCAGACACACATAAAGAGGCCAATGAATGTACCAATTTCTGGTCTATGTACAGCAATTTTGTCACCAGACACACATAAAGAGGCCAATGACTGTTAAATGTACCAATTTCTGGTCTGTGTACAGCAATGACAATGTTGTCACCAAACACACATAAAGAGGCCAATGAACATACCAATTTCTGGTCTGCCTACTACGAAGTTGTCAGTGGACACAAATAAAAAGACAAATGACTCCTAATTTTTTACATCATTTTAGCAGTTTCGTCACATGACATGCATAAAGAGGCCAATGACTGCACCAATTTCTGCACTGTGTACTGCAATGTTGTCACCAAACGCACATAAAGGGGCCAATGACTGTACCAATTTCTGGTCTGTGAACTGAAATTTGCCACTGGACACACACATAAAGAGGCCAACGACTGTACCAACTGGTGCACTGACAATTCTGTCACCGGTCACACATAAGGAAGCCGATGAATATAGCTATTTCAGCACTGTGTACTGAAGTTTTGTAACCCCATACACGCATAACACAAACATGGAAGGCTGATGAATGCACCAGTTGCAAAGCTGACTCCACCGCTTTAACAATAACACACTGCTTTTAGCGCTGGAACAAGCATCCACACTCAAAGGTCACTAAATCCAAAGCCACCACCTAACACTAGCAACAGCACCTGCTCTGCTGTGACTACACACATTGTGTGAGAAGAGGCCAGGGGAGGCTAATGGAAGAAGTTCACAAACACTCGCGGTTTTAATTACCAATATGTCATCCATTTATCAATATCAGGTTAATTAAAACCCTGACAATCACAACCCTCTACCTCTCCCCCCACCCCCACCACCCCCAATCCATAACTTTGCCTGCATAAAGCTAATACTTGACTGGAGTCAACCAGGCAGGTGTGACATCTGTGTCCCTCATCTTGACACTAAGAAGCACCAGCGTGGACAATAATTTGGTATTGATCACTTCCTCTAATGAATGAATCAACATGCCACAAAACACCAGGTACATGAACTAAACAATATGTACCTAACACTAACAGTTCCCATAGGACTAAACCACAAACCTCATACTCATTTAGTCATTACTAAGGAAAATTTAGATTCACACAATGATTTTCCTAATGAAAATGGCAGGGTTCATTTTTAAAACAATTGACTAATTCAGTAGTTTAGTTTCCAAAAACAACAACACAGTCCTGGATGTTGTTACAAAATGGGTTTTCAAAGACTGATTCACCAATTCACAAGACTGAGCAGACTTTCCTTTCATATTAACAGGAACATAAACATGACTGATACCTGGACAATGATGGAAAACCCAAATCCTAAAATCAAAAACTAGTAATACAACTTTACAACACAGTTCTGTCCAGCTTATCCAATGGAATCTAGAACAAATGATCTGTCACTTACACTGATTTGCCTTGCACTGAACAAATGATCTGTCACCTACACTGATTTGCCCTGCACTGAACAAATGATCTGTCACTGACATTGATTTGCCCTGCATTAAAAAAATGATCTATCACTTACAGTTACATTGATTTGTCCTGAACTGAACAGTCAACAAACCCTAAAAGACACCTTGAATAATGATTCCAGTGGTGGGAAAGAGAAATGAACGACAGATGGTTGCCCTAAACAGTAAAAAATGCAAGGTTCCACAAGAGCAGATTAATACTATAGCAGCATCCTGTGGCTGGTTTATTTACCACTATCTACTGCCCTGGTATCAGACAGACAGAGTTAGAATTATGTCCGTCAACCATTCTGTTACACCACTGACACTGTGAACTAAGCAAACACATGCTTGCAGTGTCACTGACACTGTGCCAGGGAACACATGAGGTAACTCTCTGTCTCTCTCTCTACGTATTATCTTCTCTCTCTCTCTCACACACACACACATGTATGCAAATATGCATGCACACACACACAATGTATGCAAACACGCATGCACATGTGTATGCATGTGCACGCACACATACACCAAGAAAACATACACACACACACACACACACACACACACACACACACACACACACACACACACACACACACAAACACACAGTCCCTTCGCTGGTTGTCAGCAGCATCCTAAGACAAAACCTTGAAGTTCACCTAATGCCAAGTGAGAAGGTCATAATATCTACCCTATGCTGCTCCCCTTTCTATAGATCTATACACTAAACAGACTGAACATGTGCCATCAATATCTAACACACAAGTAACATTTCACCTGCTATTCTGGCAGTAGTACTCACAGGAATTTCATAAATGGGGTTGTCAGGTCACAAACGTAACTAATAACTTTGGCTAAGTAACTTAATCCAAACATGAAAATCCACACACAAGTGTTGCACCTCTTGTCCAAACATTCAGGCCAGCTGATAAACAACATCAAGTGTTGTCAATACACCATCCATACATTCAGAAAAGTCTGTCTTAATGTGTCTGTTCCCAAATATGTAACTGATCAAGCTGTTGGGGAAAATATGTTCCAGTAGAAAAAGTACAGACCTAGTGTTATTAAAACACCATGCATACATTCAGAAAAGCCTGTTGTAAAATGTCTATTCCCCAGATATGTAACTGATCAAGCTGTTGGGGAAAATATGTTCCAGGAGAAAAAGTACAGACCTAGTGTTGTTAAAACACCATGCATACATTCAGAAAAGCCTGTTGTAAAATGTCTATTCCCCAGATATGTAACTGATCAAGCTGTTGGGGAAAATATGTTCCAGGAGAAAAAGTACAGACCTAGTGTTGTTAAAACACCATGCATACATTCAGAAAAGCCTGTTGTAAAATGTCTATTCCCCAGATCTGTAACTGATCAAGCTGTTGGGGAAAACATGCTCCAGGAGACCAAGTACAGCCAATACATTTGGTTCTGCTGATGTTTCTTCCAAGCAATGGACAAGAAAACAGCAACTCAACCAAACAGAAGATAAGTCAACTCATTTTTCATCATTTTTAACCATTTAACTGTTGTTAAAGTGTCGTTCTGTTGCTTGACGAAGTGATTACCCCAAAAATTTGCAAACTGTGTCTATGTCATAATAAATAAGTGTTCTTTTGAATCATTTATGTGTTTGATTCTGCCAGTGTTTGTTTTTGTTGAACTTGGCCATGACCATAACAGTTCTGACCAGACTGAAAGCAAACTAAAAACTGTCAGAAAGTGATACAGTTTTCTACAATGCCTTCTTACTTGTGCATACTACAACAGTACATGTAACTCCAGATACAATTACTCAACAAAGCTGTTTATAATAATATAAATTACAAACATCATATGTTTTATATTGTATACAAATATATGGATAAGACACACTAGGGTGCCTAACTGCACACATGTATGTGAAAACAAAATTTTGGTAAAATGTTAGTGCATAAAATTAAACACACACACACACACTGCCCAGAAGGAAGAATGTTAAGAGGAGGGAGGGTAAGGGGGGGGGGGGTGCAAGTAAGAACTAAGACGACAGAATCTGAAGTCACCTGTTGGGTGTTGTTCGTATCTAGGGCTAGCTGAGTTTTTAATGCAGCTCTGAAGGCATGCAAGGATTGAATGTGACATGTCAGAAGGGAGCGAATTTGGAGCACAGTAGGAGAAAGAGCACTGACTCTTTTGACAGTATCTTCTGAACTAATGATTCATTTGCAATGAAACCGAGTAGATCTTCATAAGCTAAAGTGTTCAGCGTAAAGACTGGATTGCTGTGTTCACAGTCTGAACGTTTGTGGGTGTTTTGTATTGTCCTTTTAAGATGAGCAGTCTTCAGTAACCTTTATGTGTATGTTTTGTTGTTGTTGTTGTTGTTGTGTTGTTGCTGTTGCTGTGTGTGTGTGTGTGTGTGTGTGTGTGTGTGTGTGTGTGTGTGTGTGTGTGTGTGTGTGTGTGTGTGTGTGTGTGTGTGTGAGAGAGAGAGAGAGAGAGAGAGAGAGAGTGCATGTGCATGCACATTTGTGGTGTGTGAGGAATACAATATTATGACTGTAAAATTACTATTTTTTTGTTTTAATATATACATTTTTGTTGATCTTGTAAAGTGTGGTGTGCTCACCCTTGTCAGTGAGATACAGTACTATAGAAATGACTGCTATTATTATTATTATTATCGATTATATGAGCCCTCACTCTGACCTTGACAACAGCAACCTCTTTTGTTCGCAGGACACTCTGTCCCAAGATGATGCACCATTGTACCAAGTTTGGTTACACAAAAGGTTGACCAGTTCAGATGATGTCCTCCAGGCAAAGACAGGCGCAAGGACAGTCAGACACACACACACACAGAATCAACACACAAGGGAGTTAATTAGTGCTAAAAATACATAACACAGGTACAACAGCGAAGACCTGATTCACCTACAGTAACTCTCACCTGGCATGCGTGTAATTGTAAATCATCCAGAGGTACATCCTCAAAGTGTTTTACACACACACTGAGTCTGAGACAGACAGGCAGATGGACATGGTCATTCCAATGTTAGTATAACCCTAACCCTGGGCTATAAAAAGAAGTGTATGCAAAGCCTATATTCACCTGCGGATAAGATAGCCAATGAGGCTGGGCAGATCACGATTCGTGTTGGTAACCAGCTGGTCCAGAAGAGAAGAGTTTTGTTCTTCTTGTCGGTCAGGATTCATGTTGGGCAACCTCCGAGAATTGTTTGATCCCATCAATGGATGTAGTCACAACCAAAATCTAATGCTTATTGCTTAGTCTGCAAAAACACACACACGAAAACAAACATTACAACAACAAAATTTAATACTAAATAATAGTATAGTTTATTGCATAATTTGTTATTTGAAATATTTATCTTGAACGACCAGTGTTTCCCATTTGCATACTGCATTTAAATGACTCACAAAATGCACAGTAAGATGAAAAGAATTTTACTCAGTGCATCACAGTGACACACTTTCGAGTATTAGTACTATTACCATCCCTGCCACCACATACAAATTATATGAAACTGAAACTAGTGAAAGATTTAATTGTCAGATTTTGATAAGAGTTTAAGAAAAAGTATGATGGTCCATGAGAAACAAGCATATAACAATAGTCAATAATGAATATAAAAGTTATAGATGACTTAGTGCCAAAAGGTTATGCAAGGGGTTATGCACTTCAGTTGAAAATAAAACATTGTTGAAAACTGTTTTTATTTGAAATGTTGTGTTGTGTACATGCATGAATGAATGAATATATAATTGTACAGATAATTTCAGCAACCAGGCTGTAGCTGATTTCAAGATACAGTCATCACACACTGAAAAAAGCGACAAAAAATGACCACCAAAAATGGACATCCATGTACTGGTGATTTTCATCACTTTGCTTACAAACAAATCACAAGCACATGGAGTAACAATCACTGATTTGTATGTGGAAAACATTGTTTTATACGGATAATATAACACCAACACTCACAATAGTTGTAGTTTCAATCAGCTGATTGCAAATGTTTGCACTGTAGATACATCAGATATGTTGTAAATGTAATCTCGAACTGAAAACTTTCAGCTGATCGCAAATTTTTGCCCTGTAGGTACATCAGATGTGTTGTAAATGTAATCTTGAACCAAAAACTTTGAACAAATGAAAAACAACAGCATCGCTTCAGAATCACTGGAAATATCGCGGGTGTTCCGATCCATACATTTGCGCTACACAGCAATACTCCTTCCCAACCTGTTTAGTCCTACAACATAGAGAACCATTTCCCCCCTCTATTAAGTGTTATTGTGCTTGTGTAACAATAACACAGCAAAGTCATTTTTTCTGTTCAAAGAATCAAACCATTCGTGTAAAAAACTAACTGTGCAGCCACAGTCATAATCTCAAAATGTATAAATCTGAATTCTACACACTTTCTCAAAACAATACCCAACATCTGCTTTTTATCACATGGGACCAACATGTGACTGAGGCAGGGCAAGGGACTTGAGTAATCAGAATCAACGCATGTGCAAACTCTGCAGTGCTTCTGAATTCTCTCATAACTGCTCATGTGCTCAGAAGGTAAACAAAACAGCCAAGAATCTTGATGCCAGTACCAGCAAAATGCAAAGAACTAACCAGGCACAGGTGAAAAATGTTTACTGCCCTGAGGGTTCCAAACTTGAGGATACCAAAAGTACTGCTGTTATCTGTTGGGCTTGCAGTTGCACACAATTCTGCAGTAGATGCAAGACGCCAAGAGGCAAGCATAATTTTTATTTTTATAGTAGTTCCTTCCACTAGCACTAAGCCATTAGGCTGCCTACTCAAGAAGGTAAACAAAACAGCCAGGAATCTAGATCTATGCCAGTACCAGCAAAAGGCAGAGATCTAACCAGGCACTGGTAAAAAAAAAGTCGATTTGCTGATTGCCCTGGAACTGGAAGGTCCCAAGCTCGAGGATACCGAAAGTAATCCTGTTGTCAGGTTTACCAAAAAATCTGCAGTATGTGTGAGAGGCAGATGCCCACTCCAAGCATCACTTGCCGACACCTTCCTCCAAACTCTGCCAGATTTGGTCAAGCTACTGAAGGGGCACTCTTTATCTCCGCGCAGCTGTCCACCAATGCAGTCAGCGCCCTCTGATGTCTGAAAGGTTTGGGTACTAACATGACTGTAGAAGCAACCTAGCACATGAGGCGCATCCAACCTGGGTAAAAAAAAAAGAGTTCCGTCTCAATTCAAATGACTTTGGTTTTATTTCAGCTAACGTAAGCAACATGGTCAGTTATAAAACAAACATCTGACATAATCTGAGTTGTTTGTAACAAACTTACTACTGTTTGAGCACCAACAAAAAACTGCTCATTAGCTGACAGTTTTCTGGACCCTGTGGCCTAACTAAATAAGGCAGTGGTTGAAGGGAGGCTGTCGTAAACTAGTTCTAAAAATAGTTTGCAACCCCTGAATTATATTTGTATATATATGTAATATATATACAGAAACACATCAAATGAAGGACCGAGGCAGCAATCAAAATGATTGACAAGCCCAAATGATTTTTTTTACTATTTCAGCTATTACTGTATTAGATAATATTAACTTATTAAATGTTAAGCTGATCGTATTTAAAACTATATTTAGTATTTATAACTTAATTGTATAACATCATCATATGGTCGGCAGTTTCACCACTTTCTTCCTTATTCACTACACGAGGTTGAGAAAATTCAGTAAAAAGTGTCCCTAAACCACAACTGTGACTCACTAAAAAGTTAAACTAAAAGACGGGCTAAATTTATCTAATTAATGAGGCGAAAATGTAGGCTTTGCAGATCTTGACTAACTAGTGTCGTCTAACTTTACGGGAATTGATCTTGCGACAGTCGACACCTTCCTGGTCACTGGTGCATTAAAGCAACCTTTTGGTCTTTACAGCAGGAATCACACACCATTACAAACATCCGCTTGTGGTGGACTGGCAAAGAGACAAGCTATACGAACACGGAGCAGAGTTCAAAGTCATTCCAGCCGAGTTACACTTGCAGACTCAAGAGGAAAGTGCATGCGCACCATGATTTTGCAAATTTCTTCTCTTAATATAATGCATACTCACTGACAAATATGCCGCAAAATTATTAAATTAACGTATTATACTGTTTGCTAACCTACCCAAGAGCAAGACGAACACTGCCTGTTGCGGCTACATTGTAGAAATAATGCGTCAAAACACACGTCTTGTTGTGTAACACTGCAAAATCGAAGACAACTCTGTTTGCAACAACAAAGATAACAGAACTCGTGAACAAATCT